>CM066224.1:3368898-3854693 GCA_033675125.1 Athetis lepigone
GTTCCAATATTGTTATTTTAGTTTTCAAATTCTGGTTTTCTTCCATTAATGTTTGCATCTTCTCGTCTAATGCTTCCATTACATTTGTAGTGACCGCAGTTGTTATCGTGTAAGTTTGCTGGTTAAGCTTTTCATCTAGTTTAGCATCGAGTTTCGCAAACAATAATTCCATTTGCTCATTCATTTTCGTTTGTTGTCTCAATACTTTTTTTTTTTTTTTCGATAACCGTAACCCTAATTATAACTATGGTATTAATTGTGGGTTGCAACACTGGTGTATTTGTCAAAATGTGTTTTGTTGGTAATGTTGGTATGATTGACAAGTAGACTCGCAGCAAACTTCACTTTTCACAATTTGAAACTTTTTAGGTTATGTCGTATTAAATTCACTTCACTTTTTCAACCGAATCCTGCTATCCATGCAGAATTCCACACTGATTTAACTCTTTCGGCTTTCTACAGTATGAATTTCGCTTATTGACGCAGCTTGTTGAAGTTAATACGCTAGTTTTAATATTTAATTACGGAGCACTTTGACGTATGTATTGACCGATAGACACCGGAAACCGGAAAAAAAAACAACTATCCCTTCAACTATCTCCACTTAAAAAATCACGTCAATTCGTCGCTCCGTTTTGCCGTGAAAGAAAGACAAACATACAGACAGACAGACAGACAGACACACTTTCCCATTTATAATATTAGTATGGATTGATTTTATTATATGTATTGATGTATTGATTAAATAATGGTGCTTTTAATATTTTTTTTGTTTTTGTATGGCCATCCTGGACTTTTTTTTAAAACTAAAAGCCCATTTCATAACATTTCCTGTCAACGATCTTTTCTTCAAAAGTTAGGTGGCAGCGACAATGACAGTATTGCCAGATTACTAAACAACTATTAGGCCACTCTTAAACACGTGAATCTAGATTGTGATAATGTGGGGGGGGGGGGGGGGGAAACGATACACATCTTTTATGAATAAAGGTGATATGGTTTAAATAAATTTTGTTTACATTAATAGGTAAGTGATACGAAGTTCACCGGGTCATCTAGTATGTATATAATAGTAAACTCACTGCCTGATATCAACGTGTTTGTTAATATATAACAACTAGCTGACCCGGCGAACTTCGTACCGCCTAACAGTCAATTAATGTCGTGTTACCTTTTATCTGAACTAATTTAGGCTTTGAATAACGTAATTCAATGATACAAAATAAATATGAACATAGATAGATATATAAAAGTATTTTATTGTTATGAACAATACATACAGAAAGAGAATACAAATTTTCGCCATAAAGTAAGGAACACAATGGCTCTGGTGGCGGAGCCAATAATGGCAATTTCACTTTGCCACTAAGGCAGCACAAACCAGGCGTTTCACCAGCAAATTTCAATGCGCCACAATGCTGGCAAACAACGTCCATTGGACCAATGCTAACTAAACGATGCAAGCTGTAGTCGATGGTGCAATCATATAGAAACGCTGCTCGATTCAAATCAATACTTGAACCATTTCTTCTTGCACTTCGAAGATTAGCCCTCTGTTGATCTGTACTATTTGCTCGTCGATTTTTCGTTTCTAACCTAGCCGTTTTACGGGCTGCTTCTCTTTCCTCTTGTGTTTGAGAAGCACGAATTAAGGCTCTTCTTCGCTCTATACTAACGCGGCGCTCTTCTCGTGCAATTTCTCGTTCTTGCTCAGATAGTTGACTCGCGATGTTTCTTTGCCTAATTGCATTACGGCTTCGCTGGGAAAGATTAGATCTTCTAGGACGCGGCATTGTTTGAATAGTAATACTGAATATGTATTCGCACAAAACCACACAAAACAAACAAATTTTCTCTTTGCAATCAAATTTAAAAAGTACCTGAACTTTGGAGACATAGACAATAGTTTAGATCATAGACTACTACTTTAGATATTGCACTTTTTAACCTTTGTAATAAATCTTAGAAAAATCTTAGACAACATATAAATACATTTACGTTTTCGATAACCTATGAAATAAATCTTAGAAATTGTTTTCAGAAATACAATAGTTTAGAACATAGACAACTAAATTTATGAACGCACGCGTAAACGTTAATCATTTGTCATTATTTCTGAATGCATGTCAACCAGGCTTCGTTCACACGGCATTGTCCTGCACGTTTTTCTGCAGTATACGTCTTAACGTATGAATAGTGACCATACAACGTTCATAGATCCATTCACACGACAATAGTACTGCAAAAAAACGTGTACCGCTTATACGATAAAACGCATACTCAACGGACTTGTCAAGCAAATCGAATGAACTTTGACGTATTCGGTTCGCAGTGGCATATGGTACGCCTTTGTTTCCTTCACACGATACGATGTCATACGTTTTTTATCGAATAGAAACCGAAGATGCGCTTAGTATCTGAGCGTGTTTGGAGGAGTGTGTGGAGGGGTATGTCTTTTATGTTTGATTTGGTTTGATATTCAAAATGGTTGAGGAATTTTAGACTACTATTAAATTCTTTCTCTCTCTAACTATTACATTCTTTAGTGAACAAAATCCCGTTTTAGGGATAAACCTTTGAAACTTTATAAAAATCGCGTCGCAACTCAAGCAGCTTGGAAGGGAATCATGGTAATAATTTACACTAATTTTGAAACAATCCATTTAGTGAATCCATCAGTGACGTCTACTCACTGTGACAACTGTGTGGAAACTGCGGCTAATCGTTTTTACACGAATGAAAATTTACCATGTGAACACCCGGTTGACTATACGTTAAAAAATCGATTACAAAAAAACGTGCAGGACAATGCCGTGTGAATGAAGCCTTACTGCCAACATTACGTATTTGACAGGATGGACAACAAATGTTTGACAGGTACGAAACGACAAATGTTTGACAGGTACGAAACAAAGTAACATTAAGGGAAAATGATTCATCTTTTATAATTATGTTCTCGTCGAGTTTTCATTATTTTTAAGATGTATTCTGCTATTCGGGGCGGGGACAAATCCAACGAACCAAAAACCATGAAAATTGGTCTAGCCGATCTTGAGTTATAAGTGTTGATACAAACCCGACTTTGTTTTATATATATAGATAACTAACTAAATACATTAAACTTGGAGGGTTTATTCTTTGTGAAGAATATAAAAAATAGCCCTAAAGGGTTAAAATAGTAGGTAGAAGTTCGCCATCCACGCGGGCGAAGCCGCGGGTGAAGGCTAGTAAATATTTTAAATCTAGATATTTTTTTTATCTTAATAAAGGGTGTCCAGTGGGACATTTTCAACTTTGAAATTTCCCATAAAAAAAACTACATGGATTTTATTTATTTTTATTAAAACTAAATGTACTACATTAATGCGGATTTCATTTTTTAAACACTATATCATCTAAATGATGACCGTTTTTTTGTACTCACTCCTGTAGTCGAACCCTTACATTTGCAATTACGCGACGGAAAAGCTCTGGAGTAATGCTTTGAATTTCACGGCGAATATTGGCCTGCAGGGCTTGAATTGTCCGGGGATTGTTCTCATAAACTTTCAATTTAAGGTAACCCCATAGAAAAAAGTCGCAGGGCGTGAGGTCGGGCGACCTGGGTGGCCATGAGATGTCTCCGTACTTGCTGATCAGTTTATTTGGAAAAATTGTTCTTAACTTTTCCATCGACACTCTAGCTGTATGCGGAGTGGCACCGTCTTGCTGAAATTGTGTCCTATTGTTGTAACCTGAATACAACTGCAATGGCGGTAGCAGAAATTCGTCTATCATACGGCAATACACCGGAGCAGTGACTGTTTCTCCTTGGTTAAAAAAATAGGGCCCAATTACACCGCTAGCCGAAATGGCATACCAAACTGGTTTTCAAGCAATGTAAACGTTTCTGGTGGCGTTTTCTTGGGTTGTTTGGGCACCAGTATCTCATATTCTGTTTATTTACATATCCATCAATGTGGAAATGTGCTTCATCACTAAACAAAATGTTTCCCAACGGGTAGGTGTTCGAAAGCGTTCAAGCATTGTTCTTGCGAAGGTTTCTCGCAAAGGATAGTCGCTTTCCTTTAGACCCTGAACAATTTGCATTTTGTATGGATGGAGCCTTAATTTCTTCTGCAAAATAACATGCACTGTTGACTTTTTGATTCCTGTAGAGGCTGCAATTTTCCTAATCGACTTGCGTGGATTCCTAATGATTTCATTTCGAACTTCAGACACACGTTCGGCCGTTGCTGCGTTAAAAAATCACGTCAATCCTTCGCTCCGTTTTGCCGTGAAAGAAAGACAAACAGACAGATAGACAGACAGACAGACACACTTTCCCATTTATAATATTAGTATGGATGTTATAATCATAATACATACACTGAATTTTTATTATTATGTTTAAAACACTGTTTTTTTTATAAGTTAGTTGTACAGATTGTGGGAGAAAATTATAGTCACATTACAAATCTACGCATGCACACAGTCGCACTTGCATAAGGGTCTAGCGTAGTAGGTATTTCATCCATTTTAGTTTGTTTTGACTGTACAGCGGAAGTGTGACAACAGTTTATGTAGTTTTAATTATTTTTGGAATAAAATATTACCTATAATAAAAATTACAAAAATCGATTCAGTAAACGATTCTGAACAAACTATTTTCTCAAAGTGCATTAATTCAGTTACACATTGTATAGAGGCAGCAAAAAAGTCAATAATATCGGTACAAAGATTCCAACAACAACATGGTTGCTCGAAAGGTCGGAGATCTGAAGGCCTAAGGCCGTTTGTCCACCGCCGCCGTCGCCCGCGCCGTCGCGTCACGAGAGCAAGATATGACGGCGAAGAACTGGCGGCACGTACAATTATTATGCATTTGTTATTTTTTTTTTTTGGGTAGTGGGAAATCATCAAATGTCATCCTGGGCGGGGCGGGAGGGCGTGTCAGACTTTTACTGACTAAAACCCATATGTTCCTTCGGTTGCCCTTTATGTTCCGGGGTCACGTTAACTATTATAAACATTCCGCATCGCCATGCATTTGCTATAGCCACGTGTCCACCGCACGTCACATCATCTCATACAAACCTCGGCTCGTGACGGTGACGGCGGAGAAACGGCCTAATTAATAAAACCCTTTAATTTAAAGCTTTTCAATATTTCAGGCGTTCGGGAAGGCTCCGGATTATTGGTGTGAGCAGTTTCGAGAAGCGAACGAGGAAACACAACTAGAAACATGAGAACGACATAAGAACCTTAAATATCACGACTATTGTGCTACTCAATTGTTCTTTAGTATCCTTATAAATATAAGAGTTTGTTTGTATGTAGGTATGTGTGGATGTGTGATACTTTTTCACGCAAAAACTTCTGAAGGAATTTTTATAAAATTTTACAGTATGTGTACTGCACTATTTTACTTAAAACTCGAAAATTAAAAAAAAATATGCATATTTTATTACAGTAACAAACAAGATTAATTTAAATATTAGGTCCGTCACTTACCTATTTAGATTGCGTCAGGTTAGTTATTCAGCCATAATTTTTGTGCCAACAAACATTTTGTATCTAAGGTTATAATGTTAAAAGTTTAATATCACATCGATGTGGATTTCGATAAACCGCCAAGTGACTTATGCTGTAGTACTATTATTTCTTAGTTTTTAATAAATACTTAAATATCTGTTTTATTTCAAACTGCAATTTTTATTTGTGTTTACGTTGTGATTAAAATTTTAGGTACCCAATAAAATTAGCTCAAAGTGTTTAGGGTTCCGTACTAAAATGGTACAAAAGTAACCCTTATAGTTTCGTCATGTCCGTCCGTCCGGCCGTCCTCGGCTTACCGCCAAAACGGTAAATGCTGGAAAGCTAAAACTGCATACATATGCGTAGTTACCAAATCGAAAAATTGCTAAAATAAAATCATTTTTTTAACGTAAAGTAGGGATGACTTTTTTTGTCGCGTTTACCACATAGTGTTGGGTCAATCTCTTAAAAACATTGATAGGTTTCAAAGATGACTTTTTATTTAAGGGATCCATTTGCGAGATGTTTAACCATAAAGCGCATTTTTTTGCTATTGTAGTGCGAAAAATATAAAAATATCACAACTGTAGACCATGTCATAAACTTTGAACTTAGAAAATATACCTAGCCTAGAGATAGGAAGAGACAACATCTTCATATTCTTCAAATGAAATGAAGGAAATCATTTAGTGACTTCTACCACCCTGGGCGAGGCGGGAGGGAGTGTCAGACTTTTTCTAACTGAAACCCAGGATGGGTCCCTTGGGTTGCCCTTTACGTTACGGGGCCGGGGTAATTTGGACAATTGGACCAAAAATGTATGGGGAGTGAATGATGTCCTTTGGACTTTATAATCGAACAGTTTAAGACGTTATTTTCTTTGCAACAGTCAGTTTTGTGACAAATTTCAAAAGGTAATATGTATGTGCTCGTGACACATTTAACAACTCGATTTAAAACCTGACGATCCTTTAATTCTGTCACTGTACTTTGGCCGTGGGGTAATCCTATCTAAACCATCTCCATCTTGTAAGGTGTAATCGTGGTATTAAAAACTGATACTCATACTTTTTTAGGATTCCGTACCCAAAGGGTAAAACGGGACCCTATTACTATGCTTCCGCGTCTGTCTGTCTGTCTCCAGGCTATATCTCATAAACCGTGATAGCTAGAAAGCTGAACTTCACAAATGATGTATTTCCGTTGCCGCTATAACAACAAATACTAAAAATTAACAAAAATAAAATATTAAGGGGATCCCCATACAATAAACGTGTTTTTTTCGTATTTTTTGCTCAATATTAAAAACGGTAACAGACGCTTCAAATTTTTACAGAATATTTACTTGTAGTATATTGGTGCCGATTCTGTTGTCACAAAAATCGCTAAACTAAATTAAAAATCGCTAAAATTTAGTTTAGTCCTGTCAAACGACCAAACTCATTCTGAAATTGACTAAAGTGACATTTCTAAACTTATTATAGTTTGACAGCTCTAATATCGTTTAGTTTTATTCAATTTAGTGAAAATGCCAATAAAGCTATTCTGATTTTGACGTTTTCACCTAAAATTAAGGTTGTGAATCTAATTTAAATCGCGATTAAAAAGGTGTAGAATAAAATTAGTTGTCATGAATTAAAATTTAAAACGCATTTTTCTCAAAGTTCTTTAGGTGTTTTGATGCAACTACGAATTGAAGAATCATTTATTATGGAAACTTATGCGATTGCAGCAGTTGTGGATACTCAAAAAAGGTAAATAAGAAAGTTATTGTTATTAGAAAAGAGACGATCTTGACGATGAACCCGTTGTTTGTTTCGGCATTTCTTCTCCAAAGTAGTCAATTGAGACATACCGAGTCCATCTATTTACAAAAGCGACCTGTAAAAGTAATATGAATCATAGGATTCATCTGATCCCAAACTTAGCAGAGCTTGTACTATGGTAACCAGACAACTGATAAACATACTTAACTTATATAAGTTATAAATACACACATATATCACTTTTACATGTCTGTAATGAAATTAGAACTGAATTTGTTTAGTATGCAAGTACTTGAATACCAAACGAGTTCATTTCATTTTAATTGATTTTAATACAATACGCAATGCATGCAATACAATAAGAATAAACATAAGGGAGCAAAACATCTCCTATTTTCAGTTACTTACATAAACAAGGCAGCCCGACAGTCAAAAAAGCAATGCAAATGTTTCTTAACTGTAACCCTATTTTAAGTGTAAGCCCACTGACCCTAAGACTATCCACTGACCATTGTCTCTCAAGATATATATCTAAGATCACAAATGTCTGTAAACAAAGTTATGGATGTGTGTATTTATTATTGTGTTATCCAAGTATACCAGTGTATAAGTACATGTGTGTTCATTGTGACAATAAAATATTATTAGACGAGTCAACAATGTTGCAGAAAGACAAAAAAGAACAGTCAGGATTAGTTATCCATATTCTATCTATACTACTTATTATTACTTTAATATTGTTTTTGTTTTAGATACTCAACAATACAACAAAGAATTCTAGATGTTGATATTAATGTTGTGAATGTGTCAACAGTGTCCGGCCCAAAACACACAGCCACTCATAACCTGAAGAACCAGAACGGGGCTTGAAAATTGCACCTTCATATCTAAGAGAGGTAACATTGATAACATGTCTAATATTTACTTATTTTTAAAATAAAATAATTATGCAAATACCTAATACATATTGTATTCTCTTGTTTTATTCAGATTCTGCTAAGAGGACTGATTTGAAATGTTTGTTGGGTTCATCACATAGAAGTGTGAAGCATGCTATAAGGATTGTGGATAAATAGCAAACTGCAGCACCGTCTTACCTTCACAATGATTGTGTGGCCATGAAATATTACTATAGTTGTACATCAGGAAACCATAGTGAGATGCAGTTATCACAACATGCCACTGTGTTTTATTTGGAATGAACTCGGTTTCAAGAAAGTATAGAAGGAAAACTGTTGTCCCTGGAGTAAATATAAATAAGAGGCGAGGTTGTGGAAAGTAAATAAATTCAAAGTTTTCACAGGTTGTTTTATTTATTTGTGTACTTCTCACATCTGATTTCACACATTCACATTCTTATAGTAATAGCTGAACATTATAGAACTTGCTTGAAATAATGTTAAATACTGCATAATTGGGTAGTAGTTGTTTGGTTATCTGTTGCTGAGTAGTCAACTTCACTAATAACAACTTGTTTCCTATGAATTATCGAAGTCCAGGTATATTGATAGGCATCAAAGAATAAAACACCAAAACGTTTGAAAATAATATTGAAGTCTTCGTTTTCTGCTCCTTAATCCAGTTGTTTTAATAGGATACGATCTAGGTACGGCCGTACCTAATCGAAGAGAATACCTACTTGTAGTCCTATTTTATAAAAACTAGCAAAGGCCCAATATTTTAAAAAATCGTCTTTGTTTATTTTGTAGATACATAAATATATACCTATTAACATGTCATAAACATCAATCAAATGTCATTACACTGACATGACATCTGTGAAATAGTGACATTACGCTACTCCCCATATTTAATGTTTGTTGCTATCCTTTACCGAGTTAATTTTAATGTTTAAAAAAAACGGAGAACAGTTATAGAAAATTACATAGTGTGCATTGTACTGGCTTTAATTCATCACATTTCTTGAACATCTTATCTACGGTATTGTTGTTTTTAATTGTCCAAGAGCTATACTTTTACCCGGCATTGCGAGAAAATATTTAATCTAGCAAGCCTGAAAGTAATATGACACTCACAGATTATTGAAATAATTTTTGTTATATCTTAGATTAGTAAAATGTTAACAACAATTTAGTATTATGCCGTCATTATGCTCCCTGTATTTTATTATTGATAAACAATCAAAGATCGGTATGTAATTGTACTCAGGATTTTTGCATTTCAGATCATATTGCTCACTTTCATTCACTCTTTACTTTAATTTCCTACAAATCGTAATCTATGGTTTACTCAATTAAGTGATGTCAAAGTCGATTTTTAGATACGTCAAAACTGTTTCTATATAAGTTTAAAGAGTCTGGTTTACAGAATAACTTTAAACGTTCTCTAAACTAAAATTAGAAAATTTTAGAGTAAATTAAGTTTAGTTTGGTGTACAACAGAATCGGCACCATTACCTTTCAAAATAAATAATTAAAGGGGGCCATACAACAAACGTAATGTTGAAGCAATTTTTACTCGATCTTAATAAACGGGTAGAAACTTGTCTATTGTAGATGATAGTACGGAACCCTTCGTGCGCGAGTTGGACTCGCACTTGGCTAGTTTTTTTATTAGATTTGATTTCGAGCAATTTGGACCTCTTGTAAAACTTTTGTTCGTAACGCCGTGATCACACTGCACTGTCACAGACTTTGACCTAAAAATATTTTTTTGAAGTTGGTAGCCCTGAGTGTTGGTCGTTAATTAATTTAATTTAAAATGAAAGTAACATTGGCAACATTGGAATCAACCAGCAAGGGGAATTTGCTGAACATAACATTTTGAACTAATCGCATTTAATCACTATTCAAATCTCTGAAGTGTTGGTTTCTGGAAAACTGATTCGGGCAGTGGGTAGTCTTAGGATTCTGCTGTGCGAACTGATAAGTGCTTCAACGGGGCTGCGATTATCAGTTAAAATCTCAAAATGCTGTCTCTGCCACAAATCTACAAACATCACGAACGAAGCCCTTTAGACAAAGTTTATAAGGCGCTGCGCAATAAGGACTTAGCAGATGGTGTGCTAGTGGCTATTGAAGTTTTAAATGAAACTGATAACTATATAAAATTCGATAAAGAAGAAAAATCCGCTTCAAAAGCTTTTGAGCATTTTTTGGTTGGGAGAGGAGCCTATCGTATTCGTGAATATCAGGAGGCGTTTACACGGTTTAATGAAGCTCTAAAGCTAGCACCAGTAAATTCAGAACTTATGCAATTGCTGTACTCTAGTAGAGCAGAACTACTGCTAACAACGAACAATTTCCAGGCTTGTGTCAAAGATGTAGAGACCTGCCTTGCTCTGAACTGCTCTGACAGTTTGGTCAACAAATTACGGACGTTGAAAGAATTAGCATCTGTATGTATTGCACAATCTGCAAACCACGAGACGTAAGTATCTGTTAATCCTTCATAGATATTTGCTTTGGAAACATACCTACTTACATTTGATTGAATTGTTCAATTTTTTTCAATCTCTTACCTAACATGTTTTATTCAATCGAATTTTTTTAATACTTATCTTAATAATCTGAGCTTATCTTACTCATAATTCTGTTGCAATACCTAATTATTTTTTTTACAATTTTTTTTTACTCAACTGAAAATAATTAAACTTAAATGTCCTATTAAATACTTGTGTTGCAATTAGGCTAATGTATTATTTTGGTATGTCTGTAAATGGCTGATTATAGGACACTAACCATTACATCAAACTATTTTCCTATGTTTTACCTATGTTTCAAAAAGAAAAATTTAGCCGACTGATATATAATGTGAACATTATAAACTAGAGTCCAAACCAGAATTACTTATTAGCAGAGCTCTAGCCATAGATGCAAGAAGTTAAACACACACACAGATTTTCTTGTATATGTAAAGATACTTTATTCAAAGCATATTGTCCATCATTCGACATGTGCTGTCTTAGGCCAGTCTCATGCGACTGTAGACACTACTGGGGCAATATATTAACGGGATTGGGTTATCTAAATCTGAAGACACTAGCTGTGTGGCAGTAGGAATCATTTTAGTTTTTAAGTAAGTATTTATTTTATGTTCACTACAAAGCATCGATTTTTGAAACTTAAGCTGGATAGGAAACCCATAATTATCAATATTGTATTCAAATTTGAAATTACAGTTTTGTTCCTGATTAATCGTGTTGCAGATCCATTCCCTTCATTGAACAATTCTTTACACTCAAAGATGACTGTAACCCTGACATACCATGTGCTACATCAGATGTGGAAGTCATCATGGATTCTGGAAAACCAAAAGTAGTTGCTGCTAAAGATATACCTGTTGGTACTGTTCTTGCTGTAGAAACTTCATTTATACGAGCTGCAGATATGTTAAGCACACATACTTCATGCCACTATTGTCTGAAGAAGAACTTTAATTTGATTCCTTGTGAAGGCTGTTGTATTGTTATGTTTTGTGACAACCAATGCAAACAAAAGGCTATGCAGGAGGGACACAATGTGGAATGCAAAGTTACATTTATATTGTTGGATGATAATATTAAGCTACCTGTTAAAGCTATGTTCAAAATTCGTCAGCTGTGCAGCTCTTGGGATGAGTTCATCACTGCGTCTAAAGATTTAGGAGCTGACAGAATGAAAAACAGTACTATTGCAGAGATTTTTGGTTCAGACAAGTTTTCTCTATTGAATTCTCATTATGATCCTCATTTTATATATGGAGCAATGTTCAATAGATGTATGTATTTTGCTAATATAATACATTATTTGGAAACACAAACATCATTCCTTCCAAGCTCTCCTGATGACAAGAATGCAGCTATACGTGCAGTGTCCAAGGTGATGATGCACCTGTCTCTATATTGTGTGCCAGTGCAACCGCAACTGATCACCTCAGTGTGTACTGAGAATGTAACGACAGGGCACCATTTTCTCAGTGCAGGATATTTCCCATTCCTTGGTAACCTGGCCCATTCCTGTCTACCAAATTCCTATGTTATGGGGCTGTGGAATAAGGCAGCGTTGGTGACAATTGCACCTGTGAAAAAGGGAGCTGAATTGACCTTCTCATATCCGTAAGTACAAAATCTATTGAACAATACAAAACTCGTGATAGGTGCAAACAAACTGGCTCATTGAATTGCATGGAATTGCTGCTGATATACCTTCCCACACAATGAATGACTGTAGCACCACTTGCAAGTTTTTAACCGACTTCGAAAAAGGAGGTTTGTTACGCGATATCTCCGTCAATTGTAAACGGATTTTGATGGTTCTTTTTTTGTTTGATAAGTCATGATTTAGGGGTGGTCCCATATAAATTTTGTGGCGATCGGTTCAGTGCTTCTCGAAAAATTCACCAAGAACAAAAAAAATTGACGAAATATTCATAGACGATGTGTGCTTTTTCTTCAAGTTTTTATTTTCGTCCGTCGACACTAAAAAGTAATAAATAAAAAACTTTTTTCAAGAAAAATAATTACCGCCTTCAAAAACTAAAAACCCAAAAATAACTAAAATTTCGGAAGTCGGTGGCTTCGGTTCTGCCAGTCAATTTGTGTTGCCACCGACTTCCGAAATTTTAGTTATTTTTGGGTTTTTAGTTTTTGAAGGTGGTTATTATTATTTTGAAAAAAGTTTTTTTACAGATATAAGTATACCAAGTAATGTGCATGTTTAGTAAGGGATGCCAATAAACATACTTATTATTTACAATAAATGGCTATAGGTACTGAGACTGTGCTATGTCTATGTTAATATCATTGAAAATACATTAATATACAAAGATATATTTTTGAGAAATTCCGCTATGAAACCTTCTATAGCTGTAGAAATCATAGGACTTTTAGAATTGCGAGGCCCAAAAAAATAACATTTCAATGGAATAAGTAGCAGTTTAGAAGAATGGCACTGATAATGATGTTTTCCTTTTTAGAGGCCATTGGCTGGTAGAGAAGAAAGAAAGCGCTGTAGAATCAAGAAATCACATGCGTACTATATTACTGGTACTGTTTAGAAAGGTATGTAAGGATTGTGTTGTCTGTGATGGTCGTGCTGTTAATGCAAATTCAAATAGCAAGCTCTTAAATGACACGCAAATGAAAGCTTTTACAAGATATTACTCGAATATAATTCAAATGAAGTTCCCCCAAAATATGGAAGTGATTTATAAGGAAAGCTGTAACACGTTGCAAGCATTGAGTGACGTACCATTTTCTAAAGAGTATGAGGAAGTTTTCGTAAATTTTCTTAAATGTCTAATGACATGTACACAGAAAAACTTTCCCAATGAGATTATGGCTCAGCCTAAAATTATTTAGTTTTTATCTACGGAAGAAAGTCCTACTAAGCTGGATTTTTGTAGAGACTTTTATAACGGAAGATTTTTTAAAAATGATGCTATTTTCCATTAGGATCCTATACTACCCTTTTTTTTGAGATTGCTTTTATTTTTTGTACTTAACTATTTTACTATGATATACAATGTCGCCCATGCGCATGTGACCGCCCGTAATTTTCTGAACATCATGAAAAAATGACGAAAATAAACTTCAAAAGGTCTATCTATAACATTTTTACACTAGTTTTTTTTTAAATAAAACAAGTTTTTTATCGATAATTTTTAATAAAAATGTTAATTAACCTGTTAAAATACTTAACTCATAAGCTTTTGGAAATAATAAACAGAATCCAAATCTACCTACTTTGGAGATGTGTCAAAAAATAGAAAGCTAATCTACAAACTCTACTAAAAAAAAATTAAAAATTAAAAATGACTGTAGGCCCCCATTTGAAGTTTATTTTCGACAATATTTCATAAAGATTCAGAAAATTACGGGCGGTCACATGCGCTTGAGCGACATTGTATTATTATTTGTTTTGTGTTGTATTAGTGTGTCTATGGAGTTCCTTGCTAGTTCTTCTCCATCTTTACTTGAGCCAAATTCGATAAAGAATACAGGTAAACAAACCGATTTAGGGTTGTCATAACTCACTTTTACAAATCTATTATTTACATAATTATCGCCTTTTTCACGGCTACTATTCATTCAGAAAACCCATTGCAGCATATTTCACTAGAATCACTCGAATAACATGCATATTACCCTGTTATTTCGATAAACCAATATAAAGTTCTTCTTCTATTCTTTATCGAATTTGGCTCAAGTATAGATCTACGTTTTGGAACAAGCAACTGGCTTCAACTTTCTGACAAACACAAAATTTGGGTTTTTCTTTAAATTGGTTTTTTTTCCAGGGATACAATGGTGCCGATTCTCTTGTGCACAAACTAACGTAAATTTAAGATAAGTGCATCTTTCTCTTTCCTTTTAATTAAGAAAAGGACAGAAGATAAAATATTAGTTAAGTCCTGTCAAATTTAGACACTCCATAGATAATTTAGAAGCAATTTAAAAACATGGCGTCTAAATATACGTCAATTTTCATCAGGCGCTGTCTAATTTGACAGGATTAAACTAAAATGTATCTTCTGTCCTTTTCTTTAAGAAATGGAAAGAGAAAGATGCACTTAACTTAAATTTACGATAGTTTGTGCACAAGAGAATCGGCACCAACACCTTATTTTTAATTTAAGATTACTATTATTTTCTGTAACTATTTTACTAAGATATATTTGTTTTTGTATTGTATTGTGTGTCGATGGAGTTGCATGATTGTTCTTGTCCATTGAGGATCAACATTTTGGAACAAGCAATACTAGCTTCAGCTTTCTGACAAGCCGACTGACGCATTGACATTTCATATATGCCTGAATGGTCTAAGTGAAATATTTATTTCATCTATATGTGCCTGTAAATGAGCAAAGTGAGTACTTATTTCACTTAGGCTTTAAACTTTGTTTGTGAATTTAAAATATATAATGTGAGCCTAAATAAGATTATGGTCAATAATGTGTAAACTTTAGCTACTTATTTATAATTAAATGTGATTAAGGTTCTGTTCACTGAAGCGCGACGGGACAGTGTAGCGGTGAAGGATTCAAAAATCCACCATTGGAACGGAAAATCGGGAGGGCGGAGATTTCATGTAACCCTATTGGAGGATTTTTAACTCGCTTGCGGCACAGTTTTTAGATAGGCAGTCCCAATAATAGGATTGGGTAGGTAATTCAAATTTTGGAGAACAAGAAGACCATAAAGTAAAGACATTAATTAGTCTTTCCGTGATATCATTTCAATGTTGCTCAGGTTCTCAAATGGTTTCATCTGAAATACATTTAAGTAAAGTAAAAGTAAAATACAAGTAAGTAAAATTAAGATAATATGTTAAAATTAACATATTATCTTAATTTTACCATTCACCTTGGTGAAATATAAATTGGTTGTTAAAATAATATAAAATGGTTGTTGAAATGTCCTCTTTATTACCTACTAATGTAACGTATGCGCGAATTGTGTAAAAAAATAAAAATGTGGCTATGGCTACCATTTTGTTTTTAATTAGTAATTCAATACCTGTATCAAAACGACAAACAGTCCCTAATTATTTCGTTCCTTCTGTTTAATTAAATTAATATGTTTTAAACTAAGTCGCATACTCAGCGATTAGCAAAACACCCATTTTTTGGGTTGCGTAACAAAATGGTACAAAAGGAACTTTTATAGTTTCGTCATGTCCGTCCACACACATACATCCAAACGGTTAGTGCTAGAAAGATGAAATTGCATGAATAAGTGTATTTATGAAAAAAATAATTAAGATGGCAGTCCATGTAATGAACTTTAAAGGAAAACTATAACGGTGTAGGTAACTTTGTAAGACCAGGAGTTATAGAGGCCTAACTTGAGAAACGCAGATAATCTTAAATCCCAACTTAATACGATAATACGTAACCTGCATAATGCATAATGGTTGTTGAAATGGTAGTTAAGCTGTAATGCAAAATGATTCTTTACGGAACCCTAATCTATGTACGCACTTGGCCAATTTTATATAGTTTTTTATCAACCTTTTTAATCTCAGTCTATGAGTGTACGTTAGATCTAGCTAAGTAGGTTCTATAATTATTATGTTTAACATTGGGTACGTAACACCAACAAGACGCAGGTGTTCTTACGCAACACTTACTACGCAGCCCTAAAAACCTAAAAAATAAACATATTACTTACAGTAAAATTCACTCTAAAGATGTTTTTAACCAGTAAATAGTTTTTCAAATGGGTTAACCTTCTTTGCACTTCTAATAATGTCGTAATTTAAAATTTATGATTGGTAATGGTGCAGATTCTGTTGCCACTAGAAATTTTGATTAAAGACTAAAACATGTCTAAAACTCACTAAAATATGTTTCAGTCCTGTCAAACGTCCTAACTCATTCTGAAATTGACTAAAGTGACATAACTAAAGTTAAGCAGCTTTATAGCTGACTATTTTTGCTTTATGCGCACTCGGTAGTATTTCTTATAACCAATAATAATGGATCATTAAAGTAAGTAGGTATATATGTTTTATAAAAAAAAAGATTTTTATATTTTTTATACGCGACTACGGAACCGCGTGGTTCGGTACGGTACGCATCTGGCCGGTTTTATTGTTTTATTTATTAAGTACATCTGATGTATTTTTTTTTATTAACATCATGTTACGATAAGTTGACAATCCACCTTCTTGCTGTGAATTTTATTGAAAACTAGCGGACCCAACAGACGTTGTCTTGCATATGTAGATCGATTTCTCGTCCCCGAAAACCCCCACATATCAAATTTCAGCGAAATCGTTAGGGCCGTTTTCGAGATCACATGGGTTTTCAAGCAATCAGCGCCATCTGCCGGGTTGATTTGTGAATCTAAACCATTCCCAGATCCCCTTGAACACACACAAAAAATTTCATCAAAATCGGTCCAGTCGTTTGAGAGAAGTTCACAGAAGAATTATTATATATAAAGATGTTTACTATGTGAATCGAACAATAAATAAGGCGGGGCTAATTGATAGACCTTGATACAATGTTATCATGTATGTCAACTGAGTCAATAAAAAGTCTTGAAAAATTCTTGTAGCAATAATGAAAAAAAAAAAAACAGGAACAACTTACAAACGATCATCTGATCTCAAACTAAGTAGAGCTTGTTAAACTTCCAATGTGCAATCCATACAGGTATTTTGTGGGACACTACAGCGTCATCGTTTTACAATAATCGGAATACGAGCCTGTAACTGCCCCACTGTAGGGTAAAGCCCTCTTCTCATACAGAGAAGGCACGAGCATAGATCACTACGCTTGCTCAAGGCGGATTGGCGATTTCAAACTTGTATTTAACAAGTCCAGGTTTCCTTACGATGTTTTCCTTCACCGATGTCATGTGATGTCCAAGATAAACTTTTGAAAGCACACGACATCGACATATGAATTGAAAAAGTCACATTGATACTTGCCCGGATTCGAATCCACAACCTCGTACTTAGGTACTGAATGAAAAAAACTATCCTTGAACTGGTCAGCACTATCTTCAAACGAGTCAATTATGTGGGTAATTAGGCATAATAATTATTCTTTATATCGAACTTATCGAATACAACTCCAGAAAGGTTAGTTTTAAACTGGATGTTGCCACAATACTTGGCGTATCAGTTCAAACATTTGTGTTATTTTGCTGACACAAAATACGCCTTATTGCTTGGCGTTAAAGTGTTGAGTTTGTAGTTATTATTTTGGTCACAAGGTTCGTCGTGGCTTGTTTTGTCGGTCGCTTTATGCCGGCCGGCAGCCGTCCCCGTCAGCGCGTCAGTATTCGGGCGAACGCTTTGCCGAGGACACTCCTATACGCCACGCCACTAGCACTTAAATAATTCGTAAGTACCTTGATTTTTTGTCAGTTTATCCATTATAAACTATAATTTGCTAATTATTAACAAGATTTTTGATTTTAACCAATCGTTTTAGGTCTATTTATTGTTTTTGTTCCTTTCTTTAGCCACGATAGTATGGTTAATGAGAGTGAGCGCCAACGTGGAGACGCCGACATAAAAGTTCTTATTTGAATCGACTTTCGTATAATTCTGAAATAGGACTGTCGTGAAGCAATTTTGGTTTCATTTTATTCGACAGCACAGCTAAAACTTCAATAATAAATATTGTGTGTAAAACTAGTATTTTTAATGTAAAAATCGTTCTAAAATAATTATTTACGTAGACTCTGTTCACTCGTTCGAAGGCCTCTTAGTTTAAATATAACTTCTTATAATCGATAGTTGAGTTAGGAATACCTAAGAAGTTTTATTAATATTTAATTGTTTTCGAACTAACCTATGTTCTACTCACCTAGTTAAATGTATTTATGGTAACGGTAGTTTACACCATTATCAATTGACGTACTTTTTATGAGCTGTCAAAACGCAATTTATGACGCAACTTATGACGTCAATAAAATAACAACTCAGTTGACTATCTATTTATTTTGACTATCTAGTTAATTTAATGTAATTCTGTTCCATTTATTTCTTTTGACATTATTTTATTTTATTTCAATTTATATCTGTTTGTATTGTACACATTTGACCTTATTTAATTTAGTTCAATTTAATTTAATTGTATTGTTATTTATTATGATTTTATATTATTTTATTTGTATTTTATTTTGTCTGGCAATGGGTGTAATTTACCTGAAATAAATGAATTTAACTTAATTTAATTTATTGATTTCAAAGCAACTAAAAATCAAATTTTATAGCAAATTGAAAATGAACCGAATTTATTGGGCTGAAATTAAAAGAGGTTTTATAGAAATTATGTCTAACATTTATTGGTTAATGGTGTAAACTACCCATAAAGACCGCGGTGTGCTTATAAAACGATACTTTTTATACGGATTGAGCTTCGCCCATCAATTTAAGTAACTTGGAACAATCGCTTGGTAGCACACGCGAGCAAAACTGTTGGTGGGTGGGCTATTTTTATTTTTAAAAAGTTATACAATTGCATAAGCTAATAAATAATATATACAAACAACCAGATTATGAACAAATACTTGTATACCGTACGTACGGTTGTACGATGTGGGAATCGAACTCACGACCTACAGTGCCACTAGCTTTCAACTGCTCCAACTGTGCCGCCAAGGTACTTACTGGCAAAGATTATTTACGACGTTTGTAGTTTATGAAAAAATGGATACCTTGTAGCTAGCTTTAGACTTTCATTACCTATCTCCGTAACCAAAGGTCTCCAGGCTTAGCATATAGACGCTGAATTTCGCCGGCTCCGGTCGAAACAGTTTTTTTTATTATTTATATAAATATTTTTTTAATTTGAATTTATTTATTGTTGTACCATTACTCATAAAATCAATAAATACATAACCACCTCACGTTAATGTGGTCTTTGTACTTTTGTTTGATTTAAGTGGTCAGTATTTTCGTGTATTCCTGTTTGTCCAATCAACTAAAATAGTCGGTCGATTGGGCAAAACAAATAACGAATTCTCGTTCGTCCCGCGCAGGGGACGAAGTCGATGGGACGGTATACCGCCGTTTACCCGAATTTTATTTGCCCTAATTTCATTTGCCATAATAGTCAACAGCCATAATATCATACGACATAATACTCATTTGCCCTACTCTCATTTGCCATAATAGTCACGTGCCAGAATCATTGTTTCCCATAAAGTCACTTACCATAACATCATTTGCCATAATCATTGTAAGCCATAATTATCACATGTCCTAATTATCACATGCCGTAATTATGATATGCCATAACATAATTTGCCATCGACATCGGGTGTATAACGGTTGTTTATATCAAGAGAAATTGGATGCAATTGGGACTTTAGGGCACCCCGACTCGGACAGGTTAGGTTAGAAGGGGATGGCGGGGTCGTGTGAGCGAGCGAAGCGAGCGAATAGACCCCGCCATCCCCTTCGTGGTTATTTTTTTATAAACCACACAGAAGTAGGAGCCCCGCGAAGCGGGGCTCCGTCGACCTAGCCCACCATCAACCATGCACAGAAAAAAAAACCATTACGGGGCTTAAATATTTGTCTAATACTTGTTATGCCATTTAAATATTATGCCATTTAAATATTATGTCTAATAATTATTATGGCACATAAAATTATGGCAAACAATACTTATGGCATTCGTATCTTATGGTATCTAAAATTCGGGCAATTAAAAGTATGTCATATGTCTTTTAGGGCAAATGAAACATTCGGGCAAATGAAATTCGGGTAAATGAAATTCGGGAAAATGATGATTATGGCATATAATCTTCGGGCAAACAATAGACAACCCGATGGGACGAACTCGAGGACGAAAACGAGGAATAAGTACACCTTATTGCCACCGTACAAAATTAATAAATCTGGTTTAATTTAACTTTATTATTTACGGTGAGAACGAAACGCGGAGGACGAAACGTCAATAAGCGGTTCAAAATTTCTGGACGGCATAATCGTAATCTGGCCGTTTTTCTCGAAGTCTCTACGAAGTCTTCGGCTAACAACAATCACATTTTCCAGAACCATGCCGAAAGTTGTGTTCTACTACTTCCCCGTGAAGGCTCTGGGCGAGTCTGCCCGTCTGTTGCTGGCCTATGGTGGCCAGGAGTTTGAAGACCGCCGCATCGCTTCCGAAGACTGGCCCGCATTTAAGCCCAGTGAGTATCATTGACTTCATTCATATCTTGTTTGACTATTGAACATTTTATGACCTTACATTTAAATAAGATTTGTCTACTTATATTAATCAAATATGCTTCGTCCATCTATACAAGGTGTATTTTTGGTCTTGCAAAACCCGCTAGGAAATTATTATATCCATAAAACAAACAACTTTTATTATGGAACCAATTCTGAAATCTTGAAAAAATATCAGCTGTTTCATACATTGTAGTCGGGAGGGCATAGAACTTTTGTTAGAAACAGCTGATATTTTTTCGTGACTTCAGAGTTGGTTAGTTGGAAAATGGTAAACTAGGTAATCACTAAGAAAGGGTTTTTGGAAATTTTTATCCTAAAGGGTAATATAGGGGTTGGATGAATCAACATTCGTCCGGGAGAACCCGCGGACGAAAGCTAGTAAGCTACTACAGTAGCGTACTACGGTGTAGGGCCGTAAAATTAAAATTGAACCACAGTAGTGATGCTTGACAACAGAAATAGTCTTACGTTCATATAGACTACAGTTACTATTTGATTGTTATTCTATATGTATTAGTTGTAGATTTTCCATGCTCTAAATAAATTTAAAAATGTTATCTAAACCTGACGTTTTTACTACATTTTGTAATTTTTAACGTTTTTAATAACTTTTCCAAATTTTATAACGTTTTTTTATAACGTAACCGGTAAACAGCCACGGTACGAAAACGTAACGAGAAACCATACAGCCGGCTGTCGCGCTGCTATTGTCTTTCTATTGTGTCTCGAATCACGTGTGTTCGAAGGTTCTAGAGATAGATACCACAATGAGTATACACTTTTAAGGTAAGACATTAAAATTAATTATAAGGTGGGTGGACCATGGAAGGCCACTCTAACGAGTAAACGCTTTTTATTCGTTTATTAACTGGATAAATGAAAAAAACAATATATCAAATAATAGTTTGTTTGAGTAATGTTTACTCGAACACCATCGTATAACTAAGAATATATTAATGGAAAATATTTAAAAACAGTAGTAATGAGTATTACATTGACATCAAATAACTTGCCAACGCGTATTATAATGAAATTTAAAACTTTTTTTTTTACCTCAAATGGCCTTCTTATGGGTCCGTTCTTTGTAAGGCCAAAATGTTCCTTAATTATGCCCAAAATTAACCCTTATAAATAAAAATAATATAAATAAGTATAAAACATTGTTTTAACTGTAACGGTACGTATTTATAACTAAAAAGTAACTGTTCATATGTTCATGGTTTGTACATGTTCTTTGTAAGTCCCATGTACCCTAGCAAGGCCAACTGTCAAATTTTTGATTGGCCTTATAAGGAACCATCGGCTTTCCTGGGAACACTACCAATATTTTAACTTAAATCGAGGCAAAACTATTTTTTTTTTCTTTAGTACCATAAACATATCCTTATACGACAATTCACAGTAAAAAAATATGAAATAATAATAGGTTATGTATCTAACTTACGTTTTGCTATGCGCGCGAATAACAATTGTAACGTCGACGACCGAAGTCTACGAAGTGTGCGATCGCACAGCCACAATAGCGGCGCGAGCGACTCGCCGCCGCATCTGTGGCCTTGAGTTTGATGGATCTTAGTGTATAGCCGAAGGAATATGTGTTTACATGTCAATAACTACGACTTTTTGATAGTTGGCCTTCAAAGGAGCGTGGCCTTCCATGGTACACCCACCTTATTTATGAATTCATGGCGCTGCCTGGTATTTTTACAATAGGTATGGTCGTGGACGATTACTTATATAACACTAGCTTTTGCCCGCGACTCCGTCCGCGTAGAATAATAGCTCCCGTTCCCGGGGGGATTTCCGAGATGAAAACTATCCTATGTCCTTTCTCGGGTCCCAGACTATATCTGTACCAAATTTTATTCAAATCGGTTCAGTGGTTTAGGCGTGAAGAAGAGACAGACAGACAGAGTTACTTTCGCATTTATAATATTAGTATGGATTAAGAGTGAATCAGAGTGTAATCCCTTCTGTTTTCTAATCTGTGGTAATCCATATCATATGTGATACTTGTAGTTGTTTATCAATGGAGATAAAATGGAAACTTGAGTAATCCTCCTGATCAGTCTTAGTAACTGATATTTTGAGAACATAAGATAAAACTGGCCAAGTGCCGGCCGAGTCGAATTCGTACACGGTTCCGTATCGGTAAAATGGTAAAAAATCACGTTTGTTGATGGGAGCCCCCATAAATTTTTACATAAAGTGTTTTGATTTTCTTCTGATTTATTCCTTTAGGGTAGGAATTTTTTAAAATCCTATTTTTGTGGACACCTACTCTTCACAAAGAACATACCTGCCAAGTTTAAAGTCTCGAGAACCAGCGGTTTGCGTTGTGTGTATCAACAGTCAGTTTACAATGAAACAGCTGATATTTTTTTCGCGATTTCAGAGTTGGTTCCATAATAAAAGTTGTTTGTTTTCATGAGTAGAATCATATCCTAGCGGGTTGTGCAAGACTAAAAATACACCTTGTATTTTATACAATGTGTAATTAATGCACTTTGAGAAAATAGTTTGTTCAGAATCGTTTACTGAATCGATTTTTGTAATCCGTACTAATATTATAAATGCGAAAGTAACTCTGTCTGTCTGTCTCTTCTTCACGCCTAAACCACTGAACCGATTTTAATGAAATTTGGTACAGATATAGTCTGGGACCCGGGAAAGGACATAGGATAGTTTTCATCCCAGAAATCCCCCGGGAACGGGAACTATTAATCCACGCGGACGAAGTCGCGGGCAAAAGCTAGTTTTTAATATAGGTAACATTTTATCCCAAAAATAATTAAAACTACGTAAACTGCTGTCACACTTCCGCTGTACAGTCAAAACAAACTAAAATGGATGAAATACCTACTACGCTAGACCCTTATGCAAGTGCGACTGTGTGCATGCGTAGATTTGTAATGTGACTATAATTTTCTCCCACAATCTGTACAACTAATTTGTGAAAAAAAAACAGTGTTTTAAACATAATAATAAAAATTCAGTGTACGTATTATGATTATAACATAATATTCTAATTGGAGTGTCTGGTGGTGGCAGTTTATTCCGGGACATGTTGTATAAAATGGTAAGCTGACTGACTGACAGTATATTATACAGGGCGTCCTACGAATATGCCACACGAAGGGAAGGTACCTTGAATATTGCGCATAAGATGTCAGCGTAAATAGTACATTTAGAAAGGAAAGCGAGAATCGTTTTCATTATACTCATAGGCCTACGCTAATCTAGGCTCTGCCGTATCAGAGAATAATACCTATTTACTACCTACACTTGCGATAATTAAGTATGTCATGTCAAGTCATGTGTTTTCATATTTAACGACGGCTATTGTACTCGTATCGCAACTACTTCTGAACGGTATTTTACAACATCATCAAACGACGTACTTTTTATGAGCTGTCAAAACGCGATTGTAATTGTTTGCAATTTGACTACTGAAGGACTTTGATAAAGCTTTACAGTAATATACAACATAGCTTATACATCAGATTAACACATAGGGCACATAAAAACACGCTATGACCCACGGGAGCGGAGCAGATATAAAAAATCAAACATAACGCGGGTGAAACGGAGGGAAGTTTCACCAGCTATAGATACTAATATTATAAATGGGAAAGTTTGTCTGTCTGTCTGTCTGTTTGTCTGTATGTTTGTAGACCTCTTTCACGGCAAAACGGAGCGACGAATTGACGTGATTTTTTAAGTGGTGATAGTTGAAGGGATGGAGAGTAACATAGGCTACTTTTTGTCTCTTTTTAACGCGAGCGAAGCCGCGGGCAAAAGCTAGTTATGTATAAATGGGAAAGAAAGATGTTGGTAACAGTTCAAATAACAATCAGTTATTGTGACAAGGTGAACAGTGTATCAACATCCTTATAGTAAGTGTGTGTATAACATAACAATACTAAAGCCTAGGTCACACTAGAACGAGCAATTTTCGCATTTTTTTTACGGTGCAACATGCAACATGCGTTGTGCAATTCGCTGTTTTATCAACAAACATTGGTGCCAAGTTAAGTGCGTCTTTCTCTTTCCATTTCTTAAAGAAAAGGACAGAAGATACATTTTAGTTTAATCCTGTCAAATTAGACAGCGCTTGATGAAAACTGACGTATATTTAGACGCCATGTTTTTAAATTACGTCTAAATTATCTATGGAGTGTCTAAATTTGACAGATTAAACGGAAAGAGAAAGATGTACTTAACTTCAATTTACGTTAGTTTGTGCACAAGAGAATCGGCACCATTGTAGATTGAATTCTACAATAGATATGTCTGAGTTCGGACTGTACAAACTTTAAGAGTTGTTGCTAGTTTGCTCTATTTTACGACTAAAACCATTAGAACATGTGTGGTCTAATCGCAACGCCCACTCTTAGAATAATTCTAAGCGCCCACTGAATGTTAGCCATTTTTGTATTTTGGTTCACGTTTTCAGCAGTTACAAGACGTAACGTGGCGAGGCGTACCATGTTTCTTAAGTCAGTTTCTGTCCTAACAGTTGTTTGTCATACAATTTAATTTTCAGACTCATGTTCATTGAGTAATCGAAAGAAAGATCCATACATGTTAATAATGAGCACTCATACTGATAATATTACGGTCAATTAATTAAGATCAATCTCTCGACAATTGACACTCTGTATTTTATCTTGGCCTTTTTTTATCTAGACTTCACTAATTTAGTAAAGAGATAGTCTTCTTTTTTGTTTGTGGGAGGTAATCTTTGAATGTTTTAGTCTTTTAGATAGAGAGCAACTTTATTCCTCAATGCTATATAGGCTGACTAGCTTTTGCCCGCGGCTTCGCTCGCGTTAGAAAGAGACAAAAAGTAGCCTATGTTACTCTCCATCCCTTCAACTATCTCCACTTAAAAAATCACGTCAATTTGTCGCTCCGTTTTGCCGTGAAAGAAAGACAAACATAAGTACAGACAGACAGACACACTTTCCCATTTATAATATTAGTATGGATTAGTAATTAGTGTACGATACTTAAACACGTGATTGTGCTCATGATTACAAACAATTTTTATTATGGGAGCAAAGCCGAAATCGCGCAAAAAATATCAACTGTGATCGCCTGTATTAAATATTGTTTAACTACTTATACTCGTATGTAGTGTAGTGACGCAACTTTACCAAAAAAAAGCACCACAACAGGCCATAATCATCATAATTGGTTTTGCAATTTTTTACAAAAAGTCTTGCTTTTGTATTTTAATGTGTTAATTTAGTTAAGTAGTATAGTCTGCCGGTGCATATAAATAATGTTGACACAAAGTGATATCGTGTAACTTTTCTACCTTTTGCCTTTTTTTGTCATTTGACTAAAATTACTATGGATGGAGGCGTCTAAATTTATTTTAAAGTACTTACTTATTATGAATGTCGTGATGGCCTTGTGGTTAAGGCGCCCGGCTCTCATGCAAGAGGTCGCGGGTTCGAATCCGGGCAAGTACCAATGTGACTTTTTCAATTCATATGTACTTTCTAAAGTTTATCTTAGACATCACAGACATCGGTGAAGGAAAACATCGTGAGGAAACCTGGACTTGTAGTTAATATAAGTCCGAAATCGCCAACACGTCTTGAGCAAGCGTGGTGATCAATGCTCGTGCCTTCTCTGTATGAGAAGAGGCCTTTGCCCTGCAGTGGGACAGTTACAGGCTGGTATTACTTACTTATTATTTTAAATACTTTATTTTAAAGTATTATTTTCGAAATTAACTATGTATATTGAAAACTAGCTGTCCCCCGCGGTTTCCAACCCCCGTTATGCCAAGTTTTTGATTACTGCTCTGCTCACGTGAGACATAGCGTGATATCATATAGCCTATGTTACTCAGGAATAATGTAGCATTCTAATGGTGAAAGAATTATCGAAATCCGTCCAGTAGTTTTCAGTTTATTCGTAACAAACCTACAAATCTTTCCTCTTTATAATATTAATTAAAACAATATTAAAATAAAACAAAATGGTTAGTAAGTAAACCGTGAAACAACTGACATTCGCCATCTGATCTCAAACTAATCAGAACTTGTACTATGGTAACCAGACAACTGATAATCATACTTATATTAATTAATTGAATATAAATACATATAGATTGATTACACAGAACAAACAATCCAGCTCATCATACAAATCATTGGGTCCGTGGCTTACGCCCCCAGTGGTCGACGCACCTGTGGCCGACGACGCCCCCGATACGATTAATTCAATTCAAAGTAATTTTTGATCAAATGTACTGTCAGGCACAAACATTGTTTTACAAAAATATTAAATGTACTTATATTGATTGTAAGTATATGAATGATATTAAATCGTAATTATTTTTATATTGCCCTAAAGATGGCTCCCTAATCAAAAATGCGTTCTTGAAAACTTTAAATTTAAATAAATTGTGATAAATTATGTATCATAGTATTTGCATGTTTTGTAAACAATACAAAAGATAGGCCTTTATTTGCGAGTTCTTATCTATACTTCCACATTCATATTACTAAGAGGTGAAGTTGATTATTTTGTTTGTCTTTGTTTCTCTTAAAATCATAGTACATACCTCTGGTTAAATCACTTTCAAACCATTCTAAAAATAATTGGAATACTAGGAATATTTCAGATTAATTTTAATTTTTAGTTGTTGTTTTAGATTACTAATTTTGTTTTTTTGTACATGTTTAATGTAAGTAGGTATCTCTTACAACAAATACACTCTAGAGGACTTTTTCAGTTTTGCAAATAACCTCAAAATCCTAATATACAAAATCCACGGCTAAATCGCTTAAACCGTCACTCCAAGGAGCGGGCACGAGCGGAAATTGTTTGCACGCCATATTACGTTCACAGTAGCTCTACTATGAGTTTACATCAATAAATTCGCTAGCGTCTCCGTAAATAAATTGTATGAAATGTTGCAAAGCGCCCCTAGCGGTCACAGATAGAATTGACAGTGACATATTGGAAATCATAATTAAAAAACCACTAAATCCCTAAAGTAGTTCACTAACAGCCAACCTTACTATTCAGTCGGCTTATTGACTGTTACATCATTTTTACGCCTACGGTAGCGAGTAAGTTTTCGATAACAACAAATGGTAGGGGGGGGGGGGGGGGTACTGACGGGAATCACAACTCGTTTTTAAATGTGCATCTGGATTGAGAGCCCAAATTTTAAATATTCTCAAAAGAAAATAAGATTTACAGGGCATTTAGTTAAAATTTTGTAAAACTTAGGGCAATTTGCCATGAATTTCTTAAACATGAAATAAAGCTTTTATGATGAAATAACTAGGGCTCTCAATCCAGACGCCTGCGTAAAGTGGCATAGCCTGAATCTCAGAAAGTACTGCCTCTAGGCTCATAATTTTTATTGAAGGATTTAGTTAAGAATTTCTTACAACTTTTGAGAAATTCCCAAATATGTAGAATACTATATTACAAAGTTCTAGCGGTATATCTAGGGCCCTCAGTTCATAAATGTTTGTACTGAGGAATCATCAAACTATTGGATTTATTCAAAGAAATACTTAAATGCGACCGTTATATGTTTTCCTTAAACGCGTCTGTAAATTAGTAAAAAAGAAATAATGACAAAAAAAGTTAATAGTTACACTGTAAATGGAGATTGAATTTTCCTAAAACGTCTGAACTGAGGGCCCAATATTTTTGGCAGTTTTGACTAGGATAAGCCTTCTACACTATCTCACATAAGGGTAAGTAATTTAACTAATTCTTAATTAAAATTTAGCAAAGCGTCCATTACTCTAAATTTCATACTTTTGGAGATAATTGAATAATATTTTTTTATAGGAGAAAATTCTGTAGGGTAGATATAGTTTTGTTACTTTTTGAGACTAATTAGCATGTACCCTCACACAAGCTGTTTCTTAAACGAATAGTTGTTGCTTGAACTGCCGGAAGCGATTACAGGAGATATATGTTTTTTGATACGTTTTTTATTTTATTGTTTCACGATATGTCGGTGCTGGCACAGCAATACTAGTCGTATATAATTATATTTCTCCATCTGCGCATTACAAGATACTACAAGAACATGCCGAACACTTGTTTATATGGAACATTATGGTCACCCTACAGAATTTTCTCCTATAAAAAAATATTATTCAATTATCTCAAAAAGTATGAAATTTAGAGTAATGGACGCTTTGCTAAATTTTAATTAAGAATTAGTAAAAATACTTACCCTTATGTGAGATAGTGTAGAAGGCTTATCCTAGTCAATACTGCCAAAAATATTGGGCCCTCAGTTCAGACGTTTTAGAAAAATTCAATCTCCATTTACAGTGTAACTATTAACTTTTTTTGTCATTATTTCTTTTATACTAATTTACAGACGCGTTTAAGTAAAACATATAACGGTCGCATTTAAGTATTTCTTTGAATAAATCCAATAGTTTGATGATTCCTCAGTACAAACATTTATGAACTGAGGGCCCTAGATATACCGCTATAACTCTGTAATATAGTATTCTACATATTTGGGAATTTCTTAAAAGTTGTATGAAATCCTTAACTAAATCCTTAAATAAAAATTATGAGCCTAGAGGCAGTACTTTCTGAGATTCAGGCTATGCCACTTTATGCAGGCGTCTGGATTGAGAGCCCTAGTTATTTCATCATAAAAGCTTTATTTCACGTTTAAGAAATTCATGGCACATTGCCCTAAGTTTTACTAAATTTTACCTAAATGCCCTGTAAATCTTATTTTCTTTTGAGAATATTTAAAATTTGGGCTCTCAATCCAGATGCACATGTTTTTAAAGCTGTCAAACTGTGACACATTCTTTATCAATTTTTTTTCTAGAAATTGTTTTCTTCAACTTGAAGTTGCGGGCAAAAGCTAGTATAAATATAAGATAAGATGCGATAAGTCCACGTAAGTGTTTTGGGTCAATATTACCCAAGATACGATTATTACCTAAGATAATTCACCGCACCCACATCGTATGATATGTTATCTGTACTAAATATAGAAATGACTTGTTTTGTTGCCATGCGATGTGTGGCAATACACATCTGTTTTTGTTCTTGATAATGTCATGTGCTGATTACAAATTTGTTGGGGGGATTCATAGGGTTGACAACTTTTTAAAGCGCAATAAATAAATAAAAAAATCTTGAGACAAGTCACATACGGCCATCTGACCCTAAACTAAGCAGAGCTTGTACTATGGTAACCAGACAACTGATAAACATACTTATATAGGGTGGCCAGACAGCTAATAGCATACTTAAGTACTTATATAGGCTAGTTATAATTTATAATTACATGTGTACATAATAAATTATAATAGGCGAGATAACAAAAAAAAAGTAATTAGTCCGTCAGTTAGATAATCAAAAAATTTGGGACACGTATTTTTTCTTTTTTTTCGTAAACAGAAAATGACGACAATACAGTGCGTTGAAGTTTCGTGAAACGTCACACCTTAGTATAATTTTTACTGAGGAGTGACGTCACAAGCCCCCTCTCCGGAACTTTGATGCTCTTTATCTTTGTATTTTGTTATTAATTTGATCAAGCAAAAAATATGTGTCCAGTATTTTTGGACTGTCTTAACAGACGGACTAAATAGAATGTCATTCTTTTGATGTAGTCAACATCCCTATTACACTTAATGCAAGACAGTTATAGTATTTCTACGTGTTCTTATTAAGTAATATCGTTTTACAAATGGTTTAGTTTACGCACCTACTTCTTAGTTCTGGGGGCGTACCACAAGCCCTAATAAACAGTATTACTTTGATATTACTTTCAGTGGGAAAGAGACGGCGCTAGACAACGTGTCTAACGCTGTCACTTGCACACTCCTGCAACAGGACTAAAACAATGTTACTACGTCATGATAAGGGGGCAGTTATTTTAAGTGAGCCATAGCAAACATTACTTCGGCCTGTCCTCTAGAAACCCTCCCAAGAAAAGTTAAGATGATGCAAAAAAAAAGATTTATTTTTACGTTTTTTGTGCCAAATTTTCAATTTGGTTGAACTAGGCCTCGGTCATCGCAAAGATTCATCTATCGCGTGTTTTTCAAAGATTTAATTTTTGTTTATCTAGTGTGGACTTAAGTATGAATTAACAACATGACGACCATTTTAAAATAAGAAAATTAAACTAAAACTTCAATCTTTTAACATGACGTAGTTTTGAATCATACAGGGGCCCTAGTCTGCTATTACAATCGTGTCTCAATGATCGATATTTGACGTGTAACGTCACGTGAGAACTTTTGACACATTTCCCATACAAAAACTGTCAAAGTTGTCAAATATCCGGCCGATGACTGGTCAATGAGACACGATTGTAATAGCAGACTAGGCCCCCAGGTCATAGGTACAATGAATTGCAAATTGTTACAGACATCCTGTAACAGAATAACAGTTGTAGTAGTTAGTTTCAATAGAGTACAATGGTCCCATTGCAATGTGGGCCTGGTCATGCAATCGCCTGAGCCCAATTGTGCTATTTATATAATGGTGGGTAGGTATATCTCGCGATTATTTGCACAGTCATGCCTGTCAAGGTCGACTGCTAAGCCCTAGCACACAGATCGTGCGGTAGCGGTTTTCTTTGAGCATATATGTAATACTGATTGCCCCCCGCGGTTTATGATATTACTCCACTCCTATGGAAATTCCATCCCTAAAGGGGTAAAATTGGGGAAGTTTCCACATCCATGAAAAAGGGCGAAGGGAACAAAAACAACCGGCTGTCGCGATGCTATTTGACGGGCCGGTTGGTCTAGTGGTTATAGTGACGCCGCTGACTGCTAAGCTGGAGGTCGTGGGTTCGATTCCCACCCAGGACAAACTTTGTGTGATGAGCATGAATGTTTGTTCTGTGTCTGGATGTAATTTATCTATAATATGTATGTATTTAGAAAGTACATAAGTAAAGTAAGTAAGTATAAGTATATCGGTTGTCTGGATACCATAACACAAGCTCTGCTTAGCTTGGGATCAGATGACCGTGTGTGAGTTGTCATAAGATATTTATTTATTTATTGCCTTTTTATTGTGCGAGACACATCAATCACGGTGTTTAAAGACCTATCAACGATCATGCAACAGCCGGCTGTAGCGTTTCTATTGTGTCTCGAATCACGTGTGTTCGAGGGTTTAAACGAAACTATAAATCGCTTCCGCTACCGCGCCCGCATATCACTATGTTTTTTTACCTTACAAGTCAACATGTTTGATAATGGTTGGTTTCGTCGACGACCTTGGCCGCTGTTTTTGAATTAGTAATACTTACACATGTGTTTGTTCTGTTGATAAAAAACTCGTTGTAGTGCTTGTGACTGATTGAATACCTGTCACTATTTAGTTTATGATAAAGTGACGCGCCCACTTTATGCCCACCGGTGTTCTGGTTCACTAAAAATAAGTATATGAGTGATAAATATATCAGTGAAAATATGTACTTGTATATACTCATACCTACACTTCTCACGACGTTATCCAACAATTTACTTATCGTTTATTACCTACTAGCTGTTGCCCGCGACTTCGTCCGCGTGGACTAATACTTCCCGTTCCCAAGGGGTTTTCCGGGATGAAAACTATCCTATGTCCTTTCTCGGGTCCCAGACTTTGTACCAAATTTGTACCAAATTTCATTCAAATCGGTTTAGTGGTTTAGGCGTGAAGAAGAGAGACAGACAGACAGACAGAGTTACTTTCGCATTTATAATAAGTATTAGTATGGATGTTTAATAAACTTCATTATTAACTTTCAGAGACACCATTCGGACAGATGCCAATCTTGGAGATCGACGGCAAGCAGTACGCGCAGAGCTTGGCCATCGCCCGCTACCTCGGTGGCAAGTACGGGCTGGCTGGAGACACCCTGGAGGACAACTTGGAGATCGACCAGAACGTTGACCTTCTCAACGACCTTCGTGCCAGTAAGTCTTCATTGTTTGATGCTGATCAATCGATCCTGTTTCTAACTAATCAGAAACTTCTATGAGACCAAAATCTGAGTACTGAAAAGTCAGAAATTACTACAAAAAAGTTTTTCCAAAACCTTTTCTATGTATGTTAATTTTATTACGCGATTTTGCCTGGTAACTCAAACATAGCAATGTTTGAGTCAAGATCATCTCAATACAATACTAACAAGCGCAAACACGACTATGTTGCGATGTTCTACATTTAAAAGTTTTAAAGTAGGATTTGACATCTTGATTTTTTGCACTCAAGTAGTAATTATTAAGCGAAGTTAAAAACAAAAAAAATGTGACGAAGTGTGTTTACAGTTTTAAACCGATATGAATATTAATCACTCTGCAAGAGTGCGCAGGAGGAATAATTTTGCGAAATGCGTTCAGTCATGTATGTATTATTTCCTGCCGGGGTTGCGGAATGCTTATAATAGTTACCGTGACCCTGGAACATAAAGGGCAACCGAAGGAACATGAGTGGGATTTAGTCAGAAAAGTCTGACACGCCCTCCCGCCGCACCCAGCACGGGAGCAGTAATTTGATGATTTCCCACCCCCCAAAAAAAAAGTCTTATTTTGGACTATTCGTCAACTCCACCATATTTCACTCCTTCTAGCTCCTAAAATGTTAAGAAAATTAAATACTGTGGAAATATTTCGTGCCAAATTTAATGTACCCAGTTTATTTTTGTAAGTAGTTATTTTTAAATGTTAGGCAAAAAACTGAAAAAAATAGCCTTCCTTCCATTTCTTCCTGCTTAAGCTCTACCCCTCATCCTCGGGGAATACTATATTCATCAAATACAAATACACAAATACAAATCTTTTTATTCGTCAATGCAGGTGTACAATACAAAAGGTGTTAGAGTGATAGGAAGTTCGCTACATTGTGCCGGTGGGCATACGAAAATTATATTTAAATCATCAGTAGACTTTAAAGAATAGCTGTACCTTTCAAAACTACACGATATTTTTTTCCTGATTTTACCAATTTTTCCGAAAAAATACGACTTTTCAATCGACAAAGAAGCCGTAAAACACGCTTACATACGGTTGATTTAAAATTTGGCCAAATTCTGAAACAGCTTCGTTTCGTTTATTTTACAGAGGCTGCCATAGCTGAATACGAACCAGATGAGGCTGTCAAAGAAAAGAAATACGAAGATTTCTCCAAGAACGTATTCCCTGACCTCATAGAGAAGCTCAACGCTATCATCGAAAGTAACAACGGTCACATCGCCAACGGAAAGGTATTGCGCTATGTACCCAATTCTTAGTTTATGTGAAAACACGTGTCCAATATTTTTTGTATCAAGAAAAATAGAAGTTATAAATACGTTTGTTACGACACCCGGTTGTCCGTCCGAAAACACCATTCCAGCGTCCCGAAGGGGTTGTGTTACCATCAACCCGCTATGCGCACAATCATTTGCCCTTGACCTGTTTTGGACATATGACTGCGGTACTTCGACGCTTTGTGCCCAACTTTAATTTCATACGGATTTTATAGTTGAATTAATATTTAGCCGGGAAAAATTCCCTAACATATTTCATTCAAGATATAAAAGCTCGAGGACATTTACAAAAAGAGTTGCCAGGGTCACCCTAACATTAATTTCTTTATAATGTCTGTGTTTTATCTCTCTCCACACAAAATCTGTGTATTGTCTATGCATCACCAAGTAGAGAGGTAGAAAATGCCAAAGGCATAAAGGCCTGTTTCACACTCTCCAAATAAGTTCTGGTTACTAGGCACTCATAAGCAAAAACTTCCATTAGTTCTACCCTGGAACTGTTCAGTAGAACAAGTGGGAATAGAGAATCCCAATAGTTCTACTATTTTGTTATACCTAATATCGTAGAACTAGTGGGAAAAAAAGTCCCATTAGCTCTACCGTAGAACTGTCCAGTAGAACTAGTGGGAACACACCGCCTTTGTATGTTTTTTTATATTTTGTGCATAAAGTTTGAATAAATATTTATTTATTTAATTTCGTTTCCAGTTGACGTGGGGCGACTTTGTCCTGGCCGGTATGTTTGACTACTTGAAGAAGATGCTGAGGATCCCTGACCTTGAGAAGAAGTACCCAGCTTTCCAGAAGGTCATTGATAGCGTGTATTCCAATCCTAAGGTTAAGGCTTACGCCGATGCCGCCCCTAAAACCGATTTTTAAATCCTATTTACAATATATTAGGTACACTATGATAGATGCTTCGTACAATGTGTTATTTTAAAATTGTTTATCTAGGATATCCACCAAATGCACAAAAAACTGTGTAGAGTTATTCGAAAACGTATAACGTATCTAAAGTAAGTTATAAATGTGTGTCAACTTGTGTTTTTAGGCATTTTCAAAATCTCAACTGCTTAAAACCTGACTATATTTTTATAAGTGAATATTTACCTTCATATGTAAATGATATTGTCTTGTTACTCTCTAGAATTATGAATGTGTAAAAGTAAATATATGTATAAGTGTTATTTTAATTTGTGTTTTTTTTTTTGTGAACTTTGCATTTCACGAAACGCTTAATTATCTCCCTAACCTGTTCCTAATTATGTTGGAGACGATTTTAAGCCCAACCTTCAACTGGATACCAGTGTTTTAACATCAAGCGACTGCCTATCTGACCTCTACAACCCAGTTACTGGGCGACACGGTACTCCTTGCTTAGACTGTCTGGCTGCTGACTACCCGTAACGACTGTCAAAGTTCTACGGACGACCACCGGGACCTCGAGACGTACGCCAAAACTGTTCCTATAAAACACGTTTAGGTAATGAATACGGGCATTAGTGGTGCCGATTCTCTTGTGCACAAACTAACGTAAATTTAAGTTAAGTGCATCTTTCTCTTTCCATTTCTTAAAGAAAAGGACAGAAAATACATTTTAGTTTAATCCTGTCAAATTAGACAGCGCCTGAAGAAAATTGACGTATATTTAGCAAGTCACAAAGATCCCACTGTAGCATCAAAAAGGTTGCAAGAAAGTCTTGACAAAATAACTTTATGGCTACGAAAATGGCGTATAAAAGCAAGTGCAGGCAAATCAGTCCATATTACCTTCACACTCAGAAGAGATGATTGCCCACCGGTGAAGTTGGACAATGTCACACTACCACGCGAGGATACTGTACGCTACCTTGGATTACACCTTGACCGCCGTTTAACGTGGAAACATCACATCAAGACCAAGAGGCAGGAGCTTAATATCCGATATAAAAACCTCCACTGGTTAATGGGACGCAACAGCAAACTGAGCATTGACAACAAACTTTTAATCTACAAAGTGATCCTTAAACCAGTGTGGCTCTATGGAATCCAGTTATGGGGCAGTGCCTGCAAATCAAGTATCAGCATAATTCAGAGAATGCAAAACATGATCCTACGATCCATATCTGATGTTCCTTGGTTCACCACCAACACTGAGATACATAAGGAGCTAATGATGGAAACTGTTTCTGAAGAAATCCAGAAACAGACTAAAAGATACCAGGAGAGGCTGGAGACACACCCTAACAATCTGGCAGTCACTCTAACATGTAGAAGTTACTGTAAAAGATTAAAAAGAAAAGACATAATTTAGTCGGTCTCTTGTAGGAGACCTTAATATAATTGATAGAGTAGATGGTTTACTGGAATCACGCTCTTACTGCCACCAACAGAACTTCAACTCACCTGCTAAAAGTAAAAATACTGATTGCAGATTAAACTAAAAAAAAAAAAAAAAAAAAAAAAAATTTAGACGCCATGTTTTTAAATTGCTTCTAAATTACCTATGGAGTGTCTAAATTTGACAGGACTTAACTAATATTTGATCTTCTGTCCTTTTCTTAATTAAAAGGAAAGAGAAAGATGCACTTAACTTAAATTTACGTTAGTTTGTGCACAAGAGAATCGGCACCATTGTGAGGCCAAACGAGCGTAATTTCGTGAGTCGTGATTCGCAGAATTTCGTATTCTGGTACGGTGCAGACCACTCATATTTTGTGTAGCGAGTCTTTTTCTATGAAAGCGACCGAAATTCTGCGACTCACGACTCATAAAATTACGCTCGTTTGGCCTCACCTTAACGTGCTTTGCGAGGCACGGGACGTCCAAGATAAATTTTAGAACCCACAAACTGTTGCATAAGAGGCGGGCCTCTCTTCTCCATCTTAACCACTAGGCCATCATGATATTTATTTCACTTAATACTTAAAACGATATAAATATACGACACTAAGTTCTGAGCGTATAGGTACCTAAATAGCACTTTTGTGAATACGAGCACGTGGTAATCGTGATAGCGTGTCTAGGGTTCGTTTCCGGCTCAGGACAAAATTAAATATTTGTACCCTCCAACTAACTGTCGCTCCCAAGGTACGCCGTGATCGTTGACTGACGATGCTCATTGCAATGTCATTTTACGTACGGAATATGACTTCACGCTTACTTTTAAAGATAAAAAAACATGTTCAATTATTAAAAACCACTCATGACTTTATAAAAATAAAATACACACGGTCTACGGTAATCGTGAATCGTGAAGATTGTGATGATACGACTATATTTGTTTTTTTTTATCAATGAATGACTTGCTAATCGTAATTTTGTTAGTATAACTACCGACGCTAGTGGCTTTTCTTCAGTGTGTTGTGATCTCTTTGGTACTCGGTGACAATATTGTAGAAGCTGCTAAAAAACGTAAGTACTTAAAGATAAAGAATCTTTACTAGCCTGTTATTGACCCAATGCCTCTTCTCCCATTGAGAAAGTATTTATTGCACTTCTAGCTCCGATTCCACTTGATTTTTGAATTTCATTTTAATTGGTTCAGGGACCTATTCGTGTGATATCGATTCTGGTTAAGTTTGTGGCTCTTATCCGCCTCCAGTCCGCGTGGAATAATAGTTCTCATTTCAGGGGGATTTCCGGGATGAAAACTATCCTACGTCCTTAACGAGGGCATCGGCGAACACAACTACCAAGAAAGGATTATTGGAAATCCTACCCCTATGGGTAAAATAGTGCATAAAAGTTTAACATCCAGGAAGCGACGTAGCGAGAGCTAGAGTTCTAATCTTTTTTTTTTTATAGATCGACAGGGTTTTTAAACACTTTTTAACGCTTATCTTTCTATGAGTATTTCTTCTTTATTCAATAGATCCATCTGCTACATACAACCTACTGCTGACTGCCTAGTGACCTAGTACTATTTTCCAGAATCATGTCCACATCGAAGACTGTGCTGTACTACTTCAAGTCCAAAGCATTGGCAGAACAGTCTCGCCTGCTGATGGTATACGGAGGCATCGACTTTGAGGACCGCCGCATTGATTACTTTACCGAATGGACGGATTTTAAGTCAAGTAAGTATTTAATAATATATATTAGCCACCAGCCCCAAATCTCACCGTTAGACCACTTCAAGAACCAGGCCCATGTCGACGGCGCGTTTTGTTCCACACGCGCCTAAGAGCAGTCAGCACGTGACGGGTCCCTCTAGGGCCGATGCCTGCCGGGGTTGCAGAATTGTTCTAAAGTTACCGCGACTCCGGAACATAAAGAGCAACCGGAGGAACTAGGGTGGGCTTTAGTCAGTAAAAGTCTGACACGCTCCCGCCCCACCCAGGGCGGGGGAAAACATTTGATGATTTCCATCAATAAAAAAGCCTACTTCACAAAAATTAACTGAGAGATATTTTACAGAGTTGCGGAATGTTTATAATAGTTACCGTGACCCCGGAACATAAAGGGCAACCGAGGGAACATGAGTGGGTTTTAGTCAGTAAAAGTTTGACACGCCCTCCCGCCGCACCAAGGACGGGAGCAGTCATTGGATGATTTCCCACTCACCAAAAAAAAAAGATATTTTATAGAAAAGAGCAGTTAAAGATGATGATTGTACTTTCAGAGACCAATATCAAACACTTGCCCATCCTTGAGATCGACGGCAAGCAGTATGAGCAGAGCCTGGCCATCGCTCGTTACCTGGCCCGCAGGGTGGGGCTCGCCGGAGACACGCCCGAAGAAGCCCTGGAGATCGACCAGGTCGTCGACTTGTTTAACGACTTTCGGCTGAGTAAGATTTACCTTCCTTTCATATATATATTTTTTTAATAATGTCCTGGGACATCTTACACATGGCTATCTGATCCCAAGCTAAGCAGAGCTTGTGTTATGGTGATCAGACAACTGATATACATACTTATATAATTTTTAAATACGTACATATTATAGATAAATAACACCCAGACACAGAACAAACAATTCTGCTCATCACACAAAGTTTGTCCTGGGTGGGAATCGAACCCACGACCTCTGGCTTAGCAGTCATGGTCACTGACCACTAGACCAACAGGCCCGTCAAATTATTAATCTTTTATCAGTTAATATTAATCTTTTATCAGACTTCCACAACCCAGTTAATGAGTAGATTAGGCTTTAAGACGGAATGACAGATGAGTGATGACTGTCAGAGTTTTACGGATAAAAACTGGGACCAACGACTTTACGTGCTTTCCGAGGCATGTGATTTCAGCTTTGTAACAGGCAAACTTTAGAATGTACAATATGATTTGTAAAAGTAACGTTGGCACAGTTTGCAAAATTGAGATTATTTAAAAAATGATATTTATGGAAGAAAAAAACGTGTAGATTCCGATGATGATCATAATACTGTATTGATATTTACAGAGGCTTCGGAAATATCCCACGAGACTGATGAGGCTGTGAAAGAAAGAAAATATGCTGAGAGCCACAAGACCGTGTTCCCCGAATACTTGGAGAGGCTCAGTGCTATTATCAATAAGAATAACGGTCACCTCGCCCTTGGAAAGGTAAAGATTGAACAATTTTCTGTTTGTGTCATTCCGTGAAATTAATATGCCTCATGACATTTTTCCTCTGGTATCATTAGGTTACATAATAATTGTAATAACGAATATTTTATTACAAACGAAATTATTAAGTTTATAATCGCGTCTAAATTATCTATGGAGCGTCCGAGCGTCTTAATTTGACAGGACTAAACTAATATTTCATCTTTTGTCCTTTTCTTAATGAAACGGAAAGAACAAGATGCACTGAACTTAATTTAGTTTAGTTTGTGAACAAGAAAATCAATACCTTTATTGTTAAAATTTATCAAAAATTCGTCCGCTTCGATTTCAATGGGACAAAAGTGATCAAACAGTAGCATTATAACTACACATTGTAACCAATTTGTTCCTACCGCGTCACAGAAGCTAAAATGAATGATTGAAAATGTAATAATTTGAGATAAGTGAAGAATGATATAATGGTGCTGATTCTCTTGTTCACAAACTTAACTAAATTTAGGTTAAATGCATCTTTCACTTTCCATTTCATAAATAAAAGGACAGAAGATACATTTTAGTTTAATCATGTCAAATAAGACAGCGACAAGAAAATTGACGTTTAATAAGTCGCCATCTTTTTAATCGCGTCTAAATTATCTATGAAGTGTCTAAATTTGTTTTATCTTCTGTCCTTTTCTTAATGAAATGTAAAAAAAGATGCACTTAACTTGAAGTTAGGTTAGTTTGTGAAAGAGAATCGGCACCAATATAAAAAAAAAAATATTTTTGTTTACAGTTGACATGGGCAGATTTTGTCTTAACAGGCACAATCCTTTACCTGAAAATGATTGCCCGGATTCCTGACCTAGAGAAGAAATACCCAGCATTCCAGAGAGTTGTAGACAACGTGACCTCCATCCCTCAGATCAAAGCCTATATCGAAAAAGCTCCTGTTACTAATTATTAAATAGTGCAGATTTAGTTAATTCTGCAACGAACACTTATGATGATTTTATCTCTGGTCTCTCGAACGGAAAGTTAATGTGACGACTTTTTATTTTATGCTGTGATTGGTTGCAGAATAATGTAGTTAACCAACCATTTTGTTACGTTATTTTTTTGTTCGATTAACTGAGAGTTAAATGAAATGCTTGATTGATGATTTGATTGCATATTTCATGTTGAGTTAGCGACGCGCGGCTCTACGTCTAGATTAAAAAAATGCAACAATGAAAAGTTATCTAGATAATGCTTGCTTTCGCTCTAATAAGACTATTAAAATTTTGTACCTATTTATTGTTGTTTTAGTTGTGTAATTTGTTTAGATTATTTTATGTAAATAAGAATAAAAAATAAATGGATTTTATAATCATTATAGTTTCATTATTACTCATCTTTCTAAAAGTTGCCTTATCCTAAAATAATATTAATTTTCTTGCAAAGAAATAAAGAGAGGAAAAAGATTACGCATACGACAACAATATTCTGCGTTTCAAAACAGGGGTAACATGTGGCAAGGCTGTTCTAATTAAATGGGACTGTGCAGATATGATGGTGGCTGGTGGATGATCAGGGGCCCTAGTCTGCTATTACAATCGTGTCTCAATAACTAGTCATCGGCCGGATATTTGACAACTTTGACAGTTTTTATATTGGAAATGTGTCAAAAGTTTGACGTTACACGTCAAAAATCGATCACTGAGACACGATTGTAATTGCAGACTGTTGCAGACTAGGGCCTCTGGTGTTTTAGTTCGGAAGGCGGCGAGTCACGAAGGAAAGAGTTGTATGAACTGGATGGATTTCTGCCCATTTTGAAAGAAGAAATGAGGGATAGAAACGAGGGAAAGAGTGGAGGGATCTTGGACCTAGAGTGGGCCAGAATACGACGCGCTTGTTGGTCTAGTGGTCAGTGACCCTGATTGCTAAACCGGAGGTCGTGGGTTCGATTCCCACCCAGGACTAACTTTATGTGATGAGCATGATTGTTGCTTCTGTGTTTGGGTGTACTTTATCTATAGTATGCATGTGTTTATGACTTATACTATATAATATAATAGAGCATTTATCGCACAAAAGAAATGTATAGGTACGAGCCATATGAAATTGCATTAGACGACTCATGTAGACCATCATTTAAAAAGCTTGGTTTGCTACCACTGCCTTCAATATATGTATATTATTATGAAATATGTATGTTTGTACAGAAACATAGAGAACTGTTCAAAAAAGCGGAAGATATATGTTTACGAAGTCGGCGTGACCAATTCAGGCTGGTACTAGACGAGTTGCCACGGTGTGCCAAATATAATAAAAATTGTGTAGCGATGTGTGTGCGCAACACATATCGCTATTTATATCGTATTTATTGCGTTGATTTAGAAATTAGATTTTTTCACTGAGTATGTGATATTAGTTTCAGCTTGATTTCTCGATGCGTTTCTGAGAAAAAGGGTCTTGACAAACGGAAGGACGGACGGACGGACAACAAAGCGATCCTATAAGGCTTACGTTTTTACCTTTCGTGGTACGGAACCCTAAAAAGCAATAACCAAAGGCTATCTTTATTCATGCCTCCTACTGTTTTAATTCATATAAAAACTATTTTTAACCGACTTAAAAAAAAGGAGGAGGTTTCTGAATTCGTACCTAATATAATATGAAATTACAATTAAACAACATCGTTCAAGTTGCTAAGGAACAAATATAATAAATTTAAATGTCAACCTATAGACACATAGCTAGTACATAAATACCAAAGAGTATGTAACATTAAAGAGTATGTAACATTTCTCCCCCTTTTACTTAATAATTTACATTTCTTCTATAAGTCGGCGTGGTGGTTTGATCGAGCGTCGAGCACGATGTAATGCGATTGGTTCCACGTCAACGGCAGAATGTGGGGTCACGAATAGTGTTCCGTTTGATGACGATGGAGTTTTTGATGAGGATGCAGTTGGAGATAAAGTGACAGGTGTTACTGGCAATGAGTTTTCTGCTATGGGTGTTGCAGTTAAAGTCACTGGTGATGCTGGCAATGAGTGTTCTACTATAGGTGAATCCGAACTGGCATGGGTGACGACTCATGTGGCAGCTCCACTACACCTACACGCGGGCGAATGGGGTCCCCTATTTCATTTCGAAAGTTGATGATTCGATTTTTATTATATCTGTTGAAACTACTTCGTTATACCATGAAAACACTGGCAGATAAAACCAATGTCACCTGTGTAAAATAAAATAAAATTGACATTCTCTCTTTAAACTACGTAAAACGTACAACCTTTTTTTTTTATTGATTCTGGCGCAACATCCCATATGAGCAATAGAAGGGATTGGTTTGAGAGTTTGTCGTCCAACGTAACTTCTATAACAGTTGCGAATAAAGAACAAATCATGAGTCATGGTGAAGGTAATGTAAATCTAAATGTTTCCGACAGTATAAACAAAATTAGTAATGTGTTGTATGTTCCTGGCTTAGCAACTAATTTATTATCGGTGAGTAATATTGTAAATAAAGGTTTTGATATCTTATTTACATCCGAAGGCGCTAAAATATTTTTGAGCGGCAAATGTCAAGTAACAGATTCTGTCATAGCCACAGGTTCAAATTATAAGGGCATGTACAGACTTGACGTACAGAGCCCAAATGCTTTCTTAACAAGCAAAGAGTCTGCCTTACTGTGGCATAGGCGTCTTGGTCACCTTCATGCGAACAGTATGAATATTTTAAAAAACAAACGGCTAGGGATAGACTTTAACGGAAGTTTTGATAAAAATTGTGTTCCGTGTTTACAAGGCAAATTAAGTAAAAAACCTTTTCCAAAATCAAGTAGCAGATCGAAAAAAAGTCTTAGAATTAATTCACTCGGACTTATGCGGACCAATGAGTACGCACTCGTGGGGCGGTGCTCTTTATTTGCTAACTTTTACAGACGACTACAGTCGCAAAACTTTTGGATATCTTTTAAAATTTAAATCAGAGGTTTTTACAAAATTTGTAGAATTTAAACACTTAGTTGAGAATCAAACTGGTCAACGTATCAAAGTTTTACGTTCTGACAATGGTCGTGAGTATGTCAATAAAGATATGTGCAATTTCCTTAAGAAAAATGGCATTGTGCATCAAACCACGATACCATACACTCCTCAACAAAATGGAGTATCTGAGCGTGCAAATCGGACCATTATTGAAAAGGCCAGATCAATGTTAAAGGACTCCAAACTGTCGTTAGCATACTGGGGTGAAGCGGTCAACACATCAATTTATTTAAAGAATCGTGTACCCACACAGTCTTTAGATAACAGAATTCCAGAAGAACTGTGGTCTGGAACGAAGATCAACTTATCTCATTTAAGAGTTTTTGGTTGCGAAGCCCACGTTCTCGTTCCCAAAGAGAAACGTACTAAGCTGGAATCCAAGACGAAAGCCTGTATTTTTGTTGGATACGCAACAGAAAGTAAAGGCTACCGGCTTATAGATCCTCAGAATCCTCGTGCAATTATAATTGCAAGAGATGTTGTCTTCATCGAAGACAAAATGCCTTCCGAGAAGAATGTAATTATTCCTCCAAGACATATGCAGTCCACACCTTTACAACCTTCAGAACCATCTGTCATTGTACCATTAGATAATGAGCCAGTTCCATACTCTGAATCGCAGTCTCAGTTTCCAGATATACTTGTGACACCTGAAGCGTCAATCTAAGATTATGACACAGCATCAGATGAGCCTGTAGTACCTGTAGAATCACCGGACATACCCGAGTCTGAAGCCAGACCTGAGCCAGCTTCTGAATCAGAAAGGAGATATCCTAAACGCGTTAGGCGACCTCCTAATAGATTTGAAGAAAATCTCTACCTGACCTCAGATTTTGAACCGGAATCCTACAGGGAAGTAACAGACCATCCGCAAAAGAAGCAGTGGCTAGAAGCGATGCAAGCTGAATATGATTCGCTGTTAAAGCATGGAACATGGATTCTTGTGGACAGACCATCTGGTAGAAAAACTACAAAATGTAAATGGGTCTACAAAATTAAAAAGGATACAAGTGGCCAAATAACTAAGTATAAAGCCAGGCTAGTAGCTAAAGGTTTCACTCAAGTAGCTGGAGTGGACTATGGCGAAACTTTTTCACCTGTTGCTAGACTGTCATCTGTACGGCTTTTACTGTCATTTGCGGCACATTATGGACTGCAAGTAGACCACCTCGACGTGGAAACTGCTTTCTTAAATGGCGATATTGAGGAGGAAATATACATGGAGCAACCAGAAGGTTTCTCTTCTGACTCAAAGGGCAAAGTGTGTCTACTCAAAAAGGCACTTTATGGACTCAAACAAGCACCTAGACAGTGGAACATAAAAGTATGTGAAGCCATGCATAAGCTTTTACTAAAACAAGCAACGAATGAACACTGCCTCTATTATAGGCGAGAGGGAAATGACCTACTCGTGGTAGCAGTCTTTGTCGACGATTTCTTTATCGTAAGCACGAATAATGCTATGAAGGACAACTTCAAAAAGGAGCTCAAAAAGCAGTTCATCGTCAAAGACCTAGGTCCTGTCAAGGACTGTTTAGGTATGAGAGTTACTCAAGATTCCGATATGATTACCATCGATCAGACAAAATATATTGAAAAACTTATTAAAAAGTTCAATATGACCGATGCTATATCAGTAACAACCCCACTGGAACCAGGAGCAAGACTTACCGTTCCTGAAAAGGATAAGGATAACATTGATGTGCCATATCAAGAACTCATAGGCTCACTAATGTATATTGCTATTTGCACAAGACCTGACATCTCACACGCAGTGTCATATCTTTCGCAATTCAATGCACATTACGGGGGAGAACATTGGAAGGCCGCAAAAAGAGTCCTTAGATATTTAAAAGGCACAAAAGACTTACGTCTTAAGTACAAAAAGGATAACCAGAATTATCATCCAACAGGTTATGTAGATGCTGACTACGGTAATAATCTTCTAGACAGAAGATCCTATACCGGTTTTGTTTATTTAATGAGCAGTGGTCCAATAAGTTGGGAATCACGCAAGCAGCGCACAGTTGCTTTATCCACAACGGAGGCCGAATACATGGCTCTTTCAGAGGCCTGTAAAGAGGCAATATACCTCAAAGCTCTCATCAAAGAAATTTTTGCCGTCAGTCATTCCATCATCCTACATACCGACAATCAAAGCTCATATAAATTAGCACACAACAACACTTATCATGCACGCACAAAACACATCGACATTAGACACCATTTCATACGTGACTCTTTAGCACAACACCAACTCCAAATTCAATACATATCTACACAAAACATGATCGCCGATATTTTAACAAAACCATTGCCTAAACTTAAGCATTATAAATGTGTTTCATTATTAGGATTAGGCTAGGTTTATTATTAATTGTTTTTTGATCTTTTGTTTTGTAGATAATATGGTAAGGTGTTAGGTTGTTAAGTGGTGTATGGTACATATTGGATGTTATATTTTTTTTTATTGTGCGATGTATACAGTGTGTATTTTTTATAGAGCTTATTATTTTATACAGGGTGTTTGCATTGCGGGGGGGTGTTGAAACTACTTCGTTATACCATGAAAACACTGGCAGATAAAACCAATGTCACCTGTGTAAAATAAAATAAAATTGACATTCTCTCTTTAAACTACGTAAAACGTACAACCGTATTTTTAATAAATCTCCTCTTTATTAGTATATCGAACACGTTGTGTCGATAGTTCAGTTGTACAATGTCTTATTCCATCGATGCTTTATTGGTGCGATGTAACGTTTGTGCGAAAAATCTTACAGCGACTGCTTATTAGTTCGATTGTATATTGGTTCGAAACGCCTACTTTTCCGTGATATTCAATTAATAACCTTTTTTGCAATATGCGCTTATTATTCGTATATCGTGCGCTTTCGGTGGAGCCGGGAGGTTCTCCCGTCACTCGCACCACCACTTCTCAAGCTTCCAGAGCTCGAAACCAGCGCAGTGTCGGAGTCCGACCGCGCTTCTCCCTTCCTCTCGTTTTTGGTTTTTGTTTGTTTTGTTTTCATCCATTTTGGTTCCCACGATTATGGGGGATCTACGACGTACGCCTAGGGTTACCCCCTGTCCCTAGGCAAGTGTATATTAATTTGTAACCCAACCAGAGGGTCAACCAGTTCCCTGGTTGGGGGTGCGCTAGAGACTGATGCGCCATCCATAACTGCAAACACAAGTTATAATTGACACTACTCCGCAGCCATTCGTACCTTCGCCACGCACCAGAACTTGGTGTTGGAGGTAATTTTTTATAGAGGTTGCCTTCCTCGCGGTCCGGGCGGTTAAGTAATAATAATAATAAATAAATATCCTGGGACATCTTACACACGGCCATCTGATCCCAAGCTAAGCAGAGCTTGTGTTATGGGAATCAGACAACTGATATACATACTTATATAATTTTTAAATACATACATATTATAGATAATTAAGCCAAGGCCTTTGACCCCCGTCGCGTCGTAAGTCAGAGACATGACCTTAACAGACTTCGGGGCTATGAGAACAACGGTGACAGGAGGAGATGAGGACCTCCAACTGCCTGCTCTGCGGCAGGGTGAGTGCACGCAGAGCCCGTTCCCCCTACTCCATCATACTGCCCTCTGCTATTCAGAGGGACAGGTGGTAGAGTCTTCCGCTATAGAACATTCGCAGGCGGGCAACGAGAATCCCAGGCACACCATACGCAGTGACGAGTCGTTGCCCACCTCCCAGGGTGCACCGGCCCGAGGACTGATCTTCGCCATGGAAGAATCCTTAAGCGAACTCCTGCCCTCGGGCGCACAAGGAGGTTTTCTGTCCAGGCACCCCGCTTTCCAGGGTATCATCTAGTGATATTGTCTAGTTATCTTTGGCCCACGCCACAGCTAACCAAGATGAATTTGTTACCTATCTTCCTCATGTTAGGAAAAGACGTGAAAATATGTATGGTATTTATTGTATTTCTTTAACGTCCATAATTCAAAAAAGGTTATTAATAAATGTCACGGAACAGTAGGCGTTTCGAACCGCTATACTAACGAACTAATAAGCAGTCGCTGTAAGATTTTTCGCACAAACGTTACACCGCACCAATAAAACATCGATGGAATAAGACATTGTACAACTGAACTATCGACACAACGTGTTCGATATAATAAAAATCGAATCATCAACTTTCGATTTGAAATAGGGAACCCGGGCGAATGTGGTCAGCGTGCCGTCGTTTCTCTATCCCCTCAGGAGTGGTGACGACATATGAGAACTTATGAGTACGTGTTGCAACTGTTGCTGGTTGCCAGGTTTTATCCATGCGAGTCTTTATATACACGCTGTCTCCAACTTTGTAGTCAGGCGAAGATGCAACTATATTTTCTTGAACTTGTTTAAACTGTAGTATCTTTCTGCGGTTGGGCCGAATGTTGGATAATAAACAGTTTAACTGTCGGCCAAACATAATTTGGGCCGGAGATTTACCAGTCGTGGTGTGTGGAGTATTCCTATAGGAGAATAAAAATTCGTGTAGACGCTGTTTAATATTACCATCACTGGACATCATTCTGGACTTAAATGTTCTTACGAGACGTTCTGCTAGGCCGTTTGTGCGGGGGTGATAAGGAGCAGAGGTCACATGGTGAATTCCTTGAATTTTACAATATTTTTTGAATTCACTTGATGTGAACTGAGGCCCGTTGTCTGACACTATCATCTCTGGAAGACCAAATGTACAAAATATATCGTCCAGAATGGAACATAGATTTTGAGATGTGATGTATTTCATGGGTTTGATTTCGATCCATTTTGAAAGAGCGTCGCATAAAATCAACCAATAAGTTATTTATTTATTTATTTATTTATTTATTTCCATCATACATTTATCTTTACAGGTTTATCACCTAATGCGATAATGTAGACAACTTACAACTACCATTACACCGTACCAGCTAATAATTTTTAACATAACTTATTTCTAACAGTGCCCTCACTGTGAACTCACCCAGAGTACAACAAAATATATCGATATCTATAGTATTTAGGATACGGAGTGCGCGAGTAAATGGCGCTTCATTCATTAGCTTTGTGCGGCCGCGCGGCACCGCCAGCAGCCGCGGCCGCCGCCGCCGCCACACGTATCTGTCTGGAACACACATGTATACTTGTTGCAATACGTCTGGATTGTGAATCTTTCCCCTTATTACCTTAAAGATATATGAGACTAGCGCTAACTCCCTTCTCACCTTTAACTCATTGTATCCTAACATACCCAAGATAAATAAGGTAGGATACTTATTTGGGTAAAATGGATATACTCCGTAATTTTTTTTATATAAATATCTCATAAATTTATTCTGCACTCTCTCCAACATGATACTATATTTAGTTTCATGAGGAGACCAGATGACCGCGTTAAACTCTAATTGGCTCCTTACTAAAGAGTTATACAATGCAATTAATGCCTTGATATTAGTAAAGCTCCTGGCTACCCGAAGTTCCTTCAAAGGGTCCCGCAAAATCAACATGTATTCTTTCCCAGACTCTTTCAGGAATAGACCAGGAGAACACAGGCAGTTCGGGATTGGAGGGTCTGTTCTCTTGGCATTTATGACATTTCTTGACAAATGTGTCTATGTCTTCTTCAAGAGACGGCCACCAGACGTAAAACCGTGCTAATGCTCTCATTGCGGATATTCCAGGGTGGCCTCGGTGAAGGTAATTTAAAGTTTTAGAGCACAAGGAGTCAGGCATAAAAATTCTGCCTTGCCACATAATAATGTTATTTTCAACAGACAATTCATTTCTTTTCCGGAAAAAATGTTTAAGATCACTATTGTATTCCAGTTCTCTCCATCCAGTTTTTAAACATTGCTTTACCTGTGTCAAAATAGGGTCTCGCAAAGTTTTCTCTTTAATTAAATCTTCAGTTAGTTCAAGATCTGCCATGCTCTCACTTTGTAGGCGTAAAGTGATTCTATGAACAGCGCGTTCTATTGTAGATGGTTTTTCGTTACTATTAGGTAATCTTGAAAGACAGTCTGCTAGTATATTATTTTCACCCTTTCTGTACAAGATGTCGTAATCATAGCTCCCAATTAACAAAGCCCATCTAACAAGCCGATTATTTACCAGTTTGGGTAAATTACGTTGTGTACCAAGTAGGTGTATTAAAGGTTTATGATCTGTTATTAGAAAGAACTGTTAAAAGAATTTAGTTCCCCGGAGGTATTGATCAAATTTTTTAATTCCAAATAAAATACCTAATGCTTCACGGTCGATTACTGAGTACTTACTTTCAGCAGATCTAAGTTTTCTAGAGGCGAAAGCAATGGGCTGTTCAAGGTCACCATCCTTGTGGAAAAGTACAGCCCCCACTCCTTTTTCAGAAGCATCACAGGCGAGGTAAAGTGGACGTTTCTCGTTAAAAGCCACCAAAGTCTTCGAGGTTGTAATGCATGCTTTGGCTTGTTCGAAAACTGCATTTTCATGTTTGGTCCATCTCCATGGCTGGTTTTTGCCAGTCAAGGTATGCAGGTCAGAACATAGGCTATGTAAATTCGGAATAAAACGTTCGTAAAAATTCACTAATCCTAGGAAGGATCGTAATTCTTTTATGTTTGTAGGGGGTGTAGCTTTAGTTATAGCGTCAATTTTTGCTTTCGTTGGACGTATTCCCTTTTCGTCTATTGTATGACCAAGGTAATCTATTTTTGTCTGAAGAAAAGAACACTTCTTCAAGTTCACTTTAAGACCTGCTTGTTGCAGTCGATTAAAAACAGAAGACAATGTTTGTAGATGTTTTGTAAGGTTTTCTCCTGATACGGCAATGTCATCGAAATATATAGCTACATTGGGGAGGTCCCCAAGTAATTTGTCAAGGTAATGTTGAAATATGGATGGTGCCGTTGCGATACCGAAAGGCATCCTGTTGTATTGAAAATATCCTTTATGTGTTGACAGAGTTAAGAATTTTTTTGATTCTGGTGCAATTTCAAATTGAAGGTCTATTGAAGGAATTGAAGGAATCTTTAAGGTCTATCTTAGAAAATATCCTTCCGTTCGCTAGGTTTTGTCGCAACTGATCAAATATTGGTACCGGGTGTAAGTGTTTGATTAACACAGGATTTATAGTACTACGGTAGTCACCACAAATCCTTATCTGTCCATTTGGTTTGATTACGTTAACTGTTGGTGTAGCCCATTCTACAGGAGATAAGTTTGGGTCGACTTGATAAATTATACCTTCAGATACTAGGCGCTCCAGTTCTGCTTCGATGTTCTTTTTCATGCTGAATTTAATTGGTCGAGCAGGTAAGTGTTTTGGTTCCGCTCCTGCTTTGATGTGTATGTTGACCTTGTAATCTTTTACTTTGCCAAGTTTTCCGTCAAAAAGTGTAGTATATTTCTCTAAAATCTGTTTTAGGTCAGTTGCTGCTCCAGTACTTTTAATTGAGTACACTGGTTTTGGAAAATCCATTCCAAACGATTCGCTCCAATGCAATCCGAATAGCATTGGGGTGGCGTTCTTCATTACTACGACCGGCAGTAATTTTTTTTTATTGCAGACTTCAACCATTACGTCTGTCAGACCCTTAGGTTTCAATTTGTAGTCACCATAAGCTTTCAATGTTGGTGCAGTCGTCAAAATCGGGGCACCGATTTTCCTCCATAATTTAGTGTTAATAATTGAAAATGATGAGCCAGGATCCCAGTCCATTGTACAATTAATGCCGTTGATGACCACGTCAATGCGCTTGCAGTCTTTGTTACGCTTGCCAGTTATGCTACAGACCATGTCGTCTTCATCCTCGCTTTCACTTGAGGTTGAGTGGGATGATTGTGAAGAGTTATCACTTTGCTTAACTCTATGTAATTTTTGTTTATTTTGTGATGTTTTCGTGGTCTTTTTCCTTCCGGAGCCGATGTAAGCTCTGCCAGTTTTAATGCAACACCTTTCAAAATGTCCCTCAATGTTGCAGTGATCACAAATATTGTTTTCTGCAGGGCAGTTATCGAAAGGATGTCTCTCATGTTTACCGCAGCGTAGGCACTGAGTGCTATTTATCTTACGAGGAGAGCTATTGTGCGATTGCTGATGGTTTGTCGACTGTTTTGAAAAGTAAGGCTGTTTTTTAATCCTTTTTTTGTGCAAATGTTACTTCTTTTGTCTCACCGTTACAGGTTTCTTGAAGCTTAGGCCATTTTTGTTTTAAATCAGTTTCTAGTTCAGTATGATTTAATCCGGTTGCGAAACGGTCGCGTAATTGACGTTCCAATAACTCGTTGTTATAGCCACAGTCTTTGCTTAGTTGTTTCAGTCTATTTGCGTAACTCTCCATGGACTCTGTATGTGTTCTTACACAGTTCCAAAATTCTGTTAAAGCTCTGTATCTTGTTTTTTTAATTCGATATAAGTCTAAAAGTTTAGTTTTGATGTCTGCATAAGTGCTGATGTCGTAATTTGGCGTTAGTGCCACCTTCACTTCGTGAAAGATATCAGGTGTTAAACAATTGAGCAATAAATCTTTTCGTATGTCTTGTGAAATAGCAAACATTTCACATTTTGCTTCAAAACATTCTACGTATTCTTCAACTCTACTGTCTGGATGAAATTTTCCCATATCAAATTTTTTAAAAATGGCTAACCGATTTTTTGTGTCCTTGGAGTGTGTCGTTGTGGAACTAGGGGGTAGGTATTAGTTCCAGGCCTTGACATGACATGTTAGTTACCAGCAGTTGGAATAACTGTGTGAGCTGTTCCTGTTGTGCCTGCTGGATACGGAGAAACTCTTGAAATTGTTCTGAGTTCATTTTTTTTTAGTTTTTCCTCGTCGCCAATTAATATAATATGAAATTACAATTAAACAACATCGTTCAAGTTGCTAAGGAACAAATATAATAAATTTAAATGTCAACCTATAGACACATAGCTGGTACATAAATACCAAAGAGTATGTAACATTAAAGAGTATGTAACAGTACCGTACTTATATGGTTTATTTTGTTACATGTTTGTTCGCGTATAACTTCGTCGTTTATGAACCGATTTTGATGATTCTTTTTTTGTTTGATAAGTCATGATTTAGAGGTGGTCCCATATAAATTTTATGGCGATCGGTTAAGTGCTTCTCAAAAAATTCATCAAGAACAAAAAAAAAATCGACGATTTGTGCGTTACTTCAAGTTTCTATTTTCGTTTTATATTACTTTGAAAGATACTGTAATATACAGTCAGACATTAGGTCTCGACACTAAAAAGTAAAAAATAAAAAACTTGTTCCAAAAAAATAATAACCGCCACCAAAAACTAAAAACATAAAAATACCTAAAATTGCGGAAGTCTGTAGTGGCAACACAAATTAATTGGCAGAAGAGAAGCCACCGACTTCCGAATTTTTTTTATTTGTTTTTAGTTTTTGATGGCGGTTATTTCGAATAAGTTTTTTAAATCCCCTTGACATAATTATTACACAACGGTACTAAAAGTAGATAACAAACTGATTGTGAATTCTTATCGTTACGTGATTTCATTTTGACAATGTTGTATACTCACATTAATATTTTGTACCGGTAGTTGAGTGACAAATCAACAGTATTCGTGTTATCACGTACTCAAATATATGTATTTATTACTTCTGTGGTAGCCCGAAAAACAAGTAAGTTGATTCTTTATATTAACTTTTCGACAACCAAGCGACAGCCAGCTGTCGGGCTGCTATTGTCTTTCTATTGCGTCTCGAATCACGTGAATTCGAAGGTTTAAAACACTTTTACACGCTTGTTAGTCTAGTTGTTCGCGATCCTGACTGCTAAGCCGGAGGTCGTGGGATCGATTCCCAACCAGGACAAACTTATTGTGATGAGCATGATTTTTGTATTGTGTTTGGGTGTAATCTATACTAATATTATAAAGAGGTAAAATTTGTAAGTTTGTAAGTTTGTATGTTTGTAAGTTTGTATGTTTGGGGTAATCTCTAGAACTAATGAACCAATTAAGAGAGGTCGTGGGTTCGATTCCCACCCTGGACAAACTTTGTGTGATGAGCATGGTTGTTTGTTCTGTGTCTGGGTGTGATTTATCTATAATATGTATGTATTTACAAATTATATAAGTATGTATATCAGTTGTCTGGTTACCATAACACAAGCTCTGCTTAGCTTGGAATCAGATAACCGTGTGTGAGTTGTCCGAAGATATTTATTTATTTATTTATTTATTATTTATTTAATTCCAAAAATTTTTTCACTGGCAGAAAGCTACATTATTCCTGAGTGCTATAGGCTATAAATTATTTTTATAACATGTAGACTAACCGAGCTATCGCAACTTTTGTCTAGCAAGTCGGAAAAAATTACCTCATAAAACAGAATTATTTGCGTGCGCTGCCTACACAGTTGCTTAAAATTAAAAACAATGTATGGCAACTTGGTTTGTCTTAATTATTTCTACAAAAAAGTCCGCGATACCATATCTCTATCTTTTATATTTTATCTTTTATACTTCTTTTATTGCATTAAAAAAATGATTTTTCGGCATACTTACGTTTGGTTGATTATTTGAGCAACAAAATATTAATCCTTATGACAATAAATTATTTCAGTATCACAAGAACATCATACAGATAAGATTTGCCATTTACAGTATGTCAATTGGTCATATAGTTTCGGAGATAATATAAAATTACTAAAACGCAAAATGCCCCAGCGTAATTTTCATTGTGCGGAAGTCATTTATAATTTCAAAAAATATCTTCGGAGATATTCACAGTTTTAATATTACTCCGCAGCAAGCAATATAAATGATAGTATGTAATAGAAACTGCTTATTAGCGGAAAAAGGCCGCCTAATTGTACTCTTGCATATTTGTTTGTATTGTCCTTTACTGTTTTCGTCCTATTGGTGTACAATAAAGAATATTGGTGGCTTTGCAAGATATTCGTAGCTTATACATCAGAATAACACATCTGGGTCGTCATAAAGGCGCGTGTAAGACGTAACGGTTCGAATCCGGGCAAGTACCAATGTGACTTTTTCAATTCATATGTACTTTCTATAGTTTATCTTGGACATCGCTGACATCCCGTGCCTCGGAAAGCATGTTAAGCCCCGGTTGTCATTCGTAGAACTTTGACGTTACGGGTATTCAGAAGCCAGAAAGTTTGACCAGTCGAACCAAAGGGTATCGTCGCCCAGTTACTGGGTTGTGGAGGTCTGCGGATGGTGCATGGATACCGCAAGATCTCCTGCCTGCCTGATCCTTGCCGGCATACCGGTGTGGGCACCACGCACAGTGGCGCGTGGAAGTGCAACGCTGGGGCGAAACTCACACACACTCAGCACACAGAGCTCCGGCGGGATCTCATGGAGACTGCGACTGTCGCAACTCAGTGCTGGTCATCCCTCTTTGAGGAATGGCTGGAATGACGCCTCGACACTCTCACGTATCGCCCGACACAGGTCCTCACCGCACACGGACAGTTCGGGAGGTTCCTATGTCGGATTCGGGCGGAAGTGACGCCTGCGTGACACGGTGTAGCATACGGCTGAGGTAGGCTCCGCTTGGGCGAACCACCACCGCGTCGTTGCAGAGGCGATCGGCGCTGGTTCAGGCCATGCTTCGGGGCGAGACTGAATAGGAAGCCGTCGCCTCTTGCGAAGCAGACACGCTGGAGACGAAAGCGGCGGGGCGCGTGAGGCAGCGTCAAGCTTCACGCCCCGGACAGAGACCCAGGCTTAGTTGTCGAGAGTCGCAAGATGATGGCCACTGGAGGCGTGGGCCTGCGGAAGGCGAGCGGTAGGTAGCTCGCCGCCCGACTAGGACCAGACCCGTGTCGACGGCGTGTCGCTGCTTAGTTACCGCGGCCCTGGAATATATAAGGGTAACCGAAGGGACATTATTGGATTTTAGTCAGTAAAAGTCTGACCCTCCTTCCCTCTTCAGGGGCGGGAGAAGTCATTTGATGATTTCATATCCATCAAAAATAAAAATGCCATTGGATATGTTTTGGATGCTTTTACCATGGTCAATGTAGCTCTTTCACGCTTATACAACCCCAATAATCTTTTTGTGTACGCTCAAGATAGTTCCACAGTTAATCCGTACTAATATTATAAATGCGAAAGTAACTCTGCCAGTCTGTCTGTCTCTTCTTCACGCCTAAACTACTAAACCAATTTTGAATGAAATTTGGTACAGACATAGTCTGGGACCCGAGAAAGGACATAGGATAGTTTTCATCCCAGAAATCCCCCGGAAACGGGAACTATTATTCCACGCGGACGAAGTCGCGGGCAAAAGCTAGTTTACATATAACTAGCTGTGACCCGCGGCTTCGTCCGAATGAAACTACCATCCCTTTTTTTTGGTGAGTGGGAAATCATCCAATGACTGCTCCCGTCCTGGGTGCGGCGGGAGGGCGTGTCAGACTCTTACTGACTAAAACCCACTCATGTTCCTTCGATTGCCCTTTATGTTCCAGGGTCACGGTAACTATTATAAACATTCCGCAACACTACCATCCCTTATTTTATCCTTTTAGGGTTTGAGTTTCCAAAAAGTATTTAGTGGATACTTACTTACTCTTCACAAATAACATTTTAATCTGTCCGTCGCTCTATTCATAATTATTTATGGCACTACATTTTAAACCGTGGTCAGTAGTAATTTTTATAATGGCTGCTAAAACAATCATTGCATATTATAAAACAAAGTCGTATCTCGCTGTCTGCATCTATGTATGCTTAGATCTTTAAAACTACTCAACAGATTTTGATGCAGTTTTGGTTTATGTGTATAATACATGCATATTACAGTGAAGAAAATCCGAGATTTTCAAAGATTTGTAACACTCAAGCGAAGCTGGGACGGGTCGCTAGTTTAATAATAAAAGAGTACGTCCTCACTCAAAAAAGTATTTGTTTCTACAAAATAAGACTCTAACTGTACTGTACTGTAACTGTTTGTTATTGTCTTACTATTGTGTTTCGAATCACGTGTGTTTTAAGGTTTGACCTTTCAACGACCAACCGACAGCCGGCTGTCGAGCTACTATTGTCTTTCTATTGCGTCTCGAATCATGTGTGTTCGAAGATTTAAAGAATTACTTTTCCAGAATCATGTCAAAATATGTGTTTTACTACTTCGATGGCAAGGGTTTGGGGGAGCAGTGTCGTCTTCTGATGGCGTATGGTGACCAGGAGTTTGTCGACCACCGCATTGCTCGAGAAGACTGGTTAGCTTTCAAACCGAGTGAGTACTCTTGTAATCTTCATCTAAGGTGTGACATATACTAAGGTAATCAGATATCTGACATACGTATTATTTAAATAATGTAAAAAAATAGATAATACAATAAATATTTCTGAACTCTAATGGGGAAAAAATGGTCATTATGCGATTATAAGGTAAGCGGGCGGTGCTTGCCTTATAATCGCATAATGACCATTTTTTCCCGCCCGTAAAAAATACTTATTCACATACAAAAGAGCAGTAAATAAAACGCAATCCGACGAAGTGTTTCGCCCCTCCACAGAGCATCCTCAGGAGATGCTAACTCGTCGCCCGCTCAGACTCGAGTCACCAACATACTATTGTCATTACGACGATCACCATAATTCCGAGATGATGTTGATGCTCATAGTAACTATTTAAATTTTTTAGAGACCCTGTACGGACAGGTGCCAATGTTGGAGATCGATGGCAAGCAGTACGCACAGAGCCTGGCCATCTCGCGGTACCTCGGCCGCAAGTTCGGGCTGGCCGGAGACACTCTCGAGGAAGCCCTGGAGATAGACCAGAACGTAGACCTGATTAATGATCTTCGCGCCAGTGAGTTTGAACTTCTCTGAGTAGAATAGATAAGGATATTCTCATTTATTTCTTCTGTACCTATGTAAAAAGTGGAACTATACAGGAAATTATTCACTAGTAACAGATCAGAAAATGGAAAGTTTATCAATTCGTCTGTATGTTTTATGATATCTGAGGTTTTGTGAAAGAAAGAAAGAAAATTAATTTATTCGCGCAATGTGCGCTACAAATAAAAAACTTATATACTACAAACCACACTACAAATCTTAAAACTAAAAACAGCTAAGTAGCGTCACTACTGCGCGAAACGGCTAGCGCTCAGCATAATGCCGTGACCCATACATAGGCATGAGTCCACGACGCTGGTTTTCATCGCTAGCCGACAATGTGTTTTTTGTGCTGTGGTTTTATGGGTGTTACTTCAGAATCCTTTTAATGAGTACGTTAGGTCTTCAACATAGTTTTATACTTATGCAAACTTTAAATTTTGCAAGGATGTGGAATATAAATCTTTATTAATGAATAGAGCGTAATGTTATTCAGTTATTATATTTAATAGATTATAGTTCGTTCCTTCTCTGTATGAGAAGAGGCCTTTGCCCTGCAGTGGGACAGTTATAGGCTGGTATTATTGTTATTTTATAGATACGTTAGATACCTATCTGCGGTCTACTGGTCATGGACTTTGAAGAAATTTGGGGAACTACTAAACGATGAGCATACAATGATAGCGATATAGTGGGAAAGATTAAACTATATTGAATAATCGTAGGACACAACAGAGGAAAGGTTGAGAGGGCCACCATAACGCCGTTTAGCAATTCCTACCGCGGCCGGTGTTTCCTACCCAACTATTTTGAGAAGAAACAACTGAAGCAAACTCAGAGGACAAAGTCTCTTTTAAAGTACGTCCAAATTGTATTGGTCAAATTTTGCGAGGATCGTTTAGATTAATGACCATGCAAGGTGCTCTTTTAATGCTCTTAAGATACTACAAGGTTCTCTTTACCACATTTCAGAGGCTGCAGAGGTCGCATACGAAACTAACGAGGTGGTGAGGGAAGCTAAATATGACAACTATGCCAAGAACGTATACCCAGAACACCTAGAGAGACTGAATTCGGTTATTGTTAAGAATAACGGCCATCTCGCGCTTGGCAAGGTGAACACAACTTCTTGCTATATTTTGTAACAATATTCTTATGTCTTTCAAGGATGCATTTCAAGATAAAAAAAGTAGCTTATCCCCTATTTTTGACGACCGTTTTTGTTAACGAAAAACGGGCGGACGTGTTAAATTTTTTTGCTAGTTTGCAACGGGTACATATCCGCCTGATTAACAAACTCCCACACTAACCTATAGAAAATGGCGTGTCGTCCCGCCACCCGTTATGAAAATCGGACTGATGTCCATTGTCGTCAACAATAAGCCTATGTCCTTTCTTGAGGATCCAGCTTTCTTTGTATTTGCTCCACGCGCCACAGAAAAGAGCTGTCAGCACTTGACGGGGCCCTCTTGAGCAAATGCCTGCCAGGGTTGCGTAATTGTTCGAAAGAGTTACCGTGACCCCGGAATAAAGAGGGCAATCGAAGGAGCATGAGTGGGTTTAAGTCAGTAAGAGTCTGACACTCTCTCCCGCCCCGTCCAAGAGAGATAGAAAAAAGGTTTCTCTGTACGGTTCTGTGTTTTTCGTTGTAATTGGTGCATTGTTAAGAATTAAAGGTTTGTTTTGGACAGAATCACTTAGCTTCTTACTTACTAACTTAGGTCAGGGTTCAATGTCAAAATTAAATTCAATCTGTAATTCTGTTCACAGCTGACCTGGGGCGACTTTGTCCTAGCAGGTATGTTCGACTACTTGAAGAGGATTCTGGGGCTACCTGACCTTGAGAAGCAGTACCCTGCTTTCCAGGAGGTCATTGACAATGTGTACTCCATTCCGAAGATCAAAGCCTACAGTGATTCCTTAAAAAAATAAATGTCTTTGTAATACTTACGTAATTATTTTTTTATAAAGAATGTTGTGATTTAAGTATTTAACTTGTATATTTGTAGAATATCTATTAGTACTAATATAATAAAAATACTAATATAATACAAAGTTTTTGTTTGTTTGTCTTTGTAACCTCGTAGGAACTACTATTTAGATAGCCTGCCCCTAGCCTTTATGCAACGTTGGTATAAAGTATAACAACAAATTGAGATGAGCACTTTAATCCAGACTTTGTCTAAACTAATCCGTGATATTGTCTAGAATAATCAAATGGGTAGTAGGTAGGACGTAACTAAAGCTCGTTATACCAGGCGTCCGTCACTCGCTCAAGGCCACGCATTTTATGCCTACCGCTTCGCGTACCGTCGAAGGTACAACGAACACCGGGCTGTCACGCGCCCGGCTGAGTACTCGCGCGTCACGGGTACAGCGCTGACAATAAAAATGCCGAAACCACATAATTATTGCGTGATTATTGTGCAATTCCCCTGTTTCCCAATTCTCCTGTTTCCCTTTTGATTATTTACTAAAATTATTCACGCGGTTTTGGATATTTTCAACACTAAAATATAATAATCGGGAATTCAGGAATCGGGGATTCGGGGATTTATTTAATTTTTAGCTGTTTCATACATTATGGTCTGGCATGGCATGGCATTGAACTTTTGTTAGAAACAGCTGATATTTTTTTCGCGATTTCAGAGTTGGTTCCATAATAAAAGTTGTTTGTTTTTATAGGTAGAATCATCTCCTAGCGGGATGTGCAAGACCAAAAATACACCTAGTATTGTTTGTAGAGTTATCATTGAAACTTCTAAACCGATTGTCAGATAATACTTTGCTCAAGAGTGATATGCTTATACACGCATACGTAGTCGCAGAAGCTTGTTTCACAAAAGACCTGCAATTAGTAGAACATTAATTTTGTAAAAAAAAAACATAATTTCAAGATGTGCAAACATCCAAACAAAGTTTCACTCGTCAGGAAATTACTATCTTGTGCAAAAACTATGGAACGAATATTACTGTAAAGTTCCAACAGAATAAGTTTCTGTTGGAACTTTACAGTAATATTCCTATTATATACCAGGCCTTTAGATATAATTTAAATTTTCTTCGTTCGCCGATGTTTACATTAAACTGTAAATCAAATTAATTAAAAAACATATTTTTTATTCCACTTTTTTTTTTTTACCACTTTAAGTTTGTATGATCATCAGCCGATAGACGTCCACTGCTGGACAAAGGCCTCCGGCCTCCCCCAAAGATTTCCACATGCATCGGCCCTGCGCCACCTGCATCCAACGGGGCCTTGATAAGATCATCGGTCCATCTTGCGTAAGGCCTGCCCGGCGGTCTGGCCCGGCGGCGGTGCGGTCTGTTGGCTAAGTTTATTATAAGAAAACTTAATTCATAATCTGACGGCCTTACATACTTTACTACGTTGCTGACGATAAGTCTTTATCGTCACAGGGGATCCGGTAATCTGTAAGCATGATAAAGCAGGTTATGATTACTAGAAGAACATTTTAAGTCGAATTGCAAGTCACCCTGTGTAGCACACCGACCCACTTTAGATAAAGATACACAACATTGTGCAATACTACTATATTATCGTGACTACGTTTTCCACAGTCATCGTTAAATCATCATCTCCCTAGCCTTTTTCAAAATATCTTGGGATTGGCTTCTAACTGTATTCAGCTGAATAACAGTGTTTTACGTGAAGTGACTGCCTATCAGACCTCCACAACCCAGTAACTGGGCGACACGGTACCCCTTGCTTAAACTAGTTAGGATATCAGGCTCTTGACTACTGTCAAAGTTCTCTGAATGACTTATTCCGAGGCACGGGCTGTCATTGATGTCCAAGATAAACTTTCAACTTCAACTCTTTATTAATGGCATTTGTGGAAAACACACCACAATTCTGCCACGACCATGTTTATTTTACAATATCACAAACGAAGAAAGATATATAACAAAAATATATGCATAATGACTGCGATGGTCTCCTCTTTGTGAAGAGACATGGTCCGTCAGAGCCTCGTCAGTGAATCAGCAGGGTGTACAACGTGCAGGTGAGGTTGGCTTTGACCCTGGAGGTGATGGTAGGGCCACTTACACCCCAAGATGAACTTTAGAAAGTACATTACGAATCAAAAAAGTCACATTGGTATTTGCCCGGATTGGAACCCACCTCCACCACATGCGAGGCGGTCGTCTTAACCACTGGGCCATTACGACGTTTTTAGCCCAAGACTTGCGCTTAGCAACACATTTAGCGATTCATTTTTACATTATAGATATTGGTTTTCGCTTATTCTGACATGTGTGTATTTATAGATATAGAATTTCCTCGTGAATCGCTCTATCTTTTCTTTAAAATCGAATAAAGGTCTATTTTGAAATTGAAAAAAAAATCTGCGTGCTAGCAAACAGAAAGCTATTTTTTTTCCTATGACTTAAAGACATACCTAATGATTATATTATTTTTTTTGACAACTCACACACGGTCATCTGATTCCAAGCTAAGCAGAGCTTGTGTTATGGTAACCAGTCAACTGATATACATACTAATATACTTTATATAAATATGTGTCTGGGTGTAGATAAATTACACCCAGACACAGAACAAACTATCACATCTAACTAGCTCATCACACAAAGTTTGTCCTGAATGGGAATCGAACCCACGACCTCCGGCTTAGCAATCAGGGTCACTAACCACTAGACCAACTGGCCCGTCGTATGATGTATTTTTAGTGTGTTTTTAGTGATTGGGCTATCCTTAATGAACGCAGATTTATCAACTTTCCTACTCTTAAATCTTATCATTTTTATTTGCTTTAAATTGAGTATTTTTACCAGACGCTGAAAGAGTATTTATTCAGTTATCGTGTTTACGCACAACACTAAACTTCTCTTGCCGAAACACTTGGAATTAATCGTAAGTGTTGGCTGGTATTTTAACAATATTGGTGTTTTCCTTCAAGTGATATATTTTTCTGTGTTTTTCCTTGACAATATGCTGAAATTGCTAGCATTTTCAAGTATTTTTATATATCCGAAAAGAGAAAATCGTCTAACATAAAACCACAGTTTAACGATCCATACAGTTGGTAAACGCCTTTGATGTCGGACGACACCGCCGCCGCCGCCCGTGTAGGTATTTACGCTACCGCATGCAAATGTGCAAGGGTTGTCAAAAAAGACAAACTTTATTTTTTTCATAATTGAATATTACCTACATGTGAGAATTACGCGGCTGTGGGCTTTCATAAAGGGGGGCAAATTTTTCATTATTTTTGCGATAGGACACACCGTTTTCGAGATACAAGCTTTAGAAGAAAAAAAGACAGGTCACAGTGGCATGCGACTACGGTCATAACCTGGAAACAGACTGGTACACAGGACAGAAGGTACCTAAGTACCTTTGCTTATTGTTTTATCCGGGTTTTTCGTAGTCAGGTTTTAGTTTTTTAACTTTTGTATAAATAAATAAATAACCTAACATTGCGTGAACAGTGTCCAAGTGCCTGAGATAGCCCGTTCGCAAAGCGTATATACCTACAATACGAAATATAAATGATGCCGAATGAAATGTTCTTCCGATTGTAATAATATAACGTACTAGCTTTTGCCCGCGGCTTCGCTCGCGTTAGAAAGAGACAAAAAGTAGCCTATGTTACTCTCCATCCCTTCAACTATCTCCACTTAAAAAATAACGTCAATTCGTCGCTCCGTTTTGCCGTGAAAGAAAGACAAACATACAGACAGACAGACAGACAGACAGACAGACAGACAGACAGACACACTTTCCCATTTATAATATTAGTATGGATACGAATACGTGTATAACTTAACTTTACTCGTACCTACTATAATTATTATATACGTAACTATAAACACGACGAGTTTATACAAAATAAATATTAGTAGTACCCACCTGTTTAATACGAATTTATAAGAATAAACTTACCTCGCGTCACGGGGAAATCTATGAAATCTTAAATCCTTATTGTGTCTCGTTGTCGAGGTACATACATACGTACACAGAACAAGAAGTGTGCACCATTATAATAAGTTTATTCAATGATTCTTGAAAACTCGCTCGCGATTTACACGGATGCGTTAGCCCCAGATTTTGGCCCCCCAACTACGCGCACTTCGTGGGCAGCGATCCGCGCCGCCCACTTCCCCTCGAGATCCCCGCCGTTGCTCTATGCAAGTACATTCGTTTTACAACTGTATGGATCGTAAAACTGTGATAAAACTATCCGTTTCTAAGAAATGTAACACATTTTCTTCTTGTATATTTATAGAACTTCTTTACTATTAAGGGTTCTGTTTTTGCAGCGTCAGTTTTGTGTGTACGCTCTTTATTTGTTACATCATGTAGGCTTGACCGTTAACGTAGTGTGCGGTGTCTTTAAAACTCAAACAATTCTTAAAATCCATACTAATATTATAAATGGGAAAGTGTGTCTGTCTGTCTGTCTGTCTGTATGTTTGTCTTTCTTTCACGGCAAAACGAAGCGACGAATTGACGTGATTTTTTAAGTGGAGATAGTTGAAGGGATGGAGAGTAACATAGGCTACTTTTTGTCTCTTTCTAACGCGAGCGAAGCCGCGGGCAGAAGCTAGTTACTTATATAATCGTAGCAGTCGGGTCCCTACTACGTTGTGAAGGGGGGACAGGCCACCGGTCCCGACTGTATTCTGCAATGTGAAGACTTTAAAAATTAAGCCTTCCCTTTATCTTTTAAATCGTGTTTTTTGTAATATTTTCTTTGTTTTGGATCATCCGTTTTAGCAAAGTACTACAAATGGAAAATATAATTTCGTATCAATGGCCTCTTTCCGTTTCTTTTTGTTATTTTGTTGTTGTTGTTATGTGTAGTTTAGGTAGCGCTGGGGCACTCATACCTTTGGAGACAAATGCCCCAAAGTAAATTGAATGAAAAAAATACTTTCTTGATGACGGTTTTTTAAGGCTTAAGGTCATAGCTCATTACATCCACCCGGCAGCCACTCCGCACCGACTCGCCTCCTGCGGCTAGTATTCTTTATATGGACTTGTATAGGCATGCGCTCACTATATCAACTCCGTACCGTCACCGGATCGCCTCGGTTATAAGGCGAGTCGGTGCGGAGTGGCTGCCGGGTGGCTGTAATGACCTTTATGTTTAACTTACCACCAAATATTGCAACATATTATTATAACAGGCAAAAAAGTAAATGATCACCAAAATTATGTTTCGTATTCTAGAAATGAATATATTTTCATTTTTTAAATAAAATAACCGATTTTGATTTTGACTAAGGTAAATAAAATGAATCACTAGTAGGACTAATGTTGTGGTTGTGTGGTCACAGTTTTAACCTAATAAAAATTGGTGATCATTAATCCATTATGGTACCTAGGCAAAATGATTATTTTGGTAAGCATTTAAATTGTTCCCGTTTTTTAATATTGTAATTTTTCTAGAATCATGTCGAAATATGTGTTCTACTACTTTGATGCGAAGGCGTTGGGCGAGTCATGCCGCCTGTTGTTGGCATATGGCGGCCAGGAGTTTGAAGACCGCCGCTTTCAGTTCGAAGAATGGCCCGAAATAAAAAAAAGTAAGTATTATTTAAATCCGGGGTTGCGGAATGTTATGTTTATAACAGTTACCGTGACCCTGGAACATAAAAGGCAATCGAAGGAACATGAGTGGGTTTTAGTCAGTAAGAGTCTGACACGCCCTCCCGCCGCACCCAGGACGGGAGCAGTCATTGGATGATTTCCCACGCACCCAAAAAAAAAAAAAAAGTATTATTTAAATTTAACTTATCTTTTACTAGAAACGTGATATCATTCAATCACTTATTTTTGAATGCTACAGTTTTTAAAGTATTTAATATTGTTTTTAGGTAAAATAAATGTTTTATTTAACTGTGGTATACTTGTGGAGATACTTCGCCGGCGAATTTGCTCAGAATATTTGATTCCCTAATTTTCCCTATTTCCCTATTTTACTTCGTTGGTGGTTTAATTTTCTAAAATCTTAGTGGTCAAGAAACTACTGTGTAAATTACGTTTTTCTTGCTTCTAAAGCTTCACCTATGCGTTGATTACTATAAAAAGCCTATCTCTTCACTAAATACTTTAAAACACAATCCCTTCCCGCTGTCTGTCCATATGAATGCTTAAATCTTTAAAACTGCGCAACGGATTTTGGGGTGGTTTTTAAGCGTTCCGTGCTGAAATGTCACAAAAAGAACCCTTATTCAATAGATAGATTGATTCAAGGTGAAGGTTTATTTATATAAAACATGCATTTTAAAGTAAAGAAAAACCGAGATTTTGAAAGATTTGTGACACCCATGCAAAGGAAACTGGTTACTAGCTAAATACATATGAAAATGATCGCGTCGATAATGTTATTATAATTTTCAGAGACCCTATACGGACAGGTGCCAATGTTGGAGATCGACGGCAAACAGTACGCGCAGAGCAAGGCTATCTCCCGGTACCTGGGCCGCAAGTACGGGCTCGTCGGAGACACCCTGGAGGAGGACCTCGAGATTGATCAGATCGTCGACTTGCTTTGTGACCTGCGATTGAGTGAGTTTTGGCTTCTTATCGTTCAGGAGGAGTATTTAGCTGGTATACCCTACATTTGTATACTTATAGCAGTTTCTTTGACAAAAGGACTTGTAAAAATTGGCCCTTTATGCTAGGAATCCATACTAATATTAAAAATGCGGAACTCTGTCTGTCTGTTACGCTTTCACGCCTAAACTATTGAAGAGAAAAAGAGAGAAGAATATATTCTTTACGATTATTATTTACGAGTTTTGAAACATGGTCTTACACTTTTTTAAATTAAGTTTAATAAACATTGATGCAATTGTCAACGTGTAATAATTAAAATAACATCATTCACTACCAGTTGGTGTACGGAATATTTAAAAGTGTGTGGGTCCTCAATAGATGCCAGGCTTCTATATGTTACCCGAATAATTTTTTGGATTGATTCGCACCTCACTTTTCAACAACCAACCGACAGCCGGCTGACGGGCTGCTATTGTCTTTCTATTGTGTCTCAAATCACGTGTTTTCGAAGGATTAAAGAATACTCTGGCTTTCTTACAGGGGCCCAAGAAGCTCGTTACCAGCCTGATGAGGCTGTGAAAGAGGCGAAGTATGCCGAATTTGCCAAGACTGTGTTCCCGGATTACCTGGAGAAACTAAACGCTGCTATTGTGAAGAACAATGGCCATCTCGCCCTCGGAAAGGTGATCTTAGTGTAACGATTATTCTATATTTTAAATTAATTGGAAGTGTATGTCAAAGTCATTTGAATTTAATGTTTTGTGCCAAAATGGCATGAAAACAATACTGCGTTAAGTTACAGTGCATATAGCACAACCTCGAAATAGTCCTTATCCACAAGATAAATTAAAAAATGGAACAGATTTTGTATGAATATATCTCCAATTATATTTTAATCAGAACTTATCAGGAGACTGTGAAACAGGCGCTTAAATGTCTATATAATTTACATCGCAAGATATTCATGTTAGTTTTGGCTTTTATATAATGTGGAAAATATTGAAACATACTGTAATGTGTTACCGTAAGTATATTTTCCCAAATAAAATCTTTTTTCTGTTTTCAGCTGACGTGGGGTGACTTTATGTTCGCGGGCACGTTTTTCTATCTGAAAAACTCTTTGCGTATGCCTGACCTTGAGAAGAAGTATCCTGCTTTCCAGAAGGTGGTAGACAATGTGTACTCCATCCCTAAGGTTAAGGCGTACGCCGACGCCGCTCCAGAAACAGAAGATTAAATTGAGCAGTCGATTAATGCCTTCGAATTTTTGTTTAAATTAAGTTATTTTATTATTGTAAATAAATTGTGTGTTATTAGGTATGATTTAAAATTCTCAGTTGTTCTTTTACCTACTATGTTTTAAGGCGATATTATATTACTAGCTGTCCCCCGCGGTTTCACCCGCGTTATATCAGATTTTTGGTTACTTCTCCGCTCAAATTTTACTCGTTTTATGTCACGTCACGTCTCATTATATATATATATATATACTACGCCTACGCTTATGCATGGCTTAATTACGGCATAATAATGTGGGGAAATAGTACAGAAGCAAACACACTGTTCACAGTTCAAAAGAAATTTATCCGTGTTCTAGTAAATATACAACAGACGGACAGCTGCAAACCTTATTTTAGAGACCTGAGTATTTTAACTCTGCCTTGTATATATATACTAGAAATATGTAAGTTCGCTCACAAACACCAAGACATTTACACCAAACGAGAAGACATACAGACAAGATACACACTCCGACACAAAACACGACTCAACATACCAACATCCCGCTTAAAAATTCATTCGTCAAGCCCTCTAGTCATGTCAATCAAAATGTACAATATGTTACCCGAATCACTTAGAGAAGAAGAAAAACTCCATCTATTCACGAACAAATTAAAAAAACTACTAATAAGCAAATGTTACTACAATGTTAACGAATATTTAAATGATAAGTCCTTGAAACACAGTTTGAAATGAATAATGTAATAATAATATACAAAAATGCAATAATAATATAATATTTATGGTATATAATGTAATAAATAATTTTATGTAATAATATTAATGTATTGTAAAATAAGGAGTCCTCTTATATTTCTTTTGCTGTGCCCAACAGGGTCCATGATTGTTACTTTTTTCTAATGTTTACCACCTAAGCCTATACATTGTGGAATGCAATAAAGAATTGAAATTGAAAAAAAAAAAATATAACCATTAATTAATTAGTTCCTTCGTTATGTAGCTCTATGACGTTGAGTTTATTAAGACTATTCTAATAATTAGGACTGTCGTTTGTTTTTTTCCAAATGAGTAACGCCGTTTGTCAGGCTTTTTGATCCAAATGAGAATGTGGAAGCAACGGTAAAAAAAATATTGTAGAAAAAATATTTATTTGCACCAGAGGTAATGTCGTGATGGCCTTGTGGTTAAGGCGCGATGAGAGGCGTCTCATGCAAGAGGTTGTGGGTTCGAATCCGGGCAAGTTTCAATGTGACTTTCAATTCATATGTACTTTCAAAAGTTTATCTTAGACATCACAGACATCGGTGAAGGAAAATATCTTAAGGAAACCTGGATGTACTAAATATAAGTCTGAAATCGCCAATCCACCTTGAGCAAGCGTGGTGATCAATGCTCGTGACTTTTCTGTATAATTATTCTCATTTATTTATTTTCAAACACATATTATTTACATTTTTAAATATTATTATAAAAAACAAAAACATTTAAAAATATAAAAAATAGTAGCCCACCGGCCGGCATCGGGAACAGGGTCCAAGCTACCGGTGGTCAGGGCTCCAGAGAGAGGAACCTCCTAACGATGCGAGCCGTGTCCAAAAGTACTGCCTTCTGAATCAAGCCCTTGATGCAGCCATCCAACGAGAGCCTCCTTAGGTGTTGGTCGAGGCTCTTGGCTATTAAACCATTGGCAGAAACAACTATATTATTATTATAAGTGGAGGTAAAGTTGGTGTTATATAATATTTTTATCATAATATCTGATTATCTGGATCAGATAAAATTGCATAGGTAACGTGTGGGATTATACTTATCGCTCGATGATAAGCATTATTTTTTGCAATTGCAACTCGTGATTATGACTCAGATATTATTTTTGTTAAAAATCAAAGTTTGAAATTGTAATTACAATATCTTTTGTAGCTGTAACTTATTCGAGGTTTCCAGAATATACTTATAAGTTGTTTGGCAACCCATCAATCATATATTATTCTTTAGGAACCTTAATCTATCAATTATTTTAGGTATATAAAAGTAACCACTGACTAAATAATCAAGCAATCTCAAAAACAACCTATAAACACCTATAAACTTGAAATTTGGCTGGTAACCTACCAGCCTTACACAGGGTGAAGACACTCGATAAGAATGGATTTTAAGAAATTCTACCTCTAATGTAAATACGACCAATAAAGTCCTATGTTTTTGAAGTAAGAGACCTGATATGTATGCTCTTTAAAGGGTTTGGGGCGGACTAATAAATGTATCTTAAGAAATCTTTATTAGGTATATTTTTTTTTTTTTTAAATTATAGATGTCTTCGAAGGCTTATGACTTGTTACGTTGTTCTCACATTTTACCTTTATTTAAAACTGATATAACCTTTCAACGATCAAGCGACAGCCGGCTGTCGCACTGCTATTGTCTTTTTATTGTGTCTCCAAACACGTGTGTTTGAAGGTTTATAAGAGTGTTTATGGAGTGTCTTCTTTGTTCTTCTCTATAGAAACCTACAAAAAGAAATCGCTCGTTCCAAAATAGGAACGAGCCAATAGCTTTACCTTTTTGTCAGACTGAATTCTTGATAATTTAAAAGTAAATGGTTCATAGGTTCTTAACGTGGGCGATAACGCCCCCTTGTGGGCGTTTGAGACTTTCGGGGGGGCAGTAAAAGACCCAGAGAAAATTAGGGGGCATTGAGATGGCACAGACGCGACGGGGCGTGGGTAGATTAAAAAATATGGTCTAAAAAGGCAAAAAAAGAAAATGGAGGGCTCTAGAAAAAAACATATACTCAAAGTGGGCGGTGAGCAAAATAAGGTTGAGAAACTATGATTTAATTGAATAAATAATTTGAGTTGCTGCAGGCGAAAGCTAATAGTCATAGTATAAAGTTTATGCTAGGGTAATGTAATAATATTTACTTACGCTCTTGTAAAACGTATTGCGTGGTGTTATCGTGCGTTAAACCCGAACACATCTAGCTATATTCTTGATTTATTAGTAATTATGATCTGCAATAAAATAATAATGCCCATTGCAATAAGAGACTATTGTTTTTTGTTTGGATAATGTGTTCAGTCAAAAGTTCCTAAGATTGTATCCTTACTTTATTGACTAAGTTAGCAACAAATGGTTAACAAATGGTTGAAACTTACTCAAATATAATTCCTTTAAAATCACATACCTAGGTATTATACAACAGAAATTGAGGAATAAGTGGGCAGTTATTTGTAAACTGAATTAGGTTTATTAGGCATTCAGCTCTATTATCTAAATTGTGCTTAAAGAACTCTTTGTGACGTCTATACGATAGCCGATGACGTCATGTGTCGTCATATCATCCATCCTACGCATTATATTGTTTTTTTATTGGTATATTTTAGTATGCACGGTAAAAAGACTCATCTACTGCCCTTCAAATTAAGTAATATAAAAAAATAAAGAACGGTTTTGCTAAAAAAATATTTTACAAAAATCATAATGTAGATATGATAATCATAACTTAATTTCTAAAAATATAATTAATATTTTTTAAGTAACAAGGATACGTCTAGGAAAAAAAAACTGCTTGTTGAATTTTTTCAGAGGGCTGGCCTTTTGTTAAGGAAGAATAAAATTAGCATTGCCATACACCATGGCAATGTTGCCACCGGCTACTTGCCTTTTGGGCACTTGTCTTGTTGACGTGATTCGGATGAGTACTTACTTCTATTACCTGTGAGGCACCCACTTTTTATATAAACTATGTATAATTTAAAATAGTATTATTTATAAGTTTTGTACACATTTAAGATTATTTAAATTGGCCTAGTTATGTCCTGTCTCTTGCTTGATATGGTGGGAATGAAAATTATTTTTTTTAACTCCTCCGCAATTATTTTCTGATTATTTTCGTTGCGGGATCCAAGTTAGTTGAATCGTTTCTCCGGGACTCGTCGAGCTTCATTGCTTCGGCGCTTTTTTGGCGGACTCCACTGTTGATTCTGGCTTTCAGGAGTTGCAGTGGTTGGGAATGGCGTGGCGGGATTGACCCAAAAAAAAACTATTTAAGATTAATACTATGGGCGTAATATTAAATCAACAGTATAAGTATCAAATAATGTGATAACTAAGGTGGGCACGCACTGATAAACCAAGTGACGATAAGGATAGATATCAAGTTATCATAACGTGGTTTGTTTTGACAGCCCACTCAAGTATTTCTACCGACCGGTGACGGACACAACTTCAGTATTAGTTTGATAGCCCACTAGTTCATACCCCTGATTCCTGAAAGGCCCTGAGACTAAACGTAAGTAGGTACTGGCTGGTTTGAGGAAACATTTAACTGTTTATTTTTTTTTAATCCTTTGTTAATTAACATAGCATGAGGTGCACCCAGCACCTCATGCTATGTTAATTAAATAATTTATGGTGGGACATTAGTTTTGATCTACATTATTTTATTTGCTAATAATTTATTAATCTAACAAATAAATGTAAGAATTTTATTATAGTGCTAACAGTTTTTCGATCATAAAAATTATGTTTTTCTCTTTCAAAATCCCGTAACACGTATACGTTACTTCATAACTGCAAATAGTCCTAGTTTTCCTATTTTATTTATAAGTAAATTATAAGTTTAAAATTATACTGAACACCAGCGCTTAGCAATCCTCTAAGGGGGACTAAGCATTATACCACAGATTAATAAATAGATTATACCGACGCTTAAGCTTGTTGCTAGGTGTAATACAGCAGATAATAAACGTCTATTCTATTCTACTTTTTTACAAAAAAAATTAGAATAGTAGCAGCTGTAGTATATTTCAGATTGGTTTCTTTAGATTGGTCCAGATTTTTACCATAACTCTCTTTTCTCTCTCTCAGTTTTAATTTTTTTTATAATTGTGACGTAAAATGTTTAAATATGTTTTTTTTACCCATTCTACATGCAAAACATTTATTTTATTTTCTTTTTACTGAAGATATTTTTGTAGCTGAAAGCGTTCAAAATCTTGTTATTTATCATTGTAGATAGAAACATTTGAGTCATTGATTCTGTGATTAAAATGTTAAATGTTTATAATAGTTACCGTAACCCCGGAACATAAAGGGCAACAGAAGGAACATGAGTGGGTTTTAGTCAGTAAAAGTCTGACACGCCCTACCGCCGCACCTGGGTGCGAGTGGGAAATCATCAAATGACTGCTCCCATCCCAAAAAAAAAATAGGTAATATTTTATAATGATTCGAGAAGTTTCTAGAATCGCCTTTTCCCAATAAACTTAAGTACTTATGTTTTTTTAGTAAGTTAAAAATTTTATGAAACTCGGTGGCGGAATGATAGTATGTATTGACATATACTTATAATAGCGAAAGTAACTCTGTCTGTCTCACTTTCACACCAGAACTACCTAACCGATTTAAATGAAATTTGGTTCAGAGAAAGTCCATAGCCGACAGTAGTAGAAAGTTTTTATTCCAGAAATGCCACGGGAACGGGAACAGTTCAACCACAGGGACAGGCTAGTAATACCATATGTTTTTCAGAACAATGCCGAATTACGTGTTCTATTACTTCACGTCGAAGGCGCTGGGCGAGTCATGCCGACTGCTGCTGGCATATGGTGGCCAGGAGTTTGACGACCGCCGCCTGGGTATGGAAGAGTGGAAACTTTTTAAACCAAGTAAGTATTACAGTACCTAGAACTAGGATAACTTTATCCTACTAATGAGTTTCCAAAAAACTTTTCATAGTGCACACTTACACTTCAACCTCTAAGTTTCGTGTCTCCACGACCAGCGGTTTGAGCCGTGCGTTGATAGATCAACATTCAGACATTTTACCAATTTATATTATAGATAATGCCGGGGTTGCGGAATGTTTATAATAGTTACCGTGACCCTGGAACATAAAGGGCAACCGAAGGAACATGAGTGGGTTTTAGTCAGTAAAAGTCTGACATCCCGCCGCACCCAGGACGGGAGCAGTCATTTGATGATTTCCCACTCAACAAAAAATATATAATTATATTATAGATAATTATGATTATGTACTTTAGTTGCTGACTGAATTTCTACTAGCATTAATCATAGTCCTTTAACAATTATGAAATCGGAAGTTTATAATCTTGTTATTATTTTACGCTTTGTCAACTAAACGGAAAAACCTGTTATTTAGCACACGTATATCTAACAACATATATTTTTGGCCTATATTTAATATCTATGTTAAATATAGGCCAAAACATAAGAGTTTTACTTCTTTGTGTTTTCTTGAGATATTATAGCTTTGCCACGAAAGAAAACGCGGGCTAAAGCTAGTAAAAGATTAAGCAATTCATATATGTATATTCAATTCATACATTCAGATATGTATTATTGATCGGTTATTATTTACCTCCCCAAGTTGCAAATCTGAACAATTCTTTGATATCAAGCTAAAGATTATTTTGGTGTTTTGTACAAATAGGAGATAAGATTAGATACTAGTTGCTATAGGTCGTTACGTGTATGGAAATGTTTTTAAGTCACTGATCGAAAGATACCTAGATAGGTACGGATGAGGATCACTATCAGATTTTATTAGTCAATAATATTCATCACGTAGTACCGTTTCTCTTCCTGGTTTTAATGATACAATAATCTTTTTGATAGCATCGAATTCAAGTAATGAAGTCGTTTGAAATAATTGGAATTATTTTCTCAGTAGTATATTATAATTAGTTCAGATATTAAAAACATAAAAAAATATAACGAAACCTGGAGTTCAGTTTCCAAACTAGTCTTTTGAAAACCCCAATAACAATTTGTGTAAACTTTTCTAACAGTCATCACGCAAGCACTAGCGATCATGAGCTCAACTCTATCTAACGAGACGAAGACACACCATTATCTTTTGTGAGATCATGAAAAATTTGAACGCAAGTCACCCAAACTCAAGAACTGAAAGATTGCAATCTAAATTATGTAAAATATGTACCCATTAGAATGTCATAATTATATAAGAAGTATATAAGCATAATGACAGGGCTTAGCAGAGCGGTACCCTATTTTACAAAGTTTGGTTTTTATGAATCTTTTAAATCTCTGATCATGGTTAAAAAGTGTTCTAACTTTCAGAGACCCTATTCGGACAGATGCCAATCTTGGAGATCGACGGCAAGCAGTACGCACAGAGCCTGGCCATCTCCCGGTACCTCGGCCGCAAGTTTGGGCTGGCTGGAGACACTCTTGAGGAAGCCCTGGAGATTGATCAGAACGTAGACCTATTTAACGACCTCCGTGCAAGTAAGTTTTGTCTATACAGCTTGCTTTCAGAAGTCATATATTTCAAAGATTCCTTTATGTTCAGTGATGTTACAATGCAAAAGGTTGGCAAAAGCTACGGGCCATCAGGCTGGAGGCCTGGCCCGTGAGATAACCGATTCAATTTGATGAGACTTTGCTGTCTCTACACAGTATCAAAAAAGGAAAATATATATACTCGCCTAATTGGGATCTAAAATAGTTAAATCGTTTCTCCAGGACTCGTTGAACTGCATTGCTCGGCGTTTTTTTCGTAGACTAGTCGTACGTTTCTGGTAGGTGGTGGTTCTGGTAACTTCACTGTTGATTCTGGCTTTCAAGAGTTGCGTGTTTGGAAATAGTGTGGCGGGGTTGACCCATATAAAAAAATATGTAATTTTTATGTGGGTCAATCCCGCCTCCTTCTTCTCTATAGTCTCTATACGTGAGCAATGTTGCTGGATGTATAGTCAATAAGGTTTGTTTATTTACAGAGGCTGCACAGGTGCAATATGAAAGCAATGCAGAGCTAAAGGAAGCCAGATATGCTGACTATTCCAAGAATGTATTCCCAGACTACTTGGAGCGACTCAATGGAATAATCCTTAAAAACAATGGCCACCTTGCCATCGGAAAGGTAAATAACTTCAATTATAGCTTTGAGCTAATTGTGAATTAAAACACAATTAAAAATAAAATCAAATGTCCAATCTTGGCGCTGTTGTGCCAAGAAATCAATATACCCTAACGTCAAGTCTTTTGAGCACTTTTCTCATTGAACGCGTTGATATTGTATCATTATTATTTTTAATAAGTTTCATAGATATTTTATATATGAATTATGATCGTTTCATGAATCAAAGACTCTTAAGTGAAAACTGGATGTTCTTTAGCAAAGTATAGTGCCGATCTTTGCAAGTTGTCTATTACCAGATATATTAGAGTTGCCGAAAGTTTGTAGATGCCTGCTGTAGGCTGCATTAAGGAGCGTACTATTAAAACGTACACCAATCTTCCCCCAACAGTATGGTAAATTGGTTACTTAACCTTGAAAATCTTTCTATTTTCAGTTGAACTGGGGAGACTTTGTCGTAGCAGGTGCGTTTGACTACCTGAAAATGATGCTGCGAATGCCTGACCTTGAGAAGAAGTACCCCTCATTCCAGAAGGTTATTGACAATGTGTACTCCGTCCCTAAAGTCAAGGCTTACTATGAAGCCTCTCCTAAGCCTGATGTATAAGTTTAATATTAAGTCAACGTATTTAATTTAAGATAATATTACATTATTATGTACTTCGAATGCTGGAAATCGTAAATATTACCATTATTTTGTCTCGTACGAATATTCTAAGATTTAAGTACCTAAATGTAAGTAATATTATTTTTCTAAATAAAAATTAGTATAACAATAATTATTCTTTACATTTTTACACTTAGACAATAATAATGAATTTAAGTATAGGTAACTTAAATGGTATTTTTATCAACACAAAAGTGGACCCAATACGCTGCCTTTAAGCCTTTGCATTTATTTATAGGAAAACCCTAGACTTTCGATCTTTAAAACATCTAATTTTGTTTTATGTTGGATACTTGAAAAGCTGACGATTTAATTATGAGCAAAAGGGCGCCTTCACACTAGCGTTTGTCCAGCGTAGGCGCGACGCCTGCGCCTAGTAGTGTGTTTATCGAACGCCTACGCTGGACAAACGCTAGTGTGAAAGCGCTCTAACACATAAAAACAAAAGATTCTCTATCTGTGAACGTGCGAGAGGAATTCAAACGCCTGATTAAAACAGTGCCGCTATTTCAAACTACTGCGGTTTGTAATAGAATGGTTAGTGACGGGTTTTGTAAAAGGAAACGTAATTGAATTTTACTTGAGTGTTATGTTGTACAACTAGACTTATTTATACGTACTTTCCTAGCTTATAGTATCTGTAAGTGTTTTCATAGTTAAGGAATTAAAAATAGCCTTTTTAGTTAAACTGTTCCTATCATCAATAAAAGTCAAACTATGTGGATAGTACTCAAAACTGAATAAAAATGCAAGTTAACTTTTACTAAAGGGAGCTCATTTATTACCTAACTAACAATTAGTATTAAATACATCATAGACCGCTAACTACAGTGTCTACAGAGCAGTCTACTGGTTTTTCTTCTTTCTCTTCTTTTTTCTCCGCTTTCTTGATTCTTCTCACTCTATCGCTTTCTTCCACTTGCTTGATGGTGTCAAAGAGAGGCATGCCCTTAGTCTCAGGAGTTAGGCATAGAAGTGTGCCGGCAGTGATGGCGGAACAACCAAATAAAGTGAACGGTAAGGCTGTTGATACTGTGTTCTGCAAGAGAAAAATGGTAATGGTGGGTACAGGAAATCTAAAGTAGAAAACTTGTTATATTATCTGTGTGTTATGTATCTTATTCTGTGTGATAGATGGACCTCTTAATAAGATCATGGTCTCACAGCCTTGATACTACAGTTATTTTTGTACGCTTTTGGGATTTTTTCGTTAGCTTTCTTCTATAGGCATATAGTACTCTCATCGTCATCGTCAAAAACTTCCGGGGTTGCGGAATGTTTATAATAGTTACCGTGACCCTGGAACATAAAGGGCAATCGAAGGAACATGGGTAGGTTTTAGTCAGTAAAAGTCTGACACGCCCTCCCGCCGCACCCAGGACGGGAGCAGTCATTTGATGATTTCCCACTCACCAAAAAAAGAAAAAATCGTCAAAAACGTATTGCTTTGTCATCTTTTAGAATTTCCCCGTTAGATTTTTTCACACATCGTTTTCATTTTCTTATCATCATCGTTCAGAAGCATTGAGTTCAATTAGTTATTAACACGAAATTATTGACGATGTGAATGAGAAACATCGTAGACAAGATAAGCTTAGCTTCTGGTTAGTAATATCCATATCAAATACCTTGATTTAGAAACGATATAAATCTTGTATGTGATTTTGATTAACCTACTTATTCATTCTTACCAAGGTAAGATTTATAGACCATGTATACACACTTACGGTCGTAGAGCACGGAAAGTATCTTTAAAGTGTCCAAATCTATTCAATGAGTGACTATTGCAAGCAGCTTTAAGCCAATTGCAGTTTTAGAGAGTAAATGTTACCAGAATAGGTGTTAGCGGAGCGACCATGCCGCCAACCCTGGACGCGAAGGCGCCCAGCCCCAGTAAGGTGCCTCTCACGCTGGTGGGGAACAGCTCCATAGTGTACGTGATAGCGCCGGTGAAGCACGAGGAGATGATCACCTTGCTCATGAGGAACAGTGTGATCTTTGCTCCTAAATATCCTGGAAGCACATCAATTTGGTCTTAGTATGAATTCTTGAGAAATTGGGGTATAAAGTGCATTGTACTGGCCAATTTTGATCAATGAACGATCTGCGTTAAATGCTCTTTATAGAGAAACGCTGATTTATTTAAAAGAAATTTGTTCTGTGGGAGTACCGAATGAATCAGCAAAACGTAGCGCCAATAGTTCAGCTAGAATAATTATTATTTTTAAAAGAAATTTCATTGTTTAACAGAAATGTCACTACCCAGGTTGATATTTGCACAGTCAGCATATTTAGTAGAAAGAGTAAAAAGTCAATAAAAATAATGAAGTTAAACAATTGGTTTCATACTCACTGTCCGGTACCAAAGCAGAAATAATGCACACTGTGCCACATAAGATATATCCACCCATCAGTGGCAGCTTCCTCCCAAACTTGTTCATCAGGTACAAACAAATCATCTCCCCAGGAAACGACATCACGGTGGACAGCAAGAAGTTCACATACTTGTCTCCTGGCAGCCACACCGAGTTTATCATCAACCCGTAGTACACGAAACTAGATGTGAACCTACACATCCCAACTACCAACAATCTCTTCATTACTGCTTTAGATCTGAATATTTCTCTATAACTCTCCTTAATCTGAAATTCAGCGATATCAAACTTCTCTTTAAGTTCAACAGCTGTCATCGCAGACAGTTCTTCATGGTTAATGTTAATTTTATTTATCCTGGCCATCCGTTTCATGGAATCTTTAGCTTTGTCATGTTTTCCGTTAACTATTTGCCATCTCGGGCTCTCGTAGACGATGAAGATGTAGGAGATGAAGATGATGAGAGGACCGTTTATGATACAGATGATTGTCTTCCAGTATGACACGAACATGGCGATGCACGCGAACAAGCATTCGCCGATGTAGATCGAGTAGGAGAAGAGGACTCCTGCTAGCAGTCTGTACTTTGTGCTGGCGATTTCTAATACTGAAAAATATAGAACATAATATGTATTAGTAAATACTGTAAACTTAGATTATATACATGACTGTGAAATTGAAGTAATTAGGCTAGGCTCTCATCATCCCCTAGCCTTTTCCCAACTATGTTAGGGTTGACTTCCAGCCTTACTAGATTCCTGAATACCATTGTTTTAAGTGAATCGACTTCCTACAGACCTCGACTGGTCCGACTTTCTGATTTCTGACAGCCCTTTGAATAAAGACATAAATGCATTCGACTCGCGTTGCCAAATGTCAAAAGCAATAACTGTGACATAGTATTGAATAAGGAGAAACTATATAGAATTCGTCACTGAAACTGTTTTCCTAGGGATCACGCTTGACTCAAGGCTACAATGGAGTTCTCATTTAACATCTCTCGCAAGAAGCCTAAGTTCGGCAGCATAAATTATGCTGTTAGGAAAATCCGGCAATATACTGATGTAAACACCGCGAGGTTAGCTTACTTTAGTTATTTTTACAGTGTTATGTCCACGTACGGAATTTTACTGTGGGGACGAGCTGCAGACATCGAGTCTATTTTATTTCTGCAGAAAAGAGCAGTCAGAGCCATTTACAACCTCCGTATGCGCGATTCCCTACGGAAACTAATTAAGAAAATTAACATTATGACGGTACCTTCTTAATACTTTGATGAAAACATCATGTATGTTAGGAAAAATCTTCATCTATTTGGCAAAAGGGGCGATAGACACAATTATAATACAAGAAATAGGGACCAATTAATCCAACCAGGTTTTAGGCTGGCTAAAGTAGATTTTTCCTTTATGGGGTACTGTTTGAAGTGTTATAATAAAATACCTCCCCAAATTACCCAATTAACCGAAACTAAATTTAAATCTTATATAAAACGCACATTATGTAGCCGAGCTTAAAATAAATTAGGGGATTACAATAATGACCAAAATGCCTGGCTGGATGCTGGTCTAGCTCCACAACCGTATAATTGATTAGTATTCGACGCTATTGTTGAAGATTGTAAAACTACAAAAATAATAGTATTGTATCGAGTCAAAGTGTTTGTTTTATATAAATTCACATAGCATACAATGTGAGCACTATGTTCTTTACATTTCTTCTGTCTGTCATTGACTGAATGTACTCTGGCAGTTGGGAGTTTGTCATGCTCATCACTGACGGTGGCGTGCATAGATATATTAAAGAAGGAGATATGCCCTGTAGACGAAAATGTATCGGATACCTGTGTCTCCTGTTATCCCTACCACACGGCAACTACTACACGCGCAGTTCAGTAAAAGCAATAGATACGCAGCCGCGCACACACCCGCATTTCTTGTACTAGAACGTACAACACAATCAATTATGAACCTTAAAACACCTACACAGCGTGTATTTACCATGCACCGTAAAACTTACCCACACATTAACATTGATGGCTATCGTTGTGCTGTGCAAATGCAATTTATTTTACATTTACGCTAGTGATTGACTAAATCGGAAAATTATCGAAACTTCTATTTATTATCGACCAAATCCTTTTTGGGTTCTCGGAAGTAAAACTAAATAAAAAGATGGCGTAAATAGATAAATTTGGGTTGGTGTAACTTAAAAGCATTTTTGAATTTTATAAATATGAATACGATGCAGTTATTTATTTATTTGTTTATTTTTTACGATGGTATAATACTGATACAAAATGGACACGATGGTCCAGATGCCACGCGACATGCACTTAAACCGTGTTAGGTAAGCCGAGGGAAATATTTAAGGACGCTGTAATATTTGGTCACATATGACTAATAATAATAAAACAAAATTAAAATAGGGTAAATATTAGTATTTACTTTGATATTCCAAGCGGGTTAAAACGGTGGACAAATTAAAACAAATAACTCCCAAACAATATTTTATTCGTCAGGCGACTTTGTTGTCGATAACCTACGCTAAAGGATTTGCACATGGACATCATTAACTCACGGCAAGAACCAGCGGCCGCATCACGCGATTCTTGCGTTTAGTTAAATATCGTTTTGTGATTTTTACATTGCTTGTCTTGTCACTAAGTGAAAAACTTGCGTAGTTGTGAAGGAGCAATGTATTTCAGCACAAACAATGCAGTCGCTGTGATGCTTAGAAACGAAATAACAGAAAATATTTTTCGATTTGTTATTTTTAATGATTTTAAAGACAAATATAGGAAAAAATATATGAAATGTGATTCCATTGTTGACATAGTTTTGGTATCTGCTTCACTTTTTGCAAGAAATCGCTGAACAATACGGTATTTTAATTTGTTGACACGATGGCGTTCGAAAGCACACTAGTTCGCGGACACGGCCACTTACGTACGACCTGTAGCACGATTGCATGTTGCGCGGACAGCGACACGCCCACTTGCCACTTCTCCTGTTATTTATATTTCTATGGTGGCGTGTGTGTTGGATCATTTGGTTCCCTTCAAAATGGTTGAGCTATTTGGTGCCGATCCATACGCCATGTTCGTGAACGGGCACTGTCTGCTGAGACTGGTCATCTCTTTACTGCCACAGTTATTTAAAAAATGTTTTGTTTATTTCCGCAATGCCTCTTTTAACATGTACGACTTGTTACGTTGTTCTCACATAGTACCTAAGATTCAACAATGAACGATGTTACCAAATTTTTGTAATCTATTGATTTTAAAAGAGTGTTCATGGAGTTTAATTCTCGCTCTTCTCCATGGGACCTAGGTACTGTTTGAAACGAGCAACTAGCTTCAATTTTCTGACAGACTGACACCTTGACGATTCGAAAGTACCTGTAAATGGTTTATTTGAATAAAATAGTTTTGAGTTAATTTGAGAAGGGTTTTTCGTCATTCGTGAGTTCGGGAATTGATTGACGAAAAATATACTGTGTAAGGGGTACCCAGGGCTGAGGACTCGAAGTCAAGTAATTTGGAACTAGCTGGTGTTGCCAATTCAATTCAAAATCCTGTTCATAAGATCAAAAGTTACTGGAAGTCACATATTGCTATGCATATTTGAACAGGCATAGGCACTTAATAATCACAATAAAATCCGTTGCGTAGTTTTAATTAGTGAACTCTCAGACAGACAAAAATTTTAATATCTTTGTTTTTTTTTGTTTTGTAAACGTCACTTTATTTTAAGACGTCGAATCTGTTGCTGTCCACACTTTATCCCCGTTGGCGATTCACACACGGCACCGCGCACAGCCGCAGAGGGTGAACAAACGTACACCGCTCGACCGCGTACGTGTGTTAGGTATCAACGGATTTCAAAGTGTCTTGTACTTACAACATGACATCCGCCTCACCACCGCCCTCCGCGGCGGAGCGCGGTGCCGTGTGTGAATCGCCTTAGAGTGACAAAGACAGTAATAGATTTGAGAGCGCCTGAATTAAAACTACTAAGCTTTTGTGTACCGGCTAGCGCTGAAAATCAGCGTCGTGGACACGCGCCTAAGTATGGGTCACGGCATTATGCTGAGACGCTACTTGGCTTTTTAAGGTTTTTAGTATATATAAATATTTGTTTATTTTGTTTTGTAGCTCTGTTTTTCTTTCTTCTATCTTATACTATTCGGCCATCGGTTACATTTCTATCTAGGCCTGACAATAAACTCACGTATGACCATAGCGGCAGCATAAGAACCGCCAGTGACGGCCGCTTCCAGGAACTCAATGATGACGTACATAGGGTAGGTGGACGCGAATGTCTTCACCAGCCCGATGGAGCCGCCGACCACGCAGAAAATTAGCGTCGGTTTGCGACCGAATCTGAAACATATTTAGGTGAGATTTTTTCTGTTACAAGCTGTTTCATAATATCCATCAGGGATGTTATGGATAGGATATATGAAACGGATCTTTATACGGAATTAAGTATTATTGGAATTACCAAGCGAGATACTCGTAAATAGTACTGCAAGAGACCCAAGAGATAACATGTGTTAATTACGAGTAGACTCCGCTTCTATCCGAAATTAAACGGATGTTTTACATATATTTATTGAAGAGAATATCCACAAATTCAAAAGTAAATTGATTTTATTTTTAATAGATAAGACGTATTATGGTATAAAAGAATTCTTTAATGATAAAATATGACTTTGCCAGACCTGTTATGTAACTAAATATAATTTATTACCTTGCCATGCATGTAAAAATAATTATAATTGATTACCTAATTTTTTGCGTTATACATATAAACTTCATGTTAAAAAGCCAAGTACACCAACACATTTGTACACCAATTTAGTTGGTAGGGCACAAGAGCTCGACTATATTATTTTATGTAAGATCTGTATTTTATACCTATCTGTGTTCACAAATAAAGATTGATTGATTGATTGATTGATATTATATCGGATTCGGTTGCGATTACGGATATTTTTTCATAATGGATTAAGGTAAGTTTTGGCTACGGTTACATAGCTCCTTAAATCGATGATGTCTGACTGTCTATGTCTACAGCTGACTTCAACAAAATTAAAAGTAAGGTTTTTGAAAAGAATCTACGGTAATCGACATATTTACATCTATAGATACAATAAAAAAATGTATTGTCTAACTCGATGTATTTCAAACATCCAGACTACTTATAAATAACAGACTATTAATTATTTTTTACTGCCTGTCAGTTTGTTCCAGGGATAATATTCAAAACGGCTGCACAATGAATGGCTCACCTGTCAGACATCCATCCTGACACGATCATGGAGACGAGCATGCCGGTGCTGTGGATGGTGCCGATCAGGTTGGCCTGCCACGGCTTGCAGGCCAGGTCCAGCTGAAATGTGTCAGATGAAAGGGTCACGAAAGCCGGGTAAGGAAGAGCTCAACTGCAGCAGTTAACCTTTCAACGACCAAGCGACAGCCGGCTGTCGGGCGGTCATTGTCTTTCTATTGTGTCTCGAATCACGTGTGTTCGAAGGTTTAAACTAAACTATAATTATATAATAATTTTAATTCAACAGTTGAAGTCATCAAGTTCGTTTCTCCTACGGATCCTCTACTTATCTACAACTAGCTTCTGCCCGCGGCTTCGCTCGCGTTAGAAAGAGACAAAAAGTAGCCTTTGTTACTCTCCATCCCTTCAACTATCTCCACTTAAAAAATTACGTCAATCCGTCGCTCCGTTTTGCCGTGAAAGAAAGACAAACAGACAGACAGACACACTTTCCCATTTATAATATTAGTATCGATAATCAACATAAATATTTTCAAATGAACAACTGTTTTCTATTTACCATACTAATATGTTAAAAGTAGCAATGGATTCAGACTATTTCAGACAGGAACTAAAACAAATGAATAACAAGTTTTCGATAAGACTTGAATAAATAAAAAAAAAGATAACCGACTTCAAAAACTAAAAAGCACAAAAATAACTATTTTGGAAGTTGGTGGCAACACATCAAATAGACCGGCAGAAGAGAAGCCACCGACTTCCGAAATAGTTATTTTTGTGCTTTTTAGTTTTTGAAGTCGGTTATCTTTTTTTCGGTAAAAAGCTTTTTATTTTTTACTTTTTAGTTGGAGTCTCAATGTCTGATTAAGTTTTAGAGTAACTTTCAAAATAAAAATGAACGTTTTTCTATAAAAATTAAGGAGTTCTCTCGATTTCGGCATGATACCATCATCAGATCCTAGACCTGATGATAATGGGACGATTTGGGAAGTCTACCCTTTCAAACAAAAAAAGAATTGTACAAATCGGTTGGTAAACGACGGAGATATGCGCGAACAAACATAAAAATATATATATATATAAACTTCCGAATTAAGAACCTCCTCCTTTTTTTAGAAGTCGGTTAAAAACCTGTACTGGTTTTATGCCACAAACTGTAAGAAAATTTGTTTTTATCATGAGTACACAGGCAAGACGACCAAAAAAAAGTATGATAGTTAGATTGTCAAAAAATGTTAGGAATTTCTTTTCTCTCGTATACAAAAATAAATTCCAGAACTTTGATGCTACGAAATAAATTCCGGAACCTTGATGCTATGAAATAAATTCCGGAACCTTGATGCTACGAAATAAATTCCGGAACTTTGATGCTACGAAATAAATTCCGGAACCTTGATGCTACAAAATAAATTCCGGAACTTTGATGCTACGAAATAAATTCCGGAACCTTGATGCTACGAAATAAATTCCGGAACTTTCATGCTACGAAATAAATCCCGGAACTTGATGCTACGGAAATATGTGTCCAGTATTTTTGGACAATCTAACGGACAGACAAAACAAAATGCCATTTTTTATGTAGTCCCCTATTTTTTTGTATTGTATCGCTATTATGTATTTATTACGTTGTATCTGCCGCTAATACCATTAGGCCCGAGTCACACCGAAAAAAGCGGCTGCCAGCGGCCGCCCGCCGCGGCGCCGCGAGCGGCCGCACGCCTTTCGTTTCTAGCGACGCCTGGCGGCCGCTGGCGGCCTCGCGGCGCCGCGGGCGGCCGCTGACGGCCGCTGCCGGCCGCTGCCATTCCGGTGTGCGTTGTCCCTTATACCTTTAAAACTGTATCAGATTTTCAAAAAAGGATAGTTGAATATACTCAATATACCAATCTTGTGATCGAGTAATCCTTAAGTCCGCAAGCAATGTGTTTTACTACAGTCAGCTGACAGTTTACCCTCATTTTCCTAGCTATTAGATAAAACAAATAGGTAGGTAAACAAACTAATTAAATAAGGTCTTACCGCTGCGATAACAGTGTCGTTCGTCTCATAGACAAAGTCGGTACAAGTCTCTAGAGTATCAGTGAAGCTGGTATTTGTGCAAAAAGGCTCGGCGTCGTGTCTGAGCACTGGAGCCGAGCATCTGTCTATGGTTGTGTTGGGCCACCAGCTTGGGTAGAAACTTGTGGAGTTTGAGTTGTCGTCTTCGCATTCGTTGACCCGACATCTGTGAGAAGGTTGAATTAGTAGGTTACCTAAAACTTCACAACCATAGCCTTTTCCCGACTATCAGGGATATTTTTTTTTGGGGAGCGGGTAATCATCAAATGACTTCTCCCGTCGAGGGCGTGTCGTACTTTTACTGACTAAAACCCACTCATGTTCCTTCGGTTGCCCTTTATGTTCCGGGGTCACGGTGAAACATAAAAAACAAAAAAAAAAAACATTCCGCCACCCCGGATTTAGTATGAAAATGCGTACGCGTCTATTTAGATTTTCGCGTGTGTTCAGCTTTCGAATTAAGTCATTGTTTTCTGTGGATATCAGCTAAATAGAGCTGAATAAATGGAATCTGGGTAGGAATTATGCACATTGCGTAGTTCCTAAAACTTTTTAGCTCTTGGAATTTCGTAAAGACTATCAAAGTCCTGATGATGAGGGCCGGGAACGATGGCTTTACGTGTTCTACGTCAACGGATTTTTTAATATTGAATTCCATACTTAAAGATCAAGCCCATTAGTAGTCTATGTGTATAACACACATCAATACCTTTAATTTTGTATGATTCCAGACTTATCTATACTTCTATACTAATATTATAAAGAGGTAAAATTTGTAAGTTTGTAGGTTTGTAAGTTTGTATGTAGGGGGTAATATCTCTGGAACTACTGGTCCGATTTGAAAAATTCTTTCAGTGTTAGATAGCTCATTGATCGAGGAATGCTATAGGCTATATACCATCACGCTACGACCCACGGGAGCGGAGCAGTAACGAAAAATGCGAGTGAAACCGCAGGGGACAGCTAGTGTTTGATAAAACAATTATTAAGAAAGCGATTTTTTCCAAACACTGGCTGCTAAAATTCCTTCGGATAATAGGTCGTAATTGGGATCAAGTACACCAATTACGTATCATAAAAGCCATTCAAGTTCAGTACCAAAACAACATTGTTTTTTTTGTAACCAATAGAGTCTGGATATTTAGCGAGACTGGTAATTATTAGTGTACAATAAATAAACACGTGATTGTGCTCATGAAAACAAATAATTTTTATAATGCGAGCAAAGCCGAAATCGCGAAAAAAATATCAGCTGTTCAGTACATTAGACAAACATATTTTTTTTTTAATATTATGGGCTTGCTCTTGGTCCCAGACTAGCCCGAGGGCAAAGACGGGGCCTACGATGGAGCGAGCTTACCCAATAGATGCCTATGCACTCGTTTTTTAAATACTTCCGGGTTATATGAAAGTAAATGTATTGAACAGCAGATTTTTTTCGCGATTTCAAGTTAGTTACTATTATAAACGTTGTTAGTTATCATGAGCACAACCACGTGTTTAAGTATCCAGTTACCAGTCTCCCTATATACCCGTTTAGTGGAAACAGTCCGACTCCTTTGGAAATACACAGGGATTAATAATTTCATAAAGTGTGGGTTTGCTATTATGTATATTATTATTATTAGGTACTAGCTTTTGCCCGCGGCTTCGCTCGCGTTAGAAAGAGACAGAAAGTAGCCTATGTTACTCTCCATCCCTTCAACTATCTCCACTTAAAAAATCACGTCAATTCTTCGCTCCGTTTTGCCGTGAAAGAAAGACAAACATACAGACAGACAGACAGACAGACACACTTTCCCATTTATATATGGGTTATAGTATGGATTGAGATTCCAAAAAGTTCTCAATCTTATTTTCGTTTCTATTTGTGTAGTAATAAAAATATTGCCCTATAATTCATAAATATGGATTTCACAGTCAATTGAATTTTCAAGATCAACATTGACAAAAAGGCAATCAATTCTTTGAAAAAAAAAAACTGCCAGTTAAGTTGTTGTTCGCAGTTCGGACCCTACCCGGTTCAGTGACCTCGTCGGGGTTACAACAGTACTATATGCATATATGCACACACTCAATATACACAGACGTGATATACACACAACAAAAATAACGACCACCAACTTTAATAAAAAGCATTTGACTCACCTATAGTTTATGTCTCCAGCAACAAATATATAGTTTATATTAATCATAGTGACCATAACTGCAGGTGTGCATATCAGAATATACTGTAAAATCTGATATTTGCCAAAAGTTTCCATCAATTTGGATATGTCGCACTTGTTTTCGCACTTTTGGTCCGCCATTTTAAAAGTAACTTTTTAAAATTAACCCCGAACGTAACACAGAAACCACTTTGCTGACTATATTTTTAATCGTGTTCCCGGGTCGTGATTACGTCCACAGATCTGTAATACGTAGCCCAGATTACATCACAGGCAGTTAAACTTTAGGTACATCGCTCACTTGGTCCAATTAATATGTTTCCAACATTTAAATTGGCACCCACTTAAAGCATCATTGTACTACTGTATCGTACGTAAACTGAAAGTTACACGAAAGATAGTCTCGTATTATATCATTACTATTTAATTACTGTTACGTTCTATTAAAAATAAGATGTGTTTTTCTGTTTGTCTGTACTGTTGTTTATTCTGTAAAAATTGCTTCGGGCATAGGATATGTAACAAATAATTTATACCACAACTAAGCGAAAATGGGATTCTGTGTATGTATTTATGTTTTTTTTTAAATTTGTGAACTAATACATTAATTTACTTATTGAATGAAAAAGTGCAATAGTTTATTACATGGTTTAATACACTTACTTAAATCAATTATAGTTAAGATGAGTCCTTACTAGGATAAGTTGTGACTATGCTTAGTACATAATAGCAAAATCTGCCTCCATCCGTGTAAAACTGCACTCATGCACTCATGCATGTAGTATATTTTGTATGGCACCCATTGTGTTTAACAAACTGCCTAAGATCTGGAGAGAACTTAATACCGGAGCTCTAAAATGTCGGCTCAAATTGTTTTTAGTAAAGAGAGCATACTATAATGTTAAAGAATTCCTAGATGAAATAATATCTGAATTAAAGTAAATGTTATTGTGTCTATTTACTATCTTTTCTATTTTGTAGACTGTAGATAATTATTGTTTTATAAATAGGTATTTGCATGCCATGTCAAGTGGCAAACATGTTTTTAAGCGCATTGTAATTATAATCATCCTACATGCATGCACCTGCGTGTGTTTGTATGTATACACATGTTTATGGCAAATAAACGATTCTATTATATTCTACAATATTGTCCTAACTAGGTTAAGTTGTAACTGAGCTAAATACTATTAAGAGATGAACTCTTAATTCCTAGTTTCCTAGTTTCTGATAATATGACTGAGTATCTCTTAGTGATCATAAGCGGAATTTAGTCAGGCAGAGAACTAAAAAAATAGTAATGTAAAATAGCTAACTGAAGCAACTGAAGTTACAACGGGCCAACGCTCCTTTACTAATGATGGCCATTACTATAGTCGTGTTCTTAAGTGGAGACCGCGAGTCTATGAATCTCAGGTAGGGTGCGCGAAAGCTAGAAAAAGCGATGATCCTCCCATGGTGGCTAACTAGCTGGATGAGAGCTGCTCTGCCAAAACTTGAGATGAGTGACAGAGTATGGGGTATTTTTCATCATTAAGGCGCGGTAAGTAGCTATTCGCGGTGGTGCATCGAATTAATAGAAGTAAGGTCGAAAATATTTTAGCAAATCCGAAAAAATGTAAGCATTTTTGCAGTTTTATTTAAATATTTAAATAAATACAGTTCTGTGTTTCAAAATTTTTAGGTATGTCTTTAGTTTATATAATTTTCTTTGTTATAGATATAAAAAATATGATGGTTGTCGCTGAAATTTGAGAATTTCGAGACGACACCTTTTTTCGAGGTCTTTTTGAACATTTTTTTTCGTAGTACTAGACCACATTTGTGAATAGTTTTTGTGTAAGTAAGTCTTTACTTTATATATTAGGCTATACACTGTATTTTTTTTTTACTTGTGTTATGTATAGTTGGGCTAACTTTGCGTCGGAAATCTAGACTTTTACAAGGTGTTTGCTATGGACAGCGCCTTAACCAATAAATGTTAGACACAATTTCTATAAAACTAGTTTAATTAGTGCTCTGAAAACCCAGTTCAGTTAACTATAAAATTGGATTTTTAGGTGCATGAAATCAATAAATACTAGTTATATACAAAATCTATGGGAGAATAGTTTTTTGACAGCTGATAAAAAGTACGTCAATTGATACCGTATTAAAGAAGCTTAACAAATGAATGACAACCACGAGTGTCTGTCATCAAAGCATAAGAGAGATCTTTTCAAAAAATTCCAAAGAAAATTTGCGAATACCTCAGGAATAACAATGTATAGGTACTTGAGATTGTACAATCATGACAAATACGTATACTAGTTTTGTACCTAATTGTGAATAGTTTGTAGGTAACTAATTATATAATAGAACGTAGGTAATTTAGATAACATAATATATTTGCATTCTAGATTAACTATTGAACAACATTAAGACTTTAATACTACCTTATAAAACTGCATTTTAGGTTAATTTCCTATGTTGTAATAAATAACATGAATGCAGTAACTAATTGTCTATGTATATTACTACCTATTTTCTGCGGTTCATTTCGTAAATTTTTATAAATTTTACTCAGTTAGGGACAAAATTTTAAAAAGACCTCTTGTCAATTAAAAAAAAACAAAATCTGAACAGTGAGAACATTTGGGGTTGCGGAATAGTTATAATAGTTACCGCGGCCCCGGAACATAAAGCCAACCGAAGGAACAAGGGTGGGTTTTAGTCAGTAAAAGTCTAACATGAAATGCGGGACAAGTTCTTTGATGATTTCTCATCCATAAAAAAAAACGGTGAGAACATTTATTTTATCAAAAATAAACCCAATTTCACCACAATCATTTTTATTTAACCTTCCAACTCCAAGTCAAGTCTTGGGCAGAATCCTTGGCGTGTGATGGTGAGTGAAGGGTTGAAGCATAAGGCACACTCTTCGTTCCAGTATGTCTGGCCGTTTGATGCGCAGACTGGGGTCAGTGGACCCTGGCACATGGGGCAGGAGGCTTGGTCTGCAAGGCTGAGCCCCTGCCACGCAGTCACTGCTGCTGCAGACAGGAGCATGAAGAATGCAGTCACTGTGGAGAAAAAAATGTTTAGCGTTGTTCCTAGTTCCTAGATTTTTCAATGGGAGTATTTTTAAGGATGGAAAATCATCGAATTACTTCTCCAGCCCTGTGCGGGGCGGCAGGGCGTGTCAGACTTTGTAATGAGCTCTTTGCTAAAAGATGGTTACTGGCGAGCCATACTGTCAATGCTACAAATTATGAGCCAAAAAGATACAAGACGGAAAAAATCTGTCAAATGTTTTTTACTGAATTTCGGCAATTGAATGTTTAGAAACGCAGCTTATGGATATTAATTAAGCAATATTGACAACACCAGGTTGTAGACGTGCGGAAACGGGGTGAGTGTCTGCGTTTACATTACGTAGCTGTTCCTTGGTTTATTGCCAATATTTTGATAGGCTGATCAATTGGAATTATCTTGTCCTCAGCCTACGGATACGCCCTCGTCGTCTATGCTTTATTTCGGGCTGCAATTGTATATCTTTTGGGTCAAATAAGGAAGCGGGCCTACGATAGTCTCGGACATATTCGCCACGGCCCATCAAGTGATCGGTTGTCTTCGTCGCCGGCACTGCGACACGTCTCTAATCACAACCCTGAGCTCAAGCTAAGAGATTACATTTTCCTTTGTGTTTTTTCTATTGCTATATTTGTTTTCACATTTTCTTAATTATTTTTTGTACTAAGGCTATAGTATATTTACTTTCTTTTATATGGACAAAGTGTGCCAACGGTTATGTTATAAGGAAATTACTCATAATTACATAGACATCAAAAAGATTCATTAGTCTTTCATTATGTGTCTATCCCTGGAACCCTGGTCATCTCAACTTTTACTCACTAAAACCGACCCATGTTCCTTCGGTTGCCCTTTATGTTACGGGGCCGCGGTGACTATTACGAAACCCTCTTCAAAGGGAGTCGGTTGAGAATTTGGACTAAAAGAAGATGGTGATGACTTTGACCGCATTGCTTCAAAAGTTATCTCTAAGCAATATGTGTGCCAGAATAGGCGACGGGATATCATTGACGTGTATAAAAGTTGGATCGGAGACGAGGGAAAAGTAAGGCTGGAAGGACTTTAGGGGGGCCTTTGCTCAGCAGCAAAACAGTCGAGAACAGGTTAGGAAAAAAAATTGGCTAACCTTAGAAGTCGATAAAAAAGCTTTTTCCAAAAAAAAAAGATAACCGACTTCAAAAACTAAAAGCACAAAAATAACTATTTCGGAAGTCGGTAGCTTCTCTTCTACCGGTCGAATTGTGTTGCCTTGCCACCGAGTTCTCTCGATTTCGGCATGATACCATCATCAGATCCTGGACCTGATGACAATGGGACCATTTGGGAAGCCTACCCTTTCAAACAAAAAAAAAGAATTGTTCAAATCGGTTGGCAAACGACGGAGATATGCGCAAACAAACATAAAAAAAAAATACAAACATCCGAATTGAGAACCTCTTCCTTTTTTTAAAAGTCGGTTAAAAAAGGATAACAAAAAGCGAAAACCAGTCAATAAGTTAAAACTCTTTTAAACATTTGCAGCAGATTTAAAATCTAGATATTTCTCCTAAATATAGAACATGTAATACTTACTAAGCTTCATGTTAATATTTGCGATTCAAATTTGGGGTGTTGTTGAAAATGTATTATTTATTTATTAACTTATTTGTACTGCTTTGACGCACAGTGAACTGATGGTTAGCAGTTTCTAAAACAAACAACATTTGTTATTGTATTGAATTGTAATTATACCTACTTCGTAAGGATAAATTATTTAATTAAGTGGAGTTTTTCCTGCCAGGCGGTTATCGTTTAATGATGTTTACATCCTCCATAGTCTACTGATCGTAAGTGAGACTGCTGGGCGTAGAGTCGTTGGTTCAATAGAGATCAGTCCAGACAAAGAGGTCGAAAAAAGTAAATAGCAGCCGCACCAATTATTGGCAGTAGGCTCAACTCCCAAAAAATACAGATTTTTACTGTCTGCTAAATTGGATTATATTTTTGTGTTCATCTATGTATGCATTTCTAAAATATTGATCTTAAACCCGTTTAATTGTTTTACTATAATTAAACTACTCGCCCCACAAAATATGTTACATCAAACAAATTCCAAATTAACACCAAGACATAACCCTTTTTTATTGTAGTGCGCTGCAAATATTCTATTGTAACAATAACTATTTTATTCTTCCCCGAAAAATACTGATCGTGCACCAAATATTCCTGAATGTTACACAAAATTTTTAGGACAAACTAGTTTTGACACTCCGACTCAGAGCACCCCGACTCGGACAGGTTAGGTTAGAAGGCCAAGGCGGGGGCGAAGCGGAGCGGAGTTCCCCGCCTTAGCCTTCGTGGTTATTTTTTTTAAACCACCCCGAAATAGGAGCCCCGCTGCGCGGGGCTCCGTCGACCTGTCTTAGTAAGTTTTTGGAGTGCATTATCTGAAGTAAAACTAAAAAAATAAATGCTTGTTTTTAAAATTAGGTGTATTACTATTTTTACAAATTTGCAACAGTTGTTAAATAGATGTTGGTTATGACATATTTTAATTAACATATTTTGGTGCACATTCAGTATATTTGGTGGAACACAGGCAAAATTTGGTAAATAAAATGGGAATAAATTGAAGTACTTTTAAATACCATCCTACTAAATAAGGGCACGGTTAGATTAGATTGTAATGTGTTGTACGTATGTAAGGAATTGATATAATTTTTTTTTTTTTGGTGAATGGGAAATCATTCATTGACGGCAATGGGTGCGGTGGGAGGGCGTGTCAGACTCTTACTGACTAAAACCCACTCATGTTCCTTCGATTGCCCTTTATGTTCCAGGGTCACGGTAACTATTATAAACATTCCGCAACCCCGGCAGGCGTTGGCCCTGTTGGGCCCCTTCCTGTGCTGACTCCTTCTCTTTGAGGCGCGCGTGGAACACTAACGCGCCGTCGACGCGGTCCTGGTCCTAGCCGGGCGGCGAGCTACCCATCGCTCATTGATATAAACTTATGCTTAGTAATTTGAAAACTCGTATCGGTCTCTCTAGCCACACAGTATAACAACTTGAAATCCAAAACCTTAGAAAATTAGCATCAAAACAAATGTAAAGTGGTAACAATGAACTTTACAATATCCAACAATATCAATGACAAGAGGAGATAAATAAGATCAGTTTTGTTAGAACTGTAGCGCTAAATAAAAGCACCCAAGTATATTGCTTGTGTACTTAGGTACATCGTTTTATTACCATCCTAATAAACTCTAATCTACACATAGTTTGCAATCACGTTAACAATCATACGTTAATTTAATAAAAAGCGAGAAATATCCGAATATAAAAACAGCTGCCTAACTGATTCTATCACATTCAAATTTGAATTTGGAACGTTTTAACACAAAATGGCGGCAATCGGCAAGCTGACAGTTCTGGCTTTAATAGTCTGTTTCGTGTGCCTTACTGAAGCCCGAGAAAATAAGCCTCGTGGTCAGGTCAAACCGGGGGCGGGATACCAAGGTCATCAAGGTCATCAGGGTCATCACTTCGTGAAAAGAGACGCGGATTATTACCAGGACAGTGATGATGACTTCAAAAGACCAGAGTATAGCAATTTTGACAGACCTCACAGAATCCGTATATTGCCAGGTTTTCTTCATTAAATGGTGACGTTTCTATTTTTTTGGTTCAAGGGATTTGTGCAATTATTTTGTAAAGTGTATGTTTAAGTAAATTTCTGTGTAATTAAAAAGCATATTCTGTGTTGAAAACTAAATTCGTACTGTTTTTATTTCCTATAGTTTATAACTCAATACTTTATATGTATAAAAATCTTCAAAATGTATCAGTGAAGATACCCAAAAATGGTTATAACCTAATCGTTAAGTGAAAAAACCTTACTTTTATATAAAGTTTATTAAAAATTAAAAAAATTGGCGGCATACAATAAATCTATTTAAGTAACAGATTACAATAATATGTTCATCAATAATGTTTAAGTAATACATTTTAAAATAATACTTCAATATTAACGAAAACTTGAGTGAAAACTTATAACTTAAAGTTAGACTTATAATAATAGTAATTTGACAATACAAATAAGTATTAAGGTTACTGTCAGACTGTATTGACGACGTGATCGTGCTATTGGCTCGGAACATTTGATAATATTGACAATGCAAGTTTCGCACAGTGGTGCCGATTCCCTTGGTCACAAACTAGACTAATTTTAAGATAAATGCATCTTTCTCTTTCCTTTTCTTAAAGAAAAGGACAGAAGATACAATTTAGTTTAATCCTGTCAAATTAGACAGCGCCGGAAGAAAACTGACGTATATTTAGACGCCATGTTTTTAAAACGCCTGTAAATTATCTATGGAATGTCTAAATTTGACAGGACTTAACTAATATTTTATCTTCTGTCCTTTTCTTAATTAAATGGAAAGAGAAAGATGCACTTAACTTAAATTTACGTTAGCTTGTGAACAAGAGAATCGGCACCATTGTATGACCACATGGTAGGTAGAGAGGCAAATTCCCTTTAACCTTAGATGATGTAAATTGTATGAAATAAAGTTGACTGCAGCTCGGACAAAATTTTTTCAAGTCGTCGTCCATTGTGAAAATATTTGGAGAAGTTTTCTTGTTTACTTATCCTACACAAGAAATGTTAAAATATCATTTTAAAGGGGAAAAAAATTGGAGGAATTGGGTGTGATGTGGCGGCTAGGTAACTGCGAATTGCTGAGTCGTAATTTTAGTAAGGTATGGAACGCGAACGGACGGCTCTCCAGTCGCCTACAGCACACCGCCCTGCCTCGCCACATGTATTAACTATAGCTAGTGATAACGAACTATTGTGGAATTGGAATTAAAAGGCATCTATTTTATTCAATTATCCTTTTATTTATTCCTCGTACCGGACCATAGAACACGCACGTCAATACCAATGCGAGAAATAAAATCTGTCTAGAGCAAGTAAAGACAAATTATTTACCTATTAATTTGCAAAAGCTTGGTAGACGCCTGGGACAAGTACGAAAAAATACAGTAAATGGTCAATTTAATGATATATTTTAATTCGAATACTCGTTTATTTTAATTTAAGAGCTTTTTTGTCCAAGGATGTTTATTTGTTTATTTTATATATTTGGGTGATACTGTTATATACGCGTTTAAAATTAAATTAAATATTTTAAGTTTGCTGTGATTCTTATCTTATAAATCGAATCCAATCGCCCGTTCATGTTGAATTTCTGACCATCTAAGATGGAGGCGGTACAAGCTAGACAAAATATGAAATACATCTTAAAATCAATTCTTAACTAGGCATACACAGGAAATTTTCAAAAATTAACAATCAAGAGTTATAAAAATATTTAAATACGCACGTAATAAAAAATTTAAAGTAGGTAAATATAAACTGATTCATTTGCAAATATGTTGTACTTTAAGTAGTATGTCAGATTTCATTAATCGGAAAAGGTATGTAAAAGTCGTGTTTTACACCTCATAATTATAATACATAATTTTATATTTCTACACTAAACTTAGCATAACTAAAGATTTTTTGAAACTTTTCACTTGGGTAAAAGGAACACCGATGCTCAAACTGAAGACGTGGTCCTGGGTGGTCAACAGAATAGTAGAACGAAGGGTTCGCATATCCAAGAATGTTGAGAAACACAGAACTAATTTTTAACCTTTTAACATCGTGAGGAAACCTGGACTTGTAGTAAATATAAATCCGAAATCACCAACCCGCCTTGAGCAAGCGTGGTGATTAATGCTCGTACCTTCTCTGTATGAGAAGAGGCCTTTGCCCTGCAGTGGGACAGTTATAGGCTAGTATTATTATTAAAATGGAGCGTTGATGTCCCTCCCACACTGTAATATTTTAAAAGGTAAACTTTGTACCTATTTAAGGCAGTTCCGGAATTTTCGTCATAAAAATAGCAATTTATCTGGAAATTTCAGTAACTGAAATGACCTGTCATGAATTTTAAATATAAAACTACACACACAGACAAAATGATTTTCTTATTTATAAGCACCTTTGATTCAGCGACGTCACTTATTATTTATTTGGTTAGTACATTGGTGGCTTTTTAACCTTTTGACTGCCGGAGTCATGTATAGATGACAAACCAAAATGGGACAAATTTACATACTTTTTTAATAAAAAGCTTGGCGCTGATGACATAATTTCGTTGTTCTGACATGGCGCTCAAAAGGTTAAATAAGATATTATATACACTTCTAGGGAAGCCAGTAATATCTCATTATTTGGTTGTATTTTAATAATAATAATCATCGTAAAAATTATTTATATGTCAGAAGCAATTTGACTTCATTTTTTATTTGATTTTCATTTGGTATATGATAAAAATATGAATTTAATCAAAGAACTAATAAATAAAATAATAGAAAAAAAAAAGTGCGCTATTTACTGACTTCATTAAGACTTCTATTAAATTAAAAGTTGTTGAAAAACTCACCTTAATTGCTCTTTTAAAGATGTTATCAAAATTGGAAGCTCTAGTAATAAAAAAATATGCTACAATCTATGGCACGTACTAATTAAGACGTTAGTTAACACTTAAAAACTAATCTTTTGGCACATTTAGAATTCACATTGCTCTTTGGGATTACGTTTTTAGTAAAGTTTCTTATAATTATATTGGCATTTTGCCAAGCACTTGCGTATTCAGATTCTTCAAATTATATTTATCTATAAATGTAATAATAGAGGTAAATTAATTGTTTGTTTGTTTGTAGGGGTAACCTTAGGAAGTAAGTACTGGTCTAAATACCAAAATTCTTTGAGTGGTATAAAATTACATGATAAACAATACAGCATTTTACGTTGTAATATGACATTGTCATAATTCAGACACGAGGGCAAGTCACAGGCGAAAGTTAGTTGCAAATACTTAAAAGTATTCTATAATATTGTTGCTCAAATTTTATTGTCTAAAGAACAGAACTAAAAATAAAAATTAAATGTCACACTAACGATTTCAATGATATACCATTTTAGTTGTTTTTTTATTAATAAAGTTAGTTCGTTTTATTGTTTCATAATCTATATCATACTTAGAAATAGGTGCATGTAACACATAGTTTCATATTTAGGTAAAGAACACATACATAAGACTTAATTTTTTCATTTCAACATATAATCAATAACATCTAGAGTTAGTTAATGACATATGACCATAATATACATTGAAAAACATTGTTAATATGACAAAAATATTCTGAACATTTAATAAAACTTGGCATAATCTCATACTGGCGTATATATTATAGGTAATATATCTATAATAAGGCACATTTTTATAACTAAATATACATATACAATTCTGTAAGTCACTGTAATGCCATTTGGAGTATATTATAACTAGACTTTAGTGAGGTACAGACATTAAATTATTAAATAGAGTGCACTGATGTTCGTACTCAAAAGGCCCATCTAGCTCCGACGCGAGATAATGCGACCAATGTTTATTGGTAGCCACAAGCCAGTGATCCTAAGTACTTACAGTTTACATAGAAATACTACTTACTACCAATCAGTGCACACATCTTAATAAAATAATATGTTACCATCCTTACAACTAATATAAAAAGTAATAGGTATAAACATCTTTTTGAATAAAACCTTCGAAATATACATTTCATTATCTAAATAAAAGGTAATAGTAATCCTACATATAAAATAAGTAGCAATAACTATAAAATAAAAGTTAAGTATTGTACGCAAATTTTGCGACAGAGAGCGGTGAAAATATAGTGTGAGACGATTGTCTGTCATAGCTTTTGGTTGAACAAATTTTAAATAGCGCCACCTATTAGTCGCTAAAAGAACTATGGCGAGGTGTTACCAAGTCCATTCTGGTTAACAATAGCACCACTATGTTAAGTCGCAGAGTGGTGCATTTTAGTACTCCCTGCGACAGTAGTATCCAAGAGAGCGACATTTCTGGCACAGATGCTGCGGGTGTATCTTCGACTGGTCACTCACGTCCAGTCCATCTGGCTTCTCCAACGGCCTCTGAAATGTTCATTGACAATGGGTTGAGTACACAGACATTTTTGTTCTTAATCCGATATTGTTATGTTTCGTATAATTAGTTAGTTAGGTATTGTAAGTTGTATAAAGTTTGTGCACTTTTTTAATGTTGAACCTAGTGTAATGGACTGCAGCCCAAGCCACAAGCGAAAACATATTGGAGAGTGCAATGAAACGAGCAAAATCATTCAAAAGACTTGTGAAAAAAAAAAGATTTTTCTTCTTGTGGACGTTGACAACTCACTCGTGAAAATATTAAAGAAAATGTCATTAAATATGACTGAGGTTAAACAATTTTTACTGTGTCAAAATGTCAGCCATAGTATTAACAAGTGACAAGCGATGAAGCGACAGCAAAACTAGAGATGAAAATGAATAATATATCACAAGACAAGAGTCATCTTGTGTTTTTGAATATAGAAACACGTGTATGATCTCGATACTATAATTAATAACCGTACATCGTCATTTAAACTAAAACTGTATATTATTTCCATATTTAATATAGAGTTGACATCACTGACATCCCGTGCCTCGGAAAGCACGTAAAGCCGTTGGTCCCGGTTGTCATTCGTAGAACTTTGACAGTCGTAACTGGTTAGCCAGAAACTCTGACCAGTCTAACCAAGAGGTATCGGGTCGCCCAGTTACTGGGTTGTGGAGGTCAGATAGGCAGTCGCTCCACGTAAAACACCGGTATCCAGCTAAATCCGGTTAAGCTGGCAGCCGACCCCAATACGGTTGGGAAAAGGCTAGGGAGATGATGATTTAATATAGAGTTGAAGTTGAATAGATCACAAAGTAAATTAATGATTTTTGTTTACAGATTAAATATAATGTTAAATGCATAGAAGTATACAATCTAAGGTTAAATAATAAATATAAATGCGTATTTTAAAATAATAATTCTTTTTCTCCAAAAATCAAAGTCACGCATTTTCATTTAACTCGTTTGCAAAAATTGCCAACCTATATTTATGAGGTTTTTTCAGTAATTTATTTGAAACGCTGGAGAGAGTCGCGCTGTTTAGGCGTCACTCTAATCTAAATGATCATTTTCAAACTCAAACTCGAAACTATTTTATTTAAATAAACCATTTACAGGTACTTTCGAATCGTCAAGGTGTCAGCCTGTCAGAAAATTGAAGCTAGTTGCTCGTTCCAAACAGTAGCTCCCATGGAGAAGAGCGAGCTAGGAACTCCATAAACCCTCTTTTAAAATCGATAATTTACAAAAATTTGGTTACATCATTCATTGTTGAATCTAAGGTACTATGTAAGAATAACGTAAGAAGTCGTACATTGTATATCGGGGGCCGTAATCACGCTTAAAGTAATGAAATAAATGACATATTTTTATATGAGTTAGTAATTTTAATCCTAGCGATTATTTTGACTGTATTGTTATCTTTAGTTTATCTGTGTACAGCGTTGTGGGTTGCAATATTGTCTTCAAATTCAAATTTGTTTATTACTTGTTCCTATTTTTATATTGTAGCCGTTTTTTGTGTACCTCTTGAATAAAAATATCAATAAAATAACTCACTTGCTTATGAGGGAAGACGTTGATGCGGCACTTGATGCACTCCTGGCCGTTGTTCGCCCAGGAGTTGCCGCTCATCCACTTACGCTTGCACTTGGGGCACTTGTACTCGCCGAAGCACCTCTTCTTGCCCTGGTAAGGAGTTAACCCCTCGCCTTTTGGACGAGCCTGAAATAATAAAATTCATTAGACCATTACCATAGGCACTTATGAATTGTCAAAGAGTCGGTCGGTCAGTCAGAAAAGTGACGCTAATTGCCTGTTCCAAAACGTAGATCTCTATAGAGAAGAACAGGCAAGAAACTCCACGGACACTCTTTTTAAAAAAAACATGTTTTACAAAAAACTTGGTTACATTCATTTTGGTGCTTCTATATGTGAAAACAATGTAAGTAAATAACAAAAAAAAAAACAATAAATGATTAAAAAATAATAATAAAAATAAAAAAGTCATGGCAGTTAAGAGTTGACCGATCTCAACTGACAGCGCCCGTTCACAAGCATGACGCGATAATAATAAAATTGAAAATGAAATTGAGACTTTTTAGATGTTTCCTTGTGGCTATTTTCTATATTTGTAAGCTAGCGTTCCGCTCTAGTTTTGCACGGGTGTTACAAAGCTTTAAAAATCTCGACTTTTCTTTACTATAATAATTATCTTGAATCACTTGATCTATTACTGAAAAAAAACACACTCTTAGTCGTAGTTCAAAAGACCTACGCAAACAGATTCTGATACTGACGGGAAGTGTCGTTTTATTATATTTAAACAGACTACAAAAAGAAGCAATTGCATATCCCTCAATAGGATTCAGTGGTTAATAGTTTATTTGCTGAATCAACCTTACAAGCCCTTAGATAGTTGACTCTGCCAGTTTAATATCCCGCAGCGTAAAATTCTTTGATGCAGTGGTCTCCTTTTGCGAAGCAGTTACATAGAAAGATCTAATCATACCATCATAATCATAGAAGAAATCGCATAGGAGATCGATAAGCCCAGCGGGTCGCAGAAACTCAAATACATAGATCAAACTCATTACTATGTATGTAGGTTTACATGTAAATAAGAATCTACAAAGAGCTCTCACAAACATGATTATATTTTATCAATTACTAAGAACTGATACACCCATCTCATATTTTGTTTCCGGACATAGCAAACCGTATGTGCGTAGCATAATATAATTATTATAGGAATATAATTTTATCCATACTAATATTATAAATGGGAAAGTGGGTTTGTCTGTCTGTCTGTTTGTCTTTCTTTCACGGCAAAATGGAGCGACGGATTGACGTGATTTTTTAAGTGGAGATAGTTGAAGGGATGGAGAGTAACATAGGCTACTTTTTGTCTCTTTCTAACGCGAGCGAAGCCGCGGGCAAAAGCTAGTCTATCTATAAAAAGGATTTTCAAAGGCGTTTTATAATTGCATTTACGAGTAATTGCATTTAAGAGCATTTAGATGAATGGGCAAGAAGCTCGATATACCATACTCTTTTAATTTAAATAATTGATAATATTGGTACAGTATGCTCTTACAATGATTTGACCCACTCTTAAAATTTGTGTGCTACTGAGATGGTTCATGTAACTGCGACAACAACATATTTCTTTTTCTTTTCTTAACTATCAAGCATCGCGTATTTCACTTACAAGACGCGTTACAATCTCGAATATTAGACCCCAGAAACTGGACACGTCAACCAATTTTCCAGCGATTCGTTAGTTTGTCGTGGCGGCGGGTACAGTTCGTGTATTCTAGCGGCCTAGGACTTAAAATTTTCAAATAACTTAGTCTACAAATGAAAGCTCGGGCGCTCCCCGGATGCCCTCAAATCTAGGATAAATCAAATCCGGGGACATTCGGATGGCAACCCTAATCAAAGCATACTATATAGTGTAGTCACATTTTTACAATAGGTGTTGTGAACATAGACGACAAAACTATTAGCATTTCAAAAGACAGTGAATCAGTATGTGGTACAGCATATGTATAATACATAGTTCAGAAGTTCAAGGGCATCTTAGATCGTAGTAGAATACCATTTATGTACCTCTAAAAAAACGAGACATCGTTTCATAATAAAAAGTTAAGCAAAAGTTAATATATAATGAGATTGTAAAGAAAATTTTCTCAACATAGATTTCTTTAAATACTGTCACACACAATTCTGTTTTTTTTTTCTTAATATTATAAGAAGGACTTGCACGTGTTTCATATAAATAATTGTAGGTATGTTACTGTTGTATGTACAAGTTACTCTTAAGACACTTCTTTGTACTTTTGCTATATTCATAATAAATAAATATTAGAATTTTATTTATATTTAATTGAAAGCAGGAGAAAAATATAAGTAAGTATATGTTTTCAGTCATAAAGTCAGTCAAAAGATATTTAAATAATCCTACATTAATTGTAGGTGTTATGGTTTGTGACCCTGACATAGGTCGTGGATTTCATTCCCACACAAAATAAATGTTATTATGACAAACATTAGTGTGTCTGTGCCTTGGTACCAGAATAAGTAACCAGATACAACACTAGCAGGCTCTACCTACTCTACCTATCAAGCTTAGAATCAGTCTAGATCTAGATGGTCAAAGAGTTATCCCGAGATATTTTTTAATAAAATAAATTAAATAAACCACAATCTGAAGCCAGTCTATAGATTCGTTAAAAAGGTAAGCGCAGCATCAATAATCCACATTTTAAAAATCGAACAGTTTTAACGGTGAGTTAACCGCCCATTGGTCCAAAGCTCCACAGAGCTGACAGTGCGAGCATTGTAATATAAAACCGATAGAGTAGTACTCGTGTTTTGAACCCAGGCACGAGTCTGCGCGTGAGTCGCCGAACATGGCCGTTCCTAGAACTGGGGGCCAATGAATACCGCCGTTGTTTTCACACAAACATTGTACTGATTTCTCGGATCAAAGAATACGCAAAATATGATAAACTGACCACTAAGTTCACTGTATTTTGTCAACAACAGTCACGGTTACAGTAATTTCGTTATAGAAGTAAAATGTATTAATAAATAGTATGATTTTATTTGGCCGTTTGCCAAAGACTTTATTTTGCGGTAAATAAATGAATTTTGTTTTTTATGTTCTTATTCTATAATTTATATTTTAAGATTTAAGCTAAAGTACAGTCATGGATTCTGATACGGCACAGCAACGTACTATTATTAAGTTAATCTATACTTATGTTAGAAATGCAAAAGTAACTCTGCCGATTTCAATGTTTGGTAAAGATGAACCCAAAGGGCAAAAGCTTGTATGTATATACTTGTATTTGCTGTCTGGTAATTAGTAACCGTATGATATGTTAACACACGTTTGTATTCGTGAACATAAATGACTTTGCCAAAGAAACTTTTTTTCATTAAATCAACGTATCATCCGAACTGTTACTTTGATGTACACAAATTTGTTTTTTTAATTACACTGAGTCAAGAGCCAAGAATGGCCAAGAGTTAGCTCGTGGAGCTTTTGACATTCACCGAAGGGGTAGAGAACAGTCACACTGCAAGTGTAAAAGTTCATACGCTCTTGACTGTAGCAATTATTTATACTCTTTTTGTGTTTTTACATTTCTTATGACTTACACCCGTCCCACCTTGGGCGATGCCCTTATTAACATAGTGTTCTGAATAATACATAAACTATATTTATCTCGACAAATAAACGTTACTAGGCTTAGCCATGTTCCGTCTTTATCTCGCAGTCGTTCTTTGACAGGCGTGCCACATTCACAGGAATAAAAAGTAAATTCAGTTCAACTTAGTTTCGGGGTATGAGGAACAAAGTGTAAAGTCTCTCATCCTCCGTTGAAATGGGAGGATCCTCCGACCAGCAGTGCGATTCCGTAAGAAATCGCGTGCAAATACGATTTCGATCTCATTAACTCACCTGAAGTGAAAAGTATTTGGTATTCAATGTCAAATTATAGACAGCTTTTCACTAAAAATAGTTAGTTCCCTTCACCTAAGTTCTCATTGAGTGGCGCTAGCGTAGTTTTGATTGGGTTACAGAATACCTAACAGTTACACACCGCGGAATCAGAAGAGAGTGCTGAAGTGAGATCTTACAGAATAGCACGGCAGACGGGTGCTGTGTCTGGCAGGCTACTGCACGACGGTTCTAGTCGGAATTGTTGTACATGTTCTAATGTCGCCGGAAACTTTCATATCGCAATGTAGGATGTGAGTTGTAGTTCACATGTTCGGCGATAGATATCGCAACATTAGTATAAGTGACGTCTATTAATCTTATGGTAGCCACAACACAAACGTAGCGATGTAATTGCGCAAGCCTAGGCTTGCACAAGCCTAAAACAAAGAAATTTGCGCAAGTATCTTCCGAAACACAAGTTTGATAGATAGATAGATAGAATATTCTTTATTGTACACCAATAGGAGAAAAACAGTAAAGGTCAACACAAACAAATATGCAAGAGTACAATAGGCGGCCTTATCGCTGAAAAGCAATTTCTTCCAGACAACCTTTAGATGGAATTAAATTAAGAAGTTAAATAATACTAAAATAAATATATACAAGTTATAAAAAGAAGGGCTCACAGGGCATCAAAAAACTCGTCCGCATCGCTGTCGACAGGACAGGTGCCCAAAAGGCTGACAGCATTGCCATGTTGTATGGCAATGCTAATTCTTTGTCCCAGCAAAAGGCCAGCCCTCTGGTCACGTGAAGAGTCAACCAGCCGCTTGGCGATATCTTGAAAAACAAGATGAGCACTCGGACCCCATGGCCCCAGTGTTTCAACCCCAAACGGCTCAAATATATAATTTCCAATAAGGTTATTATATTTGCGCCGTTTGAGGTTTTCTGCACTTGCAGCAGCTGCCCCAGCACAACACTCAGACCTAGGAAGATGAGATGGCGCAAGGGTATCAACACATGTTGCATCCCACACCAAAGGCCTACCCAACTTCCAAGGCATTATGGTCATTCCATCTGGTCTTTTCCCATCGTCGCGTGCCAGACCATTAGGTTCTAAAACAGCTGGCACCCCGGCGGAGACATAAGCACGACGGATAATGTCATTAATACTTGCGTGTCGTGCTATCCGGCCGGCGCTCTTACTGCATGAAAGGCCATGGTGTCCGAGGCAGTCGACCGCTTCACCGCATTGACAGCGATGCGGAGCTCCGCAAGGAGCGCCTAGGCGAAGGCATGTAGCGAGCCGGAAGGTCGTATCACCCATCATAGTGCCTAAGTTGGGTGAAGGAAGTGCCTGAAGCCAGAGGCCCGACTCCCACTTACCCACAGCAAGTAGGCGGGCACGCTCAGCAGAATTGGTGGACGTATTAATGAGACTATTCCGTACCAATCTGCAAAGCGGCTCATCCCATTGTCTCTGGGAAGAAGGGTTCACGGGCCGATCCGTCCCCGGGCAAGCCATTTTCCAAGCGTTTACAGCTTCAGTCAGACACGGCACCTCAAAATCAACCAGCGAAGACGATAAGATCTTGCTGGTTAACCTGTCAGTGCTGTGGACGGAGGACAGAAACGCTGGTAAACTTACACTAGAAATTTTGCGGACGCCGAGCCCACCGAAGCGAATCGGTAGAGTGGCTTGTAGCCAAGCTCGGTCGTCCAGAGCCACATTAAGAATAGACGTAAGAGTATTTTTGATAATTTGGTCAATTTTATCCAAAAGATGCGGCTGTGTCCACAAAGGGGAACAGCGAAGGTTATACATAAAATTTGGGCCAAAACAACAGTATCTAATGAGTGTAAAAGCCGAATGTATATTAATTTTAGAGAGTCGATCCGAAATGTCATTAAATTGTTCGATTTTTTTTTCAACAAATGAGAAAAAACTGTCTTCCAAAATTGGGGAACCTAGGAGGTGCAATGAACTTCTATCAAGAATTTTGATTTGTGGGGCAATTGCATTAAATTTATCCAATGTTGTTTGTCTGTCGGTAGAGCCAGAAAGGTAAATTTCGCATTTAGAAAGATTGAGGTCTAGACCAATCGCACAGAATTTCTGTTTTATAAAAAGTAAGTCATCCAAAACAGTATCTACATCACCTCCCAGCGTTCCGTCGTCCAAATACCACACGTTAAATTTTGATTTTAAATTAGAAGTTAAATTGGAAGTTTGTGCAAGTAAGTAGGTCTACGTCTGCGGCTACCATTAGCCTGGGACTAGTTGAAGTCGCATAAGTTCCCGCGATTCTTGGTCAGTAAGCAATTGTCTGACATACCCCTCAAGTGTGAAGGTAGTCCATAAGGATTTTAAAACTATCCCGGCTAAAAAAAAACAAAAAGCACTAGTTCTCTATCTATCTATCTAGTTCAACAAAAACATTTCTCTAATTCTTACCTGTGGACAGTCTCCAATATAATGTCCCTTCTTGAAGCATAGATGGCACATGTAGGCTGGGGGCGGCGGCCGAGGTGGTCTCCGTAGGGACAGGGCCGCCAGCTGTTCCGCCAGGGAGCTACTGTCATCAGCCGGGGCCGCAGCCGGCCCTGACGCGGCGGTCGGCAACGGGCCCCATACGGAGCCTGGCACCCACTGGAACATGACGTAAGATTGTGTGAGATATATGGTATGCAGTGGCATATATATTTATTGGGAAAAACCCGCCACATTGTTCCTAACCACTACTACCAACTCCTGAAAGCCAGAATCAGTGGACTCCACCAGAAAAGCGCCGAGCAATGAAGCTCGACGAGTCCCGGAATAACAATTCAACTGCCTTGCATCCCGCAACGAAATTAACCTTACAACGACTCGACCAAGCAACAGCTGGCTATCGTGCTGATGTCTTCCTATTGTCTCTCGAATCACGTGACTGTGTTCGAAGGTTTAATCAGAAAAGAACAGCGGAGGAGTAAGAAAAAATATATTATGTTCTCCACTTTTTTTTTATAACTTATGGGCTTGCTCTTGGTCCCAGACTAGTCCGAGGGCATAGACGGGGCCTACGATGGAACGAGCTCACCATAAAGATGCCTATGCACTCGTCTCTTGAATACATCCGGGTTATATGCTTTTGGAAACACAGACGCCGGCAGAGAATTCCATTTTTTTGCGGTGCGCATAATGAAGGTGCGCATATACTTCCCTTCATAGCTCCATACGGAGCCTGGCACCTACGGGAATATGACGTAAGATACTTGCAGATAAGTATATGGTAGGGTATGGTGTGGTATGGTATGCAGGTCTAGGGAGTCAAAATTAGTACAGATTTTGAAAATATTAGCAACTCGCTGAACCTCGTCAATGGCTTCTAACTATTTAATGTTTTATTTTTAACTAGCTTTTGCCCGCGACTGCGTCCGCGTGGAATAATAGTTCCCGTTCCCGGGGGGTTTTCGGAATGAAAACTATCCTCTGTCCTTTCTCGGGTCCCAGACTATAACTGTATTAAATTTCATTCAAATCGGTCCAGTAGTTTAGGCGTGAAGAAGAGACAGACCGACAGACAAAAAGAGTTACTTTCGCATTTATAATATTAGTACGGATTGTTTACTGACAACCTCATGTTTTGATCTGATCAGTGCAAATCGGGCTTTTCAGGTGGCATTAAGGGCGCACCAATGATACAGTATGGTATAAATTATATGGTATGGAATGGCATTATCCTGTAACTAGTTTCCTCACTTGGTTTTATGTAAAAGCTATATTACTGGAAAGTTTAGACGAAATGCGTTTAGTAATTAGAAATTAGAAACAAACTTCAATTAATCCTCAAATGTATACTGAAAGTCACCACAAAAATGTGGCATTTACTTGACTAATTCTTAGGCCCGGTTTCGCGAACCATCTGTATTTAAACCAAGCATCTCTATTTATTATAAAAAAAAGAAAACATTAAACTAAAAATGTCCATGTAACAAGACATAAAATAATAAAACCAAAAAAAAAATTGAATCTTAAATCAAATTGAAAATCTTACCGTTGAATGTGTTCAGCGGTAAGACTTTAATGGCGGTTCCACATTAGTGCCGTGAAACTCCGTAAACAGGTGTGAACGTGAGTGTGGACGGTATTCGCGGGATTCACGCGCGTTCACGCCTGTTCCCCGATCACAGTCGGTATTTTGTCCCGCGACAAAGGGTTCGCGCTTCCTCCGCGCGGCGTTCACGGGTACACATCCACATTCACGTATGTTGCCACAGCAAACCAAGTTATTGCAGCAGCAGCTTCTACGTCCATTTCGCGGCAAGTTTCACGAACGATTGAGAGCATCCCGAGAATGTGGAGGGCACGACTTGTGCCGTGGATTCATGGCGTGAATTCGAGCGTGAATTCACGGCACTAATGTGGAGCCGCCATAAAGTAAAGAAAGACACATACATTGAGAAAGTTACATGAAAAACAGTTTCCAATGTAATCCGAACTAACCATAGACACATCATAGAACTCCATTGATCACCGCATTCCTAGACGTCCTTAATCACGACCAATATGCGGGAACGATTAGACAAATGAAATTGCAGTAAATAATAGCCCGCGCTCAGCCATTGGTCGGCGAAGGCGCGCTTGCGCATCTGTTCATCGAATTATTGAGCCCGCGCACCCGTTCCAATTTCGAACGAGAGTTGACGCTCTGAATCACGCGCGGACATAAATGGGCTAAATGCTAATGCGTGTTTTTAAACGTACGTTATTGATTTGTTAAAACTTTGATATAAGAGCTTGTTTTTCTTTTTTTGGACTGTTTGTTTGATGTTCTGTTTGAAAAACTCGATACTGTTTTGATTGAAGTTATTGAAGTTATAAATACTGACAATTATATTTGTAGCCCTATAGTAGGCTGATCATAGAGCACATCAAACTAAAATTCGACCAACCATTGTACCTATGTATCACAAATAAAATATTTCTTTCTTTCTTTCTGAAAAAAATTTGACCGAAAATTTAAAATTCTTTGTAGAATAACTCCCGAATCCTCAAACTTCACTTAATTTAAAAACGCTTTCAATTCTGTTGCTGTCTTTATCTACTTTATCCCTTTAGAGTGACGTTTGATTATTTGGGCATATGATTGCCTGTGAACCACAATGTAATTAATCCTATAATAGCCGTTCTTTCTCGATTTGACCATTTGATGTAGTCTCTGAAAGTCTTGAAAGTCATACAGATGTGAATAATATTTGCACTATTTATTATAATTAATACATACTTCTGTGAAAACAAAGTGTGAGCTTTCAGAAGCTCACACTTTGTTTAGAGGAAAGGAAGAGAAGCAGTCAGTCATTTATAGAAACTTTTGACTTGTTTAACATCCTAAAACTGAATAAGTTTTCATTTGTAGTCCATCTTAAAGAAAAAGTCAAAGTCAAAGTCAAATCATTTATTTCCATTAGACCCAAAAAAGGCACTTTGAAACGTCATACTTATAAAACAAATAGTGAATCTACCGCCAAAAGACGAAGAGAAATGTAAGACACAATTTCTATAAAAACTTCTCTTAACTATTCAATGACAAACCAACAGCCAGCTGTCGCGCTGCTATTGTCTTTCTATTGTGTCTCAAATCACGTGTGTTCGAAGGATTAATTAATTAGCCCTAAAGATCTGGATTATTTTTAATTTATTGTAAAATTGGATATATTTAGTGGCTATGAAATCAGTAATTAGTAAGTCAATAAAGCTGCTGAGCTAACTCTGTGACGTCATAAGGTGAAATTGTCACGCAAAACATTGACAGTTCATAAAAAGTACATAATTAAATTGCATTGCTTAACTTGAGCAAGTTTGGTGACGAGTTGGTTATGTTTGTATGCGAAGAGGCCTTTGCTCTGCAGAAGGGCAATATTGAGTTGGAATAAAATTGTTAATTGAGTTAATTACAAGTACTTAATAAATTAAAACATTGTATTACTCAGAGCAAATACGTTAAGCGCAATCGTCTGATAATAAAATGTCATCACAGCTTGTTTGACTTTCCTAAGCTAAAAACTAATGATACAATAATAACATGTGTTATTTAGATAATATTTGTTCTAGATTTGGGTTTTCCATTTATATTTATAGAGTACTTAAATTGTACACAAAGGTTATTTACGTATGAATGAAATTGTTGTTTAAGAATTTTGATTTTTTTAATGTAGAGGTTGTGCTGTATGCTTTACACACATTGTTCAAAATTCAAAATGTATTGTGGATCATAGGTACATGGGATGTTACAATATGCTTATACTTAGGTCTGCTATGTCCCGCCTTTGCGGCATACAATTTTTACACTGTATTTAATCGCTATTACAGCTCATCTGGAGCTCATATCACCTCAATTCACCTAGGCCAACATTATACTTAAGCCTGCCTAAACATTTTTTATGGGGATGAAAATCTTCATAGATGTCCTCCGTCTTGGGGTCCCCGGGGCGGAAGGGACTGTTAGACTCTTACTGACTAAAAACCACCCCAGTGTTCCTTTTCCCACCAAGCCGAAGATTGCGGGAACTGATGCGACTTCCGCAATTCCTGGCTGGTGCCGGTCTGCCCCTCTGCAGGCTTCCATAGGCCTGGGGAGATATTTGGCTCTCCCCGCGACATCAAACAGGGGCGGATAAATAAAACATATTTACTACAACTTCTAGCAAGTAGGCGATCATTATCTCCTCTAAAATGTCGATGACGTTAGTAAATGAAAATCGTATTCAAGAATTGCTAGGCAAATTACGTATTTGTTGCGCTTGGAAAAAATCGTAACACATTCTTCTGAATTCTTATTAAAATATTTTGTTGAAAATGCAATGATTACATAGTTATTTGAATCAACAATTGGTAAGTCTATGTTCAAAAAGAGTATGGGGTAAGTAAATAACTTTTGCAGATAAAAAAAAACTAGTATTAACACACTATATAATACTATACTATAATTTATTTATTGTGAAAAGAAACCGTTAGCTAGGAAATGCCCATTTGTACGAAGCTCAAACTAAAATTCGCGAATGAAGCAATTAGGAAGCAATTATTGATACTTACTACAAACTTTAAGAAATTTTGCGTTCTTGATTCTGAACAATGAATTAAAACCCATTTATCTATATCTATACTATTAATATTATAAAGAGGTAAACTTTGTTTGTTTGATTGTAATAGGCTCAAAAACTACTGGACCGATTTTTAAAAATCTTTCACCATTCGAAAGCTACATTACATGGGTTATATAATATCACGCTATGTCCCACGGGAGCGAAGCAGTAACCAAAAACCTAATGTTACGTGGGTGAAACCGCGAGGAACAGCTAGTGGTTAATTTTTGTATTATTCTGTAAATCATATTTTTATATTAATTTTAGTAGATCGGTTGTCAACCATACGGGCTGACAAGTCTTTGTTATTTTAAAACATTTCATCTTATCATTAGTCTATTTAAACAATGTATCTAAAAAGGTTTTATCAGGGCAATTTCAGCCAGAGCCTTTACAATACTTACATTTTGCCTAATACAATCTTTGGTTGTAAAAAGTAGGTAATTCATAATAGGAGCAAAATAAACACCATATTCTTTCCAAATTTACAATCTTAAAGGGAATTGTAAATAAAGAGATAATGCTATATTTTATAGCATTATCTCTCTATTTACAATTTCCTTATTCTGCTGAATTAAATAAATAAAAGATGCCTTATCAGTTCTGGCGCTCATTTAAGGGACTAGGAACACTTATGTAGCTCCATTTGCGTTTCGCTGATCGAGTTTGATCATACTTTGCTCCAAGAACACTACGTATTTTTCGCTCAATCAAATTAGTAAAAAATATAAAGATAATAAAAAGCTTTTTCCAAAAAAAAAAGATAACCGACTTCAAAAACTAAAAGCACAAAAATAACTATTTCGGAAGTCGGTGGCAAACTGGCAACACAAATGGACCGGCAGAAGAGAAGCCACCGACTTCCGAAATAGTTATTTTTGTGCTTTTAGTTTTTGAAGTCAGTTATCTTTTTTTTGGAAAAAGCTTTTTATTTTTTACTTTTTAGTTAGAGTCCCAATTAGTTAGAGCTTTAGAGTAACTTTCAAAATAAAACTACTAACAATCTTAGAAAATGAAAGCAAATCTATGCGCGCAACGTCACGGGATATCCATTATTGTTTTCCCACTCCAAAAAAAAATACTTAAACCTTCCACAGAATGTAACAAACACTTTGCTGAAAACCGCATCAAAATCGGTTCAGCCAAACGCGAGATAATCGCGGACAAACATACATACATACAGATCGAACTGAGAACCTACTTTTTTTGAAGTCGGTTAAAGAGCATCAAAAGTCCACAGTGGCTTGTGACGTCACTGTTCAATAACTATTATGCCTATTCGTGACGTTCAACGCACTGTGCCGTCGTAATTTTTCGCATTCTATGGAACATTTTTACAGCCTAAACCGTTTAGCGGATGTCGACATAATGTCGACGGATGGTGTCATCGAATTCGTCTTAGTTGTAGGACTACCTATAATATGTTTTTATTTCTCCTTTTTTTATTTAAAACACCCTATGTATCCAAATAAAAAACATAATTAAAAAACAAAATTAAATAATAGAAGAATAATATAATATAATAGTAATAACATAATTAAATAGTAGAGAATTAAAAAACATAATTAAATAATAAAAAACCCATCTGCAATCGGAAGTTGATGGCAATTACATGAATCAGAAACAAAGCCACCGATTTTCGATATTTCTGTTGGGTTTTTGATTATTTTAAATATATTTTTTTTAAGTTGTTTACTATTATGGACCGCTATCCTTCAGTCATCTTAATAGCTTCATTTGCGTTCGTATTACTCTCATGACCGCGGTGTTGTCGGCGACTGTCGAGTGTCTCATTCCCTTTACGATGGCATCCTGTGCCGCTTTGATCATCTTGATACCTATTCTATGCTTGATTGTAAACACTAGCTAAATCGCCCATTAGAAGACTGCTATTAGCTAAAGGGTTGTGTTACATTTTGACCGTGTTTAACTGCCTGAGGATGTTTTGATTGCTTCTGTGGCTGTAATTAAATTAGCATAGTTGGGAAAAGGCTAGGGAGATGATGATGATGATGTATACAGATATTATTGTGAATTAGTATTTCGAGGAATGAGGAACAGAGTGTAAAGTCCCTCATCGTTCATTGAAAAGGGAGGATCCTCCAACCAGACGGCTGTTGTGTCTGGTGGGCTACTGCACGACGGTTCTAGTCGGGATTACATGTTTTAAAGTCACTGAAAACTCTTGTTTCGCGATGTAGGATTTTAATTGAAGTTCACTTGTTCGGCGATGGATGTTGCCACAAGTACTATTGTTGTTTATCACTGTAAGTTTGATATTTAAAATTATTTCACTAATAGAACGATCTTTTGTTGTTGATTGCCAAAAGCTATGTTAAGGTAGGTACATGAACGGAGTCCCTCGCGGTTTCGCACTCGTTATGTTAGGTATTTGGTTATTGCCCTACTCTCATGAGACATAGCGTGATGTTATGTAGCCTCTGTTACTCGCTGATAATTGTTTTTACATTAGTGAAAGAGTTACTAAAATCGCTTCAAAAGTTTTAGAATTAATCCATTACAAATAATTTGCTTATTTTCAACATCTTTCCTTTAGCTTCGTTCGGATGTTACAAATCTTTAAAAATCCCGGCTTTTCTCTACTAGGTATAATAAGCGTGGATTATACTTAAAAACCTTTCTCTTGAACCACTCTTTCTATTTAAAAAAACCGCATCAAAATCCGTTGCGTAATTTTAAAGATTAAAGCATACATAGGGATATAGGGACAGAGAAAGCAACTTTGTTTTAGACTACATGACAAATATCCATACAAAAGGTCCAGAAAACAACAAACGTGTCGCTTTCCAACATACCAGAGCAACGCGCATTCCCGCGCACAATTAAGGTAGGGTGCATACTGGGTAACCATAACTCTAAATTTAGAGCGCGGCTACCTGTCTGGTTTCCATCACGCGTTTGTCAGACATTTTTGGACGCACGATTTTCCGTTTACCGCGGGACACTGTTTTGAAGATGCCCCTGGGGACAATTTAATGTATTCCTATCTTGATTTACGAGCTGTGCTGCCTGTGTTGAGAATTATTGAGATGTAAATGAAAATGTGTTTGTCCACATTTTTCTCTCAGGAGTCTTAAGAGAATCTCTCAGCTCTCTTAGAATTTCATAATGTTAACACAAAATGTGTTTTAAATATTTTTTTAAAAAATAAAGGCTTTAAAGAAGATGTAGTAAGTATGCTTTGTAAATACAACAATAATTTTATTTTCTTTGTAAATACATGATTTTTTCAGAGATAGTCAAATTGTAAACTTCGTTAATTTTTGGGAGTCTCTAATCGATACAGTGAATTCTCAGTGAGACGAAAAGAAATATTCTATACTCAAACACTTATATACAATAGTAAATTGTGATGCTAATGTGGTAAATTCGTCTAGACGGTCATTGGCAGGATTGCCTGCCGCCCAACTCAGGAAGAGGGTGCAATGGAGCTGAGAGCGTAATAATATAATAATTGGCATATTACAGGTAAATTGCTACATTACAAAGGTACTGAAATTCGAGACATTTTACGATCAAGCGTATTGAAAAAAACTTTGTTATTTGTCTATAAACGCCGCGCTCTCAGCAGATAAATGAATGAACGAGTAAATTGAAAACAAAATCTTAATGGAGCTTATTTCTTGGAAATATTATTTGTAGAAACACTAGCTTTTGTCCTCTATTTCATTTGCATGAATATCGGTTATCGCAGCTTATTTCCTATGTTGGGGTTTTTAGCTCACAGCTAGCCAAATTTTACGAAAAACAGTCTACTGCTATAGAAAAAATGAGTTATTTTTGAATTAGGAATATTAAAGTTATAATAGATTAATATATAATTTAAAAAGCATCGAAGGACATAACAGGCCTTTCATTTACATAATAATTTTACATTGCATTCACAGAATTATGCTTACTTTATCAAACTTCTATGAAAAAATAATTATAATGATTCCGTTTTAAAAAAATCTTCTTGTCCCGGTTAAATTTATAAAGAAAAACTTTATCCGGGTCAAGGTTCTCTTTATCAAAAGTGTTCAAAGGAAAAGAGATGAACATTGTTTCATACTGCAACTGGAGAGGTTCAAGGGGGGGGGGGGGGAGTGACAGCTGTTTATTTTCTCTTGCAAGATATAACAGTCAAGAAAATACGGATGCTTGCAATACCCAGTGATCGTTAACGCTCTTTCAATGATTACGCTGGTTTTTCAACGCTTTTTATTAAATAGTAGCTTTCGCTTTGCAAGCGGATGTCGAACTTTCAATCACTACCTATGTACTTTTTACGGGTCGAATTTTCAATAATCCTAGTCTACACACCCTCCAAGTTTCATGTCTCTAGGACCAGAAGGGGGCTGTGGGTTGATATAACAACAATCAGTCAGTCAACAGACAGTCAATCAGAATACCATTTTATACATAAATAAATAAATAATAATATATATTCTGGGATATAAACATGCGTCTCCGCATAGTCGCCGATAAGTCATGTATACTACTCGTATATCATGTCATTCGGCAATAATAAGGGATTATTTTATATAAAAAAAATATTGAGTATCTACATTAAACATACATTATGTTACTTATAATTATTTAAAGCTATACCAATGGGAGAATAAATAGTTTGTTTATATAGAACTAGCTTTTGCCCGCGACTTCGTTCGCGTGGAATAATAGTTCCCGTTCCCGGGGAATTTCCGGGATGAAAACTATCCTATGTCCTTTCTCGGGTCCCAGACTATATCTGTACCAAATTTCATTTAAATCGTTTCAGTGGTTAGGCGTGAAGAAGAGACAGACAGACAGAGTTACTTTCGCATTTATAATATTAGTACGGATTAGAAGATCACTCATTCAATCACAGGCTAAACATGAAATCTTGAAAACTAATAGATCTTTAAAGCCCAGATTGATAGGTGAAATTTTATTTACGGAGAATTTTTGTCTGTTTATGCTCTCTCTCTGATTTTAACAAAAGCTTGCATTTTCTCCTCAAATTGGAAAGGGATACTTTGTAAAACGAAATGAAATTGTTAATTGTGCAAGTAGGACATTAAAATCACTTTAACACGTCATCATTTTTTTAAATGGAGTCGGTATTTTTTACTCCTAATTTCTGAAAATAAATGCCAAAACAAACTAAGTGATCATCTAGAAGTTCAGAAATTAAAAATAAGTTCAAAATGTTCGTATAACGAACATGCAGAGCAGCATACGGACTATAATCACCCCAATTATGTGGTAGTGACTTTGAGGTTGTATTCTGACATTTATTGAAATATTTAGATTAATTATTGAGTGTTGTTTATGACTAATTGTTATTATCTGACTTTTATTGACATACTAGCTTCTGCCCGCGGCTTCGCTCGCGTTAGAAAGAGACAAAAAGTAGCCTATGTTACCCTCCATCCCTTCAACTTAAAAAATCACGTCAATCCGTCGCTCCGTTTTGCCGTGAAAGAAAGACAAACAGACAGACAGACAGACAGACAGACACACTTTCCCATTTATAATATTAGTATGGATTGTATTCTTAATGTAAATTCCAAATTATTTTAGACTTAAAATTTCACATGCTGATCACCAGCAAAATGGATGAGACTAACTAAATTAAGACCATTTGATGTACTCTATTTTATGTGGAATAAATGAATCTGAATCTGAATCTAAATAATATTATAGAATATATACAATAGGCGAGACGACGAAAAAAAAGTAATTAGTCCGTCATTGAGATTATTAAAAAATTTTGGACACGTATTTTTTCTTTTTTCTCGTAAACGAAGAATGACGACGATACAGTGCGTTGAAGTTGTGCGTGACGTCACGATCTGATACAATTTTTGCAGGACGGTGACGTCAAAAGCCCCCTCTTCGGAACTTTGTTGCTCTTTATCTTTGTATTTTTTTATTATTTTGATGAAGCAAAAAATACGTGTCCCTTATTTTTGGCCGATCTACAAGACGGACTAAACAAAATGCCATTTTTTTTTATGTTGTCGTCATCCCTATTGCATGATGTTTACACTAACATTACTTTTCAATTAATACGGTGGTGTTGGTGGGCGGTGAATTTTTATGAAGTAACCTGTCAATCCCAACCCCTGAAATGATCGCCCTTAGGTGGTAGATAGGTGGATGGTGGTATACCGCCGTTTACCCGAATTTTATTTGCCCTAATTTCATTTGCCATAATAGTCAACAGCCATAATATCATACGACATAATACTCATTTGCCCTACTCTCATTTGCCATAATAGTCACATGCCAGAATCATTGTTTCCCATAAAGTCACTTACCATAACATCATTTGCCATAATCATTGTAAGCCATAATTATCACATGTCCTAATTATCACATGCCATAATTATGATATGCCATAACATAATTTGCCATCGACATCGGGTGTATAACGGTTGTTTATATCAAGAGAAATTGGATGCAATTGGGACTTTAGGGCACCCCGACTCGGACAGGTTAGGTTAGAAGGGGATGGCGGGGTCGTGTGAGCGAGCGAAGCGAGCGAATAGACCCCGCCATCCCCTTCGTGGTTATTTTTTTATAAACCACACAGAAGTAGGAGCCCCGCGAAGCGGGGCTCCGTCGACCTAGCCCACCATCAACCATGCACAGAAAAGAAAACCATTACGGGGCTTAAATATTTGTCTAATACTTGTTATGCCATTTAAATATTATGCCATTTAAATATTATGTCTAATAATTATTATGGCACATAAAATTATGGCAAACAATACTTATGGCATTCGTATCTTATGGTATCTAAAATTCGGGCAATTAAAAGTATGTCATATGTCTTTTAGGGCAAATGAAACATTCGGGCAAATGAAATTCGGGTAAATGAAATTCGGGAAAATGATGATTATGGCATATAATCTTCGGGCAAACAATAGACAACCGTGGATGGTGGATGGCCTGACCGATTTTATAATACAGGTTACAGCTACTGCATTTGCATTAAATTCAGCATTCATTCATTCATTCATATTCCTAATCTACTATATAAAAATAAGTCTGGTTTTCCTTCCTGACGCTATAACTCCAGAACGGACGAACCGATTTTTACGGTTTTGCATTCGTTGGAAAGGTCTCGGGCTCCGTGAGGTTTATAGCAAAGAAAATTCAGGAACAATCCACGCGGACGAAGTCGCAGGCAGAAGCTAGTTATTCATGTTTATTCGTACATCATTCAGAAGTTACCATTTCAGTTTTATTTCCGCGATCACATACCAGAGAACATAATAACGCATATAGTTAATCCAGTCATGCAGTTCACCAGTTCCTACTAACCAATTAGTCGCGAGAATAATGCGTAAATATCGCTTATTTAATTTTTTTATGTCAATGACCCGTTGTTGCCGGATTTAGGCGCGATTTGTGAGCTGTTTATGCCGTATAGAACTATTTTGATCACTCCACACCGTCCAGATGTCCATGCTTTGGTCACTATACTATTGAACGTTGCACTTGAATGTTTGGTAGAGGTGTATGAATGTCTTTTATCACCTATTTGACTTTTGTTTTGTATTTATTGTAGGTAAACTGGAGAGCAAATCTAAAAGGACTTTAAATCTATCATTCTGTCTTTATACAGATGACACAAATCAGTTTCTATATGGAGTACCAATTGTTAAGCTCTCCTACGTATTGATAACATAAGGACCAAATTGGAGTCTTGGTCCTTATGCCCTTTTTTGTTGACTTTAACCTAAAAACTCTTACAAATAGGTACGATTACTTTGTATCGTATCATTATGAAACTATTGAAGCAATCATCAGTTGACTCATACTTACTATGAAACTGTTAGATTTATTTTGTTACAGTGTGACGTCACGGCGCTGTACAGACGACGGAGAAATTACTAATACATCACCACAGATTGTTGACTATACAAACTATTAGACTAAACGTTGTATCCTCTGTTCTAAGAAGTTTGGTTGTTCTCAGAAAATATAGAACGTTGCAATAATATTTGAAAAATTTCAAATAATGATTCTATTTTTGAACGAATCAAGATGGTTTACAACTTTTTCAGAGCTGAACAAGGAGGTTGCGTGCACTTTTTATTTTATGCCTACAAGATATATGAGTCTCTTAATACCTGGTCATTCTGATCATGAGTCAAGTAGAGCCATCCGAGGAGGGCTTGGGGACAGCCCTCGGTCTTCCCGCACCACTGGGGCAGATCTGCGCCGATCGCAGTCGGCGACATCACACCATAACACTATCACAGCACTGCGTATCTCAAAATACGGGGTAAAGTAGAAATTTTGGTATTCTTTGTTTGGTAGTGGGTACGTCAGGCCATCGCGTCGCGGCCCGGTCGGCGGGTATTTTTGGATCGCGCTCGATTCGACGGGATGCGTGTGCGCCGGCTACGATGTGACTAGCGGTCGCCGCCGCGCCGCTCCTTAAGACGGGAGATGTGATGAGGGACGTCTACTCGTCAGTTGTTTAGATATCGATTGCAATGGGACTTTGGAGAGGAAGTTTAGGGAAGCTTTTTTGTAATGGTAGAATTAATGAGGGAAGGTTGTAGAGTGCTGCGGTGGATGAAGATTATATCGTTCTGATGTGAGTGAAGGAAGATAAGTTTAAAGTTCACACTTAACCAGATGGTAGGATATTGTTGAACTGTAGCTAGTTAGTCTAAAAAACTAAAAATTTTACCTTTTACAATACAACGACACCATATAAAAAGTATCAAGTTTACGCTTATTAATTCCCGAAACTGATTTTGAGTTTTTGTCAAAAAACAGTAAGTTGACCGAGTAGTAAATGAATGGCGTAGAATGTTGCTATTGCCGAGCAAAATCTATAAGTGCATTACGTTTATAATGATGTCAGAGATTTACAACATTTGCAATAGAATCCATTCAATAATACACATTTCTTAGTAAATATCTTATTCCCGATATCGACACAGTGTGACATCACTAGTGGCGAGCATGTGGGCGCACCCGTCCGGGGCAGCCAGGAGAGCAATATTTTGGTTCCCCCCCTACCACGACACAACCACACGATAGCAGCAGCAGTTACCGCTACTTGGTACCGGTAATATCTTTCAGCATTCAGTCTTAAAGCCTCACCACAAAGCATACTTTTTAACCTATCGACGACCAAGCGACAGCCGGTTGTCGCGCTGCTATTGTCTTTCTATTGTGTCTCGAATCACGTGTGTCCTGCCTTCTCTTTCTCCTTCTAATCCTTAGAAGGATTAATGGTCATTTTTGGTGGATGAAATTTACTATTCCACAGAAAAGATTGGTTCTTTCAAAGCTCGAAAGACCACAGTCGCATAATATCCTAGTGAAGCATTATCGGATGATTTATCAGAAATCTTTCTCAGCACTATTTGATCTATTAATTACATTCTGCGATAAATGAAACGGTCAAATGAAATACAATCCTAGCCGTGAGCAGATTAAGCTCAATTCTATTTATCCAATTCGTAATGCTAAGTTGTTTTTTAAGTTGCAATCCACGACCTCCCGCCATGTTTCTTCTAGTGTAAGTAGGTCGAACCATCGTTGGCTAAGGATTCGGGATTGTTATGTATTTTAAAGTGTGATGGATGAAGAGTGAAGTGACTGTTTTTTTTCTTTATTTCGTAGTTAAGTATTGTTTAGAAATGAAGTAAATATTATTTCCTTTATTTAAGTACCTACTAGAAACTTGTATACATGTTAGAAAGTTTAGATTTATATCAAATCTACACGTTTGGGATTTTTTTAACGGTTATTCATGATTATGACATGCCTAAGGCATTAAGTCCGCCATTGTGCAAGGTTTTTCTTGGTGCACAAAGTTTTAATAAATAAATAAAAATTAAATGAAACAAAAATACTATGAATGTAGTGATTTAAAAATAGTATTAGCGCATTTTGAACTAAATCTATTACACACTTATTTAGAAATACACAAAATTGATAATTATCATTGATAGGCTCGAAGGACCAAAAACGGTTGGTCCTTTGGTTTTGACAAGTAATTTGCTTTTCTGATAGAGACCATATTCTAAAAAATATTATTACTAAATTGACCCCATGACATGTAGACCGGTTTCTAGCTAAAGTCATTTAGGGTCAAGGGTCTCTGAGATAAAAAATACTTACCTACTTTTTGTCTTATCCACACTTACATGTGAAAGTAACTCAGTCTGTCAGTCCTTATCCTTAGCTTTAAAAAAATAATATTAAATTATAGAGATTGATTAGATCTTAGCAAACGACAAGTGACGTGCATAAAAAAAATTGTTAATACACTATTGCATTAGGTTCCCCTATAATAATAATAATTGTATTTTGTGGTAAATAAATAAATAAATAAAAATCTTCTAGAGCAAACTTCGACATAGTTGCTAACTCGTGGGTAAAAACTATAATATTATCCATACTAATATTATAAATGGGAAAGTGTGTCTGTCTGTCTGTCTGTATGTTTGTCTTTCTTTCACGGCAAAACGGAGCGACGGATTGACGTGATTTTTTAAGTGGAGATAGTTGAAGGGATGGAGAGTAACATAGGCTACTTTTTGTCTCTTTCTAACGCGAGTGAAGCCGCGGGCAAAAGCTAGTTATAAATTATAAATGCGAAAGATTATTATGTCTTGTTGTGTTTGTATATTTTAACTAACTATTAGAGTTGTCGTTTGGTATAAATCCTATCTCAATTAAAAACAAAGTAAAGTAAAAAAAAAAACATTTATTAGGAATAGAAACAGATACATCAATAAACAGCTGATATAAGCGATGGCAACTGCCCTTCTCCTATCTGAATACAATATATAAATAATCCTGATATTTTTTTCGCAAAAGTTTGCTTAGAACAATTTTGAAGTCCCAAACCCAATAACTTATTTGCTTTATTAGCTTAATTCTTGAAAAGTGCGGACAAAGTGGCAGAGATGGGTTAATCCATACTAATATTATAAATGGGAAAGTGTGTCTGTCTGTCTGTTTGTCTTTCTTTCACGGCAAAACGGAGCGACGGAATGACGTGATTTTTTAAGTGGAGATAGTTGAAGGGATGGAGAGTAACATAGGCTACTTTTTGTCTCTTTCTAACGCGAGCGAAGCCGCGGGCAGAAGCTAGTTTGTAATAATTCACACTTGAATATGTCAAGCTTCACTCGAGTGTTTCAAAATTTTCTCAAGGGTTCTCCAATCATTTTTGTTTACATAGGGCATTTTATTGCAAGTAGGCGTCACATAGCTATAGAGTTGACTTTTTATGTCTAAGAAAGTGACGTGTGATCGAAAACATTTGGCTTATTCAAATATAATTTTTGGACAAAGTTTGTTAAATATACAAAAAGCAATCAATGCACATTATATATTATCAAGTACAAAATAAACACAACAATTGACTCTTTGTTAAGTAATATAGTGAACACAATCTAAGTTTATTTAAAAGGTTTCTTTTGAATTTGTTTCTATCTAAAAAAATGGTAAGGCCACTTTTTACGATGTGTACACCTATACGTATTATTTTTTTTGTTATACAAATTATTTTATAACAAAATGAAAAAAAATGTCCTTTCAGAAAAGCGCAACTTATATCAAAGGAGTAACTAGGAACCACGGGCTCTTGCGAAACTTACGATACGAGGGAGGGCACCGCGCTTTCTTAGAATGACTAACAATAGGTCATTAAAAAAAGATAGCATGTTCATTTTGATCACCCTTAAAAGGGTTCAATGCTTCTAAACTTATTGGTAAACCCGTATATTTAATTAGCCGTCCCCGCGGTTTGCCTCGCATCTTTGGTTACTACTGCGCTCTCCTAGATTGCAACGTGATGTTACATAGCCTTTCTCTATAAATGCGCTATTCAACACTAAAATGATTTTTCAATTCGTAGCAGTTTTTCCTGAGAGTAGCGCGTTCAACCAAAGTCTTCCACTTTATAATATTAGTATAGATACGAGCTCTCTTTTCTTATATTTCCTTTTACATAATTCATGTTAGGTACCTAATTTGTACTTTGTTTTCTTCAGTCCTAGCCGAGTACAGCATAATCTTTCCTTATCGTTTCCTGTAAACTCTAACTAAAAGCACCACTTCTCATTGCATTGCTATTGGCTAATAGCCCAACGTTCGGCGTTCAGTTTTGTTACAACACTTTTATTGTAACTGTTATTTATTTACCTTCGCAATGGAAGCGTGTGATGGCGGTTTTTTGTAAGTATTTGTCAATGATGTTATATATAAGTAAAAAAGTGTAGATAGGTTATATGCAGTCAAAAAGTGACACATTAAAAGTTTGCCAATTGACAAACATGATACTGAGTATCGAGTTGACATTTGACGTTTATCTCTTTTTCACTCGCACTACTTCAATCATGTCATCCTACTTTGTCGTGTAATGTATGTGTGCGTTAGTGTGCCGTTTTTGAAGATAGAATTTCCTTTAGGTAACCTATCTACACTTTTTTACTTATAACATCATTGGTATTTGTAATATTACTTGTAAGTTTTCTATACAAATGCTTTTTCAGATGTGTAAATCGTTGTGTTGTTAGTTATTTATGCAGTAATTGTGTCCGCAGCTTTGCTTACGTGGCATTTGTTTATTGTAATGTTTCAAGATTTTAATTAAATAAACAAAGAATAAAGTCACTGGAATAACTCATTAACGGCCCTCTGATCCCAAACTTAGCAGAGCTATAGTAACTAGACAACTGTTAATCATAATTATATAATTTATAAAAACAGAAATAATATCTACAGATAAATTCCACTCGGACATAGAAAAAATAACCATGCTGATCGCACAAAGTCCGTCTGGGCGGGAATCGAATCCACGACCTCCGGCTTAGCAGTCAAAGTCACTAACCACAAGATCAACAGGCCCGTCAATTTTATTAAGAGATAAGTACCCACTTAATTTAGCACTTATAAGGTCTGTAAATAATGTATCTCAGATTCTTGCATTAAAATCACACATAAAGAGGTCAACTTTAGTATCAATATCTATTTAAGACTCCACATAATACCAACAAATGAAAAAGTTCCTTCGTCATCAAGCATTGGACAATATTGGCCCCACTGTATTATCCATTACTTCTTTAAACAAACAAGTCTGAATATACTTCAGTGACAATGCACCAATGTATGACAAACATACGCCAATGTTTGTCCGCCATGACACATTAGTGTGACATTTTAAATTGTTAGTGTATTGGATGGTCTATTGTAGTCAATTAAGGAGCGTCATACAGTCCAATTGAGTTTATTACGATACCCAAGCGTATGAACTGTTAATACAACTACAATTTTATATGAGTATCTTTCGTTCGTGTATTTTTAAAATTGAGTTGGTATTTTGAAATTATTTCGGGTTGGTTTTTGGTCTTTTGATACCATTATTATCTTTTACTAAGGACCTGCCCCAGCTTTAAGATTCACTGCGTTTCTCTACTATGTAATAATGTATAAATGGATGAAATACCTACTACGCTAGACCCTTATGCAAGTGCGACTGTGTACATGCGTTGATTTGTAATGTGACTATAATTTTCTCCCACAATCTGTACAACTAATTTATAAAAAAAACAGTGTATTAAACATAATAATAAAAATTCAGTGTATGTATTATAATTATGACATAATATTCTAATTGGGGTGTCTGGAGGTGTGCGTTTATTCCGGGACATGTTGTATATTATGCACGTATTATACATATTTAATCATTTCTTCTGAATCACTTCTGTCTATTAAAAAATCCGCTCCTAAATCCGTTGCATTATTTTAAAGATCTTAGCCATACAGGACAGATTTTTTATGTTCATATTTTATGCAACAAAACCTCTGCATACTCTCGGACAATACAAGCGCAATGTTTTACATGTTGCGTTATTTTTTACGACATCACTATTTATAATAACTATTACCAAAACGCTCTTCCCAGTAATAAAACAAAAACTTTCTTTTACGAGCCAACACGTGTTCTTGTTGCCCCTCATTTGTTTTTAGAGAAACCATTGTTTTTTTTTTAATTTGTGCAACATCTGGTCTGCCGTGACTCGGCCTGACCATTGAGGCATTGAGACAATACTTGATGTAACAAAACTAACATTTCTGTTTAGGACTTTTTATCGTCTTGTTTTTATTGTTTTTGCCATGTGTAAATACATTAGTAAGTACAATCGACAAAATGGAATCATGGCCCACCATAAGCTTATTTTCCTTCAAACATTCAAATACATTTAGGTCGACAATTGCGTAAACATGTATTAAAAATGTCACACGTCTAGTCTTATTATTTTGACAGCTTCAAACGATTTGTCGTCGAAATGGGTCATGATTCAATTTGGTCGATAGTACATTATTTACCTAACATAACAGACTTCTCCTTACATACATAAATACGTTTACTTTAAAAGCATAAAGTGACCAGAAAATCCAGAAAATATTAGGTGAGTGCTTGTCAGTCCACGCATAGAATGGGATTCCGTAATTAACCATTTCGCATTAAAGTCTATCCATCTTTTTAACAACTATTTTAAAATTGCATTATTGGCGGTAGCTTTCCTAGTTTACAGGCATGCAAGCTACAAGCCGATATAGTTTTCCATTAAAGTTTATCATAATAATATGGACTAGCAAAATGTTTTCTTTTCGAGTCAACCGTTTAGGTTTTAGAGAGGGACTGGGGGGGCGGGGGCTGGGGGGGCGTTATTTAGGGAACTTCGGAACGGAATCCTATATGTCGCGCTGATATTGGTGCCGATTCTCTTATGCACAAACTAACGTAAATTTAAGTTAAGTGCATCTTTCTCTTTCCATTTCTCAAAGAAAAGGACAGAAGATACATTTTAATGAAAATTGACGTATATTTAGACGCCATGTTTTTAAATTGCGTCTAAATTATCTATGGAGTGTCTAAATTAACAGGACTTAGCTAATATTTGATCTTCTGTCCTTTTCTTAGTTAAACGGAAAGAGAAAGATGCACTTAACTTAAATTTACGTTAGTTTGTGGACAAGAGAATCGGCACCATTGTCTTTCTGTTGTGTCTTGAATCACGTGTGTTCGAAGGATAGCGATCCGCCCAGCTTCGCACTGGTGTTACTGACTTCTCTATTATACACGTAAACATTTTCCTTTATCTATTAAAAAAATACATCAAAATCAGCTGCTTAGTTTAAAAAATCTAAGCATGACTATATACATACGGACAGACATGATCGCGACTCTGTATAATATGGTGATTCTTAATTTTCAATGAGTTTAACCAAAAAGTATTAATGTATTTAATTTACATACTCAAAGATAACATTACCGGCTACAATAAAATACAAGCAACGAAAAACAATAAAAACTGTTTGACAAACAAAATAAAAATGTTCCAAAATTGACAGTAGTTATTTGACACGCCGCGTTTCTGTTTGGTTCATCATTATTTTATTTCAAGTGAAAAAACAAACTAAAGATTTACAGCAATAGTACAACGGCACAAATTATACTGTCCAAAAAAATACACTTATTGGTGGCAAGATAATTTTCCCTCAGGTGAGTTTTTGAATTTTGGACTTCATTTTAATTTTTGACGTAGCGACTTGAACTGAGTAAAACAATGTGAATTGACACCAAGAGTCTCTGAGCGAAGCAGACGGACAGACAGACGGACGCAGCAAAACTATAAGCGCTCGTCGTTAACAACGGAACCCTAAAAAAATTAGAGATCTTCGGGAATCTTCACCCACGGTACATTAGGTTTTTGGTTACTGCTTCGCTCCCGTGGGACATAGCGTGATATTACATAGCCTATGTTACTCGTTGACGATGTAGCTTTTGAATGGCAAAAGATTTTTTTTAAATCGGTCCAATAGTTTTTGAGCCTATTCATTACAATCAAACAAACAAACATACAAAGTTTTCCTCTTTATTATATTAGTATAGATTAACATAGGCTTAACAATTTACGCTGTGGCTACATCGCGATATGATGAATATTCGTGTTACTTACAAAATGCATTATTGTTTACTACCCGCAGCTTTACCCTTCTTTGGTTACAATTCCGCTGTCGTAGGCACTCGTAGGTGCGTGATGTTGTCATACAGCCTTACTCAAGAAATAGTATGCAACACAAAAAGATTTTTTCAATTTCATCCATTACTTCCTGATATTAGCACGTACAAACAAACTGTTCAGCTTTATACTACATATTATATCAAGTCTATAGAATATATGATTTGTGTTACCCAAGTATTACTTAGGTAACAAAATCATATCTTATAATTGTGAGAATAAAGTTCACTATTGCATTTTGTAAGTATCGCAATAACGTACTGGCAGCATTAGAAGTAGAGTGTCTCCGCTACGCAAAATCCGCGCCAAGCTCGGACGGAGTTACGGACACTCTGCTAAAACCTAGGGTGTCCCCGCGAAAAGTAATGTGTCCCCACGACCAGTAACGTTTCCGCGTGACCCCCGACCATGAGGACACCTTTCCCCACGGCCGGGGGTCACGGGGTCAGCGGGTTGTGAAGCCACGCTGTTGTTTTTGCGTGTTTTGATTACTTAGGAAGTAACGTGTGTCATGGCTGCCGGTAACTCGGTCAATGTAATGCCTATGCAAAAGCTTTTTCTGCTAAGTTTTCCTGCTAAAGTAGGTTGAATGTGCCTATGGATTTGTTTGTTTTGCGGTGTTTATATGGTTCTTGTTCTTTATTCACTTCACTTTTTCCACTCGCGTTCACTTTATCCTTCTTCTCTAAACATAAAAGTATCAGATATCTCTCATACTTTTACTCACACATAAATATGAATTGTCATGTGTTTGCCTATCATTGCTTGTGTATTGTATATGTGAATATACACCCTAGTGCAACTCTCACAGGCCGGTGTATATCTGTTTATACATTACGAGTACTCAACTTCAGAGGCCAGTGTATTGGTGAATATACACCGTTCTGAGCATTTTCTTTGGCAATTTTGTAGGTCTGGCCCTGACAAATCGTTTAGTGTATCTGGGGTATAGAAATGTTGTATAGTTTAGGAGTTACAATTTTTTTTTAATCGGATTAGCTCTTATTTGGTTTAGTCGGAACAAGTTGATAGAAGATTATTTTATAACATAGAAATAAGGTAAGATCATTATATATTTTGCAAATTTTAAAATTGTAATCAATTAATTGTATGTAGTAAAATAGATTAAAATATTTATTTGCTAAATAATTCCAACAACTATTACAGTTTTATAAAACATTGCCTATTCAAAATAAGGTCTGCATAGGTTTATTTTAGGTACCTACCTAGTACTTAGAAGTCATGACCTAAAACAAAATATAGTCTTGATTATTATGAGTCCAGGTTTAGGTATACCATTAAAACTTCGTTATAAAAGGTTACGTGTAACGACGCGTAATAAAGCAACTGAAAAAGTGTGAAATAGTGTGTAATCTAGATTTAGGTTGCAGGAGCCGGTTGTGGGGTGACCATACGTTTGGTTTTATTTCGGGACAGAAGGCCGAGATAATTTAACGTTGCTTCAAGTGCTTCTTTATGTTGTGATAGCCTAGTGGGTAAGGCACCCGCCTCTCGTGTAAAAGGTTGTGGGTTCGAATCCGGGCAAGTACCAATGTGACTTTTTCAATTCATTATGTACTTCCAAAGTTGTTACTTTGGATATTCCGTGCCTCGGAAAGCACGTAAAGCCGTTGGTCCCGGTTTTCATACGTGGAGCATTCACAGTCGTTACGTTTAGACAGATGCCAAAAAGTCTGACCAATCTAACCAAGGGGTATCGTGTCGCCTGATTACTGGGTTATGAAGATCTAATAGGCAGTCGCTTCACGTAATACACAGGTATTCAGCCGAATCCAGTTATGTTGGAAGCCGACCCCAACAAAAAAATTAGGAAAAGCTAGGGAGTGCAGAGAGCAAGTGCTTTTTCTGTCAAACCTCCATGGCGAGATAGAGAATAACCGAACCAAAATGAAAGTTAAATCCGGAAAGTGTGGGAAAACCGTATCGCACCACTCGCTCAATTTCTTAAATATCCTCACACTTTTGTTACTTCACCAAGACTTTCCCCAAAAATCACAAATTCATAGTGAGCGTACTCCGATGTTATCGTGAATTATCAAAATAATTGAAGCAAATTACTGCCGGAGTATTTTGTAGCGCTTGTGCCGAAGTAGGTGAATATATTCAGGGAGCTGCTTCGGGATACTTCGGAAACCTTCGGGGATTTTCGGAAGGGTGCTTTTGTAAATTACGAGTATTTGCAAACAAAAAAAAAAGTATTTTCGTAGCTAAGAAATTCGTTGCTAAGTGCGATGGCTGCTTCAATTTTCCTCAGTAAAGCTGGGCATTGACGGGAATTTTTCCGCGTCTAGACAAAATCCATTCGTTCGTTTTTAAATTTGAAATGAGACAATTGCGCGAGTAACTGCTGAATGTTTCGCAGATAATGTCATTCCATTCATTATATTCAGTATTTGGTATGAACGGTCATAGAAAAGGAAGTTATTTGTCTGTTAAGTGTCGCCGGAGAGCAAAGATAGAAAAGATCCTAAAGCAAGAACGTCACGCCATAACTCGAAAACAAAATAAAATCAAGGGTTTCATTCAACTTTTTTTACTGTTTTCTTATAACTCAAATGTTCTTAATAAACAGAACGATCTAGCTACCATAATCGCTGACTAGCAGAATCCCTGGCTAGCTTCACAGAAGTCTGCATCAGCCGGCTCATTGAAAACAGTTCGTGTTCTGTACCGGGAACTGATAAAGATTTTGTTGAGTTAGTACATTTGTGAGGTTGTTTAGACGTGGTGGGCGTAGGGTTGTCGGCATTTGTTCTGCTGATTATAGTACACTTAACCTTTCGACGAGTAAGCGAAAGCCGGCTGTCGGGCTGCTACTTTCTTTCTACTGTCTCGAATCACGTGTGTTCGAAGGTTTAAATAAATTAAAGTTTTTTACGAAAAGGACAATTAGAGATGTATTTGGTTAAGTACTTATTTATTTTTTTAAACTGCTAATAGTCGTTCGGTCTCGTCGATTTCGTTACTGCTTTATTCCCATTGGTAATCCTTACACACGTCACGTGTGGTTTTCCGATAGTGTATATTTACAAATAGCTTTTGCCCGCGACTTCGTCCGCATGGAATAATAGTTTCCGTTTCCGGGGGATTTCCGGGATGAAAACTATCCGTCTATCCTATGTCCTTTCTCGGGTCCCAGACTATATCTGTACCAAATTTCATTCAAATCGGTTCGGTGGTTTAGGCGGGAAGAAGAGACAGACAGACAGAAAGACAGACAGACAGAGTTACTTTCGCATTTATAATATTAGTAAAGATATTACTGATATTGTTGTGGAAGGGTGCTGTTCCTGAAGTTTGAATTTATGTAGTTTAATTACACAAACTTATTAACATCATCGCCTCTTTAGCCTCATCACAAAAATGTACAACAGTCTAATTTGTTCTAGCTGAATACCGTTTTAACATAGAACGACTGCCTATCAGACCTCCGCATATACAATTTTCCATATTTATTATTCCATTTATAACATTTATTTATTATTACCACATATTAAATACATTTTTAAATATTCATATCAAAATAAAAAGCTTTAAAAATATAAAAAAAAAAACATTTTTATTATTATAGTACTTAATGCTTGGTTATTGCGTCTGACAACCCTAGCAGGCAAGGGGTTAGGTTACAACGTACAATGCTGATTGGCCGTCTCGTTTCATACGTTAGCTATGAAATAGGTATGCATTTTGTTATTACTACTAAATCTTACTTAAAGTTCGGATGTTTGTATAATTATATTTAAAATAACATCACCGTTGTAACAACATTTTCTGTTTCTATTTGCTTATGCAATTCAAAAATCATTTTTTTCTGCAATTTTCAGCTCGGCATTTAGTAATTATAAATTTATAATAATACTAACTGCCTCCCGTGGTTTGACCCGCGTTAAAAATGTTAAGGGTGAACAACCCTTATCACTTAGGGGTATAATAAATAGATAGTAGCCGATTGTCAGACCTACTGAATATGCATATAAAATTTGGTAAAAATCGGTAAAGCCGTTTCGGAGGAGTAAGGTAACTAACTGTGACACGAGAATTTTATATATTAAGTGTTACATTAAAATTCACCTAGAAAATCAACATCATCTAAAACATCAGAAACACTAGAAGAATTCTCACCGTCTAGCCTTCTTTAAAATAATAGCTATAAGATTCACACGCTTGCTTAAAGTGATTGGTGATTTCAAAATTATATAACTATATGTCCAAGTTACTTCCCGAAGTCGTCTTCCCTTCACCGATTGAGATCCAAGAAAACATTATAAAGTAAATTGAATTATTTTAGAATTTAAAAAGATGTCACATTGAACCTTAGCACGGCTTGAACACACACTTTATATGAGAGACACTTTGACCAAGCTTTTTCCAAAGGAATGGTCAATTGGTTAAAGCTTGGTGTTATTAAAATGGTTATAAAAAGATGCGAATGCGTCACAAAACTTTTTCTCAAATATTTAACGAAAATCATTTCACCAACTTGCGTACTTCCAAAGTTTCTTCGCAAAAGTAATTCGCAAAATAATATTTATTAACTATTGCAGTTACATAGTCTGACACAATGATATTATAAATAAAAAGGTGTAGATAGGTTACCCAAACGAAATTCTATTTTCAAAAACGGCACACATACATCACACGTCAAAGTAGGATGGGATGGCATGATTGAAGTAGTGCGAGTGAAAAAGAGATAAACGTCAAATGTCAACGTGATACTTAGTATCATGTTGGTCAAATAGCAAACTTTTAATGTGCCACTTTTTGACTGCATATAACCTATCTACACCTTTTTATCATTGGTCTGACATAAATCTTTTAATATACTTAGATGTTAGTTTTCATACGCTTCTAATTAAATTCTACATCCGTTTTCACATAATAACAAAAATATCGGACACCAAACTAATAACTGTCCCGCGGTTTCACACGCGATATGTTTTTGATTAGTGCTCCACTCCCGCAGGTCACAGCTTGATGTTATGCAGCCTATATGTAATGCTAATGTATAAGCTTATTACTGAAGAGTTTCATCAAAATCCCTTAATTTTTGCGTGAAGAATAACAAACACACATACATCCATACAAGCTTTCACATTTATAATAATAGAAGGATATCTGTTAGATTGCCATAAGTATATTTTTGTGAAAAAAAAAACTTTATACACTGCAGAACTGTCATGAACTAAACAGGGGCCCTAGTCTGCTATTACAATCGTGTCTCAATGACCAGTCATCGGCCGGATATTTGACAGTTTTTGTATGGGAAATGTGGCAAAAGTTTGACGTTACACGTCAAAAATAGATCATCGAGACACGATTGTAATAGCAGACTAGGGCCCTTGGTAACGATAATACCAAAATTGCAAGAGTAATTGCGTTTACAAAACCAAACGCTTAAAAACTTTGGAAAATTCTTCCTGGAATAATAAAAAGATGCCAAAAACGATTGTCTATGTCTGCACCAAAACAGAGTCACGGCATGTCATTTGTCGACGACTGTACGGGTCGGGTACTTGAAGCACTAACTGACTGTACAGTGTACACTTGACGACACAATATTTACGATCACGTGATTCAGATATCTTTGTATTTTTATTTTTGTTGTGAAAACTTCGGTTTTCGGCTCATTTTAATGTATAGGTAACGGGAATGTCTTTTTCTTTGAATTTGAACTTCGTTTCTTTTGCTTGTTCGGGTTGATGCGAAGTAAGTTTTGATTAATTTGCTGTAAAACTGAAATGCCGAATATAGTGAAACACCACAGATCTTAGAGCTTGTTAGTTACCTATATTCTTGCAAATAAATATATCATTCACTAGTGCCGTCTCACGCGGTTTTGAATCTTTAGTTATTACTTTGCTCCTGTTATAATACACATAAATTGGCTATTGTTATATTATAAATGGGCTATTCAACGCAACACAACAAACAGACTCTTCAGCTTTTTAATATTAGTACCTATAGACAAACGCTATCCTAAATTACTTAAAAAAATTAAATTAAAGTTAACAATGCCAAAATTTTGGCAACTTTACCGTGTCACTCTCTCTGGCTTGGCCACCATCAGGGACTTTAATTTTGATAACACAAAAAAATAGTCGCTAAATAGTCGAAATTAGTCGCCAAATATCAGAAATAGTCGTTCTCTAGTTCAAAAGTTATAAGGGTTTATAGGTGGCCGAGCTGGAGAGAGTCTCCCTAGCTTGGCCACATGAAAACTAGAGCACCTAGTGAAGATCTGTTTTTACCAAAAATTGGTCGCTAAATAGTCGAAATTAGTCGCCCAATATCAGAAATAGTCGTTCACTAGATCAAAAGTTATAAGGGTTTATAGGTGGCCGAGCTGGGGAGAGTCTCCCTAGCTTGGCCACATGAAAACTAGGGCACCTAGTGAAGATCTGTTTTTACCAAAAATTTGTCGCTAAATAGTCGAAATTAGTCGCCAAATATCAGAAATAGTCGTTCACTAGATCAAAAGTTATTAAAGAATTTCTCCATACATTGGTACAACCAGGTACAAAATACTTAAGTAGTTTCTGACAGTAGGTAACTATGATGTCATATGGTGAAATGTTTCTTTCAAAACATATAAATATAGTGATTCTATAATGTGAACCCACCGAGGAAAAGCTATACAAACTCCAAAATAATAAGTAATATTTTATCTTTATTTACGCATTCGAAGTAGCGTACAGATACAGGTATATATCCGTGGAAGAAGAAAGATTTGTATCCGTAAATTTTTTGCCAGTTCTTTTATCTTATTAATTTTCAACAACTGATTAGATGAATGAACTATTAAATTCCATTTTTTTTTGTCTGTTCATGTTTATTGTATTAATATATTCAATTATTTAAAAATAGACTAGAGGGTAAGTACCTACTTACAATAGTTTTGACGTATTATGGTAAATCACTATATTCTTATTTCGACAACAAAAAAAGTTTTATTATTCTAACGTAAATTAGAGTCTCTAACGTTATAATTTGTTAAAACCGTTGCATGCGATTGTACATCTTGACACTTAATAGACCAAGAGCAAGGTTTAATGTTTTCATAGAAGTTTACGGCACTCTAACCTAGTCATTTAAAACATAGAAACATATACAGGGTGTCCCACGGCTATGCCACATGGAGGGAAAGTACCTTAAATCTTGAAGATAGAAAATTTTACTGAAAGAAGACATTATTTGAATTTTAAAAACAATTTAAATTGCATTCATAGATTTTTAAATAATTTAATGGTTGGGCCGGGAATCGAACTTGTTGCACGAGAAAAAATAATCACCCTGTAGTTTTATCATACCGATCAAAAGGTTTCATAATAAGGATCATTTTTTGCTAAATAACATAGTGTCACAAATAAAGGGAAAACCGTTAAATTTAACATTTGATGTAAAATTTTGTCCTGAAAAGTTAAAAGCTTACATTGCCGTAAGGACATACAATTGGCAATCATTACAACTTATCACTAATTAATCTACCCACTTGAGTAGTACGCATCATTTAAATAAATAAATATCCACCACAACGAGACCAAAAAATCGTCAGGGAACGAAATAATCAAAAGTTATCACTTTGTATTCAAGAAGAAGGGACTAATTTTGAGCATTTGAAAAATTGACTAATTTTGTATTAAAAATGTTAAAATTCATGGTCTTGCTTTTATTTTTGACACTATGTTATTTAGCAAAAAATAATCCTTGTGATACAGCCTATCAATTGGTAGGATAAAACTACAGGCTGATTAATTTTGTCGAGTAACAGGTTCGATTCCCGGTTCAACTATGTAATTATTTAAATATCTATGAATGCAGTTTAATATGATTTCAAAATTCAAATAATGTCTTCTTTCAGTAAAATGTTCTGACTACAATATTTAAGGTACTTTCCCTCCATGTGGCATAGCCGTGGGACACCCTGTATATAATCGAAAATTTATCTTTCTCTGACATTTGTAAAGTCTTTTGATCGATAAAACTAGAAGTATATTACACATATTATAGAAATATATTTTTTCTTGGAATGTTTTCGTAGACTTTTCTGTCTAGCTCTTGGACTATACTTTAAAAATTGAACTCATTGTAACTTCTTATCTAAGACCCGACTATTTCTGATATTTGGCGACTAATTTCGACTATTTAGCGACAAATTTTTGGTAAAAACAGATCTTCACTAGGTGCCCTAGTTTTCATGTGGCCAAGCTGGGGAGACTCTCTCCAGCTCGGCCACCTATAAACCCTTATAACTTTTGAACTAGTGAACGACTATTTCTGATATTTGGCGACTAATTTCGACTATTTAGCGACTATTTTTTGTAAAAACAGATCTTCAATAGGTGCCCTAGTATTCGAGATATACATGTGGCCAAGCTGGGGAGACTCTCTCCAGCTCGGCCACCTATAAACCCTTATAACTTTTGAACTAGAGAACGACTATTTCTGATATTTGGCGACTAATTTCGACTATTTAGCGACTATTTTATTGTGTTATCAGAATTAAAATCCCTGATGGTGGCCAAGCCAGAGAGAGTGACACAACTTTACCACCACTAACAGTTATTTGATACACCACATAGCCGGTGAACCACAACCGACTTCAACTCGACATAAACTACATTTTACGAGTCCACTCGACCGCTTCACGTCCTCACTATTTGTTATGGTAATGTATCCGGACTTTTATCTAGGACTCCGCTTTTTTATAATGTAGTAGACATTACCCGTGGCTTGGCCTGCATTGTTTTTACTTTGATAATTCTGCCCTAATACTCGTATTTCTGTATCGAAAGTACATTTAAAAAAAAAAATTAAAACTTACACAGACAACCAGACTGACAAATGAATAAGAATATTTTTTTTTATTAGGTATATTTTTAAATTTATTCTTTGTTTTTAATAACTATGTTCCTTACTAATAATCGCTGCACAAAGTTATGACAGGTTTATACGTCAAAAAATGTATGGTTACACAGGCTTTATTCATTGCATAACTTTGAACAGTGATTATTAGTAAGGGCATAAAACTAACACTTGCCGGCTGCTTTTTGCCTAAGCTATCTCAATAAAACTTTTTTCTCGTCAGTAAAGTAACCTATATTTTAGGGACACGCACAATGGCCCACTTATGATGCTAACTGCGGACTAAACTAACGAAACTAATATTTTGGAAAAAAATACATAGAAATTAGGATTAAAAGCCAGTTCAGAGATAACCAATCTTGACTGACAACGCCCTTTCCCGATCGCGTACATGTCCTTTTGAGTTATACAGAATTTCCACATTTTAACGTTATCATAACTATATCCGGTCAAATACGATGAATTTGTCCGAAATTAGCAAATGAGCGCGCTAGGTCAACTCAAGTTTTGACAATGCGACGACGTCATTGGTGCTTTTCTCCGCGTCTCTGTAACTGCTCAATTGGGTCTCTATTTATCAAAAATCGGAACACGTGGTCCCTTTCTCCATAAACATTAATATTGATGTTCATCATGCGACTTATCTTGCCGCTTCCGAGGAACCATTCGTGACATCATTAGCTTAAACTCTCAATTTATTCACGTGAGAGCTAGGAATTAGTAATTTAAATTAATTTTTCGCACCACACGATAGTAGTGTACTATGATTCTTAGAAACTTCGCTCGCTAGGAAACTTAAATCCGGGTTGGAAATTGTCAAAATGTTTTCCTAATATAAATAATAAGTAATTAATACGCAATAATATTTACGAATTTCGTACGAAGTTTTGAATTTGAATAGTCAATGATTTTAATTAAGAAATCATTGTCATTTCAAATTATTTCACAGTAACTAACCACAAACGGATATTAGCACCCTCCCATATTATTATTATCTTTGTAATTGCTTATTGACAAAAATATGTAGACTAAGTTCATTGTGAAGTCTGTGGTCGGTAGGTAAAGGGCCCTTTAAAAATAAAAATGCTTCGGAAAATGTAACACAAATATGGCAATGTGTCTCTACAAATTATGTCTTTCCGTAAAAAAATAAAAAAGCTATTATTTTGGATTTTTTCGATCACTAAGCCCGAATGTTTTTTTTGACCATATCCATACTAATATTATAAATGGGAAAGTGTGTCTGTCTGTCTGTCTGTCTGTTTGTCTTTCTTTCACGGCAAAACGGAGTGACGGATTGACGTGATTTTTTAAGTGGAGATAGTTGAAGGGATGGAGAGTAACATAGGCTACTTTTTGTCTCTTTCTAACGCGAGCGAAGCCGTGGGCAGAAGCTAGTTTCTTTATAAAAACTGAAACTTTAACTTCTATAAAATAAAATATATCTTTAATCGATAATATACCATGAAACTACGAGCAAAACAAGTTACTCTATAATTACTGAGAAAATAATTGTACGTGGTTCCATAATTTTTCTATTTTTCTTCGTAAACCACGTGCTTCGGCCGTTGCACTTTGATCCGTCGATCTTATCCTGCCACTTAATCATAGCCCAGGACTTCACGATATTTTAACTTGACCGGTAATTTATTATGTTATTTTTACGCCCACTTGTAAAATGCTTGTTGTAAGAGGTCCTTGTGATTGTTAAAGTGCAGAAATGTTAGTTTGTGAAGAGGTTTTAAACAATATTTTATGTGATTAGGAGCAAACACATTACGACAGACTTGTGTTTTTGCTATGAGAGTGTATTTTTTGCTAATTATTATTGGCTCTCTATTTACGGTGAAGTTGTAATACATTGGAAATTTAACTCCAATTCATTTTAATTCTGTTCGGAGCCCAAGTTTGCATATACACACATCAAAAGTGTCTAGGGATATTTCAATTAAACCTAAACAACTAAAATTCTATTAACTTTTTGTTAAGACACCTACACATTAAAATAAACCTTGTTTAATAGCCTATCTAATCTGATAATAAACTTTTAGATAAAATAAATTTAAAAAAAACTTAGAGGAAGAGGAAAAACTCAGCCAAAATTTCAATCTAAACTTTATTTTTGAAACATCAAAACCTAAACAAAACAACTATTTTTTTTATAAAAATTGTTGAAAACTTAAAATTAATAATCCGTGGATCTACCTAAGACTCTCCTGGCATATCTGCAGCGGTTCTGTATACTCAAAACAAGGGTGTCAATATCCTGTTGTGGAATACTGTCCCAAATTGCGGTTTCTGAAGCCATGGGGACCAGTCAGAGCGTTATATCCAGGCTTTGGTCACGTTATCGTGTCACGGGGGAAGTGGTAAAACGGCACCGAGGACCTCAACGCATTAAAACACATGTACAGGACCGATTCATAGTAAATGCTGCATGAAGTCAACCAAATGTAACGGCAATGCAATTGGTTCAAAGGCTACAGAGAGAGTATGGTTTGCTGGTAAGCGGTCAAACTTTGAGAAGACGACTGCATGAAGTCAACCTACGTACTCGTAGGCCACTTCGGGTACCAGCGCTAAGGAGAGACAATCGATGAAGAAGATTACAATGGGCTATTGCACACGAAAACTGGAACCATTCTCAATGGTCACTTGTGCTTTTCACTGATGAATCCAGGTTTAGATTTCATCCTGATTCGCGAAGAGTACGCGTTTGGAGAGAACCTGGACGTTGGAATCGACTGCACCACCTACAATAAGTTCATGCATATCAAGGTGGCACGATTATGGTTTGGGCAGGAATTCGTCTTGGCGGTAGAACGGACCTCGTTTGGATACACGGCAATATGACTGCTCTAAAATACCGAGATGAGGTGCTAGAGCCTGTAATCTTGCCCCACAGACAACAAATGGGACAAAATTTCCAGCTAATGCACGACAATGCCCGTCCACATACGGCGCGTATCGTTACAATAGCATGATATCCAAGCTTTAGACTGGCCTGCACAATCCCCTGACTTAAATCCTATTGAGCATGCCTGGGAAATGCTTCTCAGAAGAGCTCTTAGGAATTTCCCTGAAGATATTGAGGATGAAAACCAGCTTTTCTAGCATCTTAAAAGGACGTGGGACAGTATTCCACAACAGGATATTGACACCTTGTTTTGAGTATGCAGAACCGCTGCAGATGTGTCAGGAGAGTCTTAAGTGGATCCACGGATTATTAGTTTTATGTTTTCAACAATTTTTGTAAAAAAAATAGTTTTTTTGTTTAGAATGTGATGTTTCAAAAATAAAGTTGAGATTGAAATTTTGTCTGAGTTTTTCCTCTTCTTCTATTTTTTTTTATTTAACTTTATCTAAATGTTTATTATCAGATTAGATAGGCTATTAAACAAGGTTATTTTAATGTGTTGGTGTCTTAACAAAAAGTTAATAGAATTTTAGGTTTAGGTTTAATTGAAATATCCCTAGACACTTTTGATGTGTGTACATTGAAAACTGTTATTCCCATCCATTACATTCATTCATTCCATTGATTTGTTATTTTAAACGAAATCTTTTTACATTTAATTGTTATGACTTATCTATCTACTTACATCATTTAGAGATTTTATTTCACCCTATTTCAGCAGAACAACCGCTTACATAACAGAATAATATTTCCTCCATTCACCTTACACCTACCCCTACTAAAATAATTCTACCGGCGGCGTCCAAATAAACCATTTTCATAATCCCAGACGTCTACCACTTCTGGTCACCCCCTTGACCGCCACACGCGAGGGGTCACCGACCCCCGTCACGTGGTTTCGTAATTGGCAAGATATGCGTAAGTTTTTAGCAATAACTGCTGGTTTGCATGACTTTGGTGAAAAAGTGCAATGCACTTGGGTTATGCCATTTTCCTTGTTGCGGTAATTGGTTGAGAATTTATTGGGTGTTGCTTACTGTTGTTACAGGGGTTTTGGTTTATTTTTGGTCGGACAGTTCACAGCTAAGGTTGAGGTAAGAGTGTGGTTAAAAAGTTAAGGATAACTAAAGCCCCGTATTCATAGTAAACATTTGTTTAGCAACTGTTGATCAACTGATGTTGTCGCTCGCTGGGCGTCAACTCTGCAGTATGGCGTGATCAACACCGCAATACAAGTGTTGCCCGTAATATGATGACAGTAACTCGTCAACATGTTTATGCAACCATGTTGCTAAACAAAATGTTTACTATGAATACGGGGCTAAATGTTCGACGACCAAGCGTCAACCGGCTGTCGCGCTGCTATTGTATCTCGAATCATGTGTGTTCGAAGTTAAAAGAAACAGAGGCAGTGTCGATAAGATTTTTTTTAATACACCTGTTATTTAATGTAATAAATTAAGCTTTGCTAACACTTTGCCCTCATATAAGTACCGCTAAAGTGAACTCAAAAATATTCATGAAGATCCAATTTAGTTTTTCTGCTTGGACTTCGGAGAATGATACATTTGTATTCTTCTACACTATTAGTGCATTGATACTTGTAAAAATGACAGCAAATAAAAAAAATATAAAATTAATATTTAACTAGAAAGACTACTCATTATTAAAATTATAAAAAAGTGTCGGTATGTAGGTCACGCGCGCACGTGAGATACATGGCCTGTCTTTTAACTATTCATGTCATTATGGCCTACTTTAGTAGCTTGACGAAGTTATTAAAAACTTACAAAGTACTACTTTCTGCCTATAATAACACCAACACAAGTAACAATAACAGAACATAGTTTTCTAACTATGAAAGATTATTTATTTATGATCAAACCAGGACTCAACAAATTATACTTGATACTTCACGTTTATTTATTTAATAATATGGCACATCAACAACTTATTTACAGATCTATACATTAGGTACAACTATTACAATTAGGTCCCGTTAGCTAATCATTCACAGATTAAAAAAATAATAAGAAATGAAATTAAAACACATTTTAAATTGAATTCACTAAGAGTACGATACATTTTTGTATAATATTGTCAGCTTTTGCTCGAACTTACTTCGATTTGATTTAAATATTGCCTTAAAGATAAGCTTTCTACTATCCTTTCAGCGACCAAGCGACAGCTGGCTGTCGGGCGGCTATTGTGTTTTAAATCACGTGTGTTCGAAGGTGCTATTAAAGTATTGTAAAGGGTAATTACTTCTAGAGATCTTTGTTATGGGTGCCCTCTATCTGGCAGAAACTTGTTTCTCCGAAACCTATTTGGCATAACTCACTTGGTAGAAACTTTTTTAAACGAACATTGTTAAGGTATAAAAAATATTTAACATAATTGTTTTTTGGCCTAATGTGTTTATGTCCGAATTTTAAATGGGATACTTTTAAGATGGCAGAATTGTATTGGGAATAATTACCTTTGTCAGAGTTACAATTTTGCATAATTTCGTTTAGCATAACGTTTATTTAGAGCGCCGATTATTTGGCATAATTTGACTTAGCATACTACGAAGATCACAGAATTTCAATAGAAATAATTATTAGTCATATTGAAAAAAAAAATGTATATTGTTTTCAAAAATCACTATGGTGTGCTACAAAAGTGAGTGACAGAAACGAAACGCTGCAAAACCGACTTCACGTAGTCTTGTCTGCCCTACCCCTAGAGTGTAATTTAAACCCGCGAAGGCGCGGAGGGGCGAGGCGGCCCGCGAGCTGAGGAGCAGGTGGTTTTAACGCACACCGCCGCGGCTGAGGCTGGCCGGCGAAGCCGGCCAGCAAGCCGAAGCTGCGGTGGTGGACGTAAAACCATCTGCGACGATTAGCTCGCGTGGGACCGCCGGAGCCCTGCAGCGCCGGAGCCGTGACAGAAGCTATGCCTGCTGCATGTTGCATGCTTGCTGCATGTTGCATGCCTGCTGCATGTTGCATGCTTGCATGCTGCATGCCTGCTGCATGATGCATGCTTGTTGCATGCTTGCATGCTTGCTGCATGCTTGCATGCTTGCTGCATGTTTGCATGCTTGCTGCATGCCAAAATAAGATATGAAATGCATGCCAAAAGATGATTCTGGCTGTGAATTTTCTGCGATATGATGGTTCTACTTTTGATTATTATGGATATAAAATATATGCCAAAAGATGATTCTGGTTTTGAACTTTCTGCGATGTGATGGTTATACTTATTGATTATTATGGATATGAAATTTATGCCTAAAGATGATTCTGACTTACAAAATTATGGGTTTCGGTGTATGGTAAATGAGTGTATGCCAAATGATTTTCTGCGAAAGGAGGTTTATGCTATCCGTTGCTATGCAAAATGAAATTATGACGTAAAAAGTTCTGCTATAAAGGGTGGACCCCTTTGTTATAGATCTACAATATTTATTTATTCGATGTTAGATACGCTTCTTTTTTTTATTACATATGGGCTTGCTCTTGGTCGCAGACTAGCCCGAGAGCATAGACGGGGCCTACGATGGAGCGAGCTCACCCAAAAGATGCCTATGCACTCGTCTCTTGAATACATCCGGGTTATATGCATTTGGGAACACAGACGCCGGCAGAGAATTCCATTTTTTTGTGGTGGGTATAATAAAGGAATTCGAGAAATGAGCTAATTAACACAAAAATAAAAGAGATTGCTCAAAATAGCCTATGAATTGGCTGGCATGAAACCTTTACAGTAATTACTAATTTTTTTTATACAGTGCATTACGACTATTACAATATAATGGACAGGTCCTAATTTCAGAAACATTATAAAAAGTAACTCAATTTCGTTTCAATCTCCGGTGTCAGATATTTTGGTTTAATTTGAAGTTAGTAGTAGACTTAGGCCACGTTCACACGGCGACCATTCGAGTCGATTTTTTAAATTCGGTGAATGAGCGAGTCGTGTGAACAAGACAACATGAACATAAGCGCCACTGCGTGTCGTATTCGATAAAATCGTTTCGAGACGTGGCGTTCCGGTGACAACTTCGCACGGTATACGTTAAAATATATTTCTCGAACACGGGATTTACCCGTATGAACGCCGTGTAAACAATTTTTAAGTTTTCATTATATATTCTGTTGTCACTACTCTATTCGATAAAATCTCGTATACGGTATACGGGAAAATAATCGCCGTGTGAACGTGGCCTAAGGTATCGTAGCTCATGCAGCCAAGTATTTAAAATAAGTATGTATACCGAATTAAAAAAAAAATAATATTCTCAGCGCTCGATCTATGAATAAGGTTTTAATACGAATATATAATGCCCATTTCACACGAGGGCAGAACAGTGAGGCAGAACAGTTATAATAATAATAATAAGTATTTATTTCATAAAAACATGGAACAGTGCACTGTATACATAAAGGCTTACACTAAACAGTTTAGAATGCTATTATATAATTATGTAGAACTACATTATTGGACTCTATCCCTTAAACTAGGTCTAGCCTGTATCTTAAGAGACTGGGTTCAGCCATTGGTTTAAACTAAATTGATTATATAATAAGATTTAGCAAGTGAGAACAGTGTCGATTTGAATTATTATTCATATAAACTCTCGAGTCATGAGTGCGTGCATGTGAGTGTGTATGTGTGTTGTGTGCGTGTTTGTGATTGTCAGTGTGTGTATATTAGGTGTAAAAATTGGTAAGTAACAGTAATCCATTGTATGTTTACAGCTTAAGAGCCATATGTGAGAAGGTTTTCTGTAGAAAGGTAGGAGGATAAAGAGTTGTCTCAGGGTTAAAACTTTACATTCGTCATATAGTTTGGTTGTGGGCAACATATAATATTTACGAGTCATCGTTTTAAGAAGCTGGCACGGAACAGTACTGTTCTGTGCGTTCAAATAGAAACAGTACTGAAGGCCTACGATGAACTCTTATAGCGGGTCAATTTTCGACGATAAATAACCTGCCGTGTTAGTTTGTACCATGAGCGCGCTAATAGGTCGATTACACCTGCCGAGTAGAGTGGCGAGACAGTGCCTTCGGCCGAGTACTCGGTATTTGTAAACGCATTGCCGAGTACTCGGCCGAGCGCTCGGCCTAGCAACCGGCCGAGACAGTCACTCGGACCCTGTTCTATTTACTAGGGCGAGTACCCACCTCCCCGCTTCCCCGCACTGTCTCGCTCGGTCACTCGGTGAATCTAAACAGCACTCGGCCACCACTCTCCACTCGGAATAAACTATTTCCGATCCATGTTAGCCTCAGTTGTCCTTGAACTTCTTCTAATAACTGAACTGTCTCGCCACAATATCGAAAATACGTGTGAACACTTACTCGGCTACGGCACTGTCTCGTCCGAGTTACATTTTACTGTCTCGCCACTCTACTCGGTAGGTGTAATCAAGCCATAAGCAGCAGGCGAGCCAGCGATCACGTGATCTAAACCGGCGAGTGACCACGTGACAGCAGTGTAGTGGCCCACTACACTGCTGTCACGTGGTCACTCGCCGGTTACTAGTGGGCTGCCCTGTTTATTGTACTCATCATGAAGTATTTTTTGATAAATTCGCATGTGACCGTTGAACTGCCCTGCCGTCATTATTTGCAGGCTTGTGAAAGTAACTCTAATTGACCTGTTTCAATTAATTTTAAATACAAAAACGTAAGTAATTATAATAATATGCATATAGAATAATTCGGACGTTATTTTAAAGTATTGTAAAATATAGAAAATTATCCGTAAGCTGTGTCTTTCCTGTTAATTTTAGATGTGTGATAAAGACGAAATTTTTTAGTTTTTCCGAAGAAGATAATCGTAGCACCAGTGTGAAAGAAAGGGATAATATTTAAAGAAGAAATAAAGAATTTCAAGAATCTAAATAAAACCTTTCGAGATGCCAGACAGCGCTTTTGTTAAGCTTTACAGCCCAACTAAAGGGCTAGCACTTGAACTGTAATGAGGTAAGAGAATTCACGCCACGCCCAAAGAAATCAACAGATTTGTTAGCCGAGGCCAAGGTTAGTACTAATATATACTTCTATTCATCAGACTAATCATATTAATACTATATTTGATACTATGCATGCATGGCTTCAGGTTTTAATTGCGCTCTCGTTTTTCGCGAATGGAACCTATCAAAGACAAATACAGTGAAATTCATTGGATTTATTCATTTATTCATTCATTTATTTATTTAAATTAAGGGTCAGCACGACATTATTAACAACTCTCACATAAATACACAATAAAAAATCACGTAAATATAGACAATATCCTATGCTTCAAATTAACTTGAACTAAGTTGAGTTGATTTCAATATTTTATTTGACTCTAAATGTGCAACTCTGAGTGTACAACTATGTTTTACTTATTTCAAATTTTTGAACAAGTTTGGTATGCCTGGAGTTTAGAGTTTAGAACTCATGTCGCAATAAAACGGCCAGTAGAACATGTTAACCCAAAAAAAAACGTTTTAAATAGGTAAACATTATGTAAAAAAATATATTTAGATCTAACAGTTAATAATATATTTTTTCATTTTTGTAGGTGATTCTGGATTTCCATTACAGAAGTCGATGATGACTCCAGTTATTGATGCACCTCCAAATTTACGTGAAGCTAACTATACTGGGTTGCATGTGAGAAAACGAAATAAGCATTTTCATTTGCAATTGAGCCAATGTGTTGAATCCGGAAGAAGTTTTTCAAAGTACCCAAAACATGACCGACGTCACTTCCGAGGCGCATTCTTCCAGAAGAGTCCAGAATCAAGAACAGCAGCAGGGCCTCCTTACTAGGAGACAGCTCATTGCTCATTTTTGGGATGTAACCTAGAATATTAAAATATATTTTAAGTGCTTATATTTTTGTATTTTTGTATGTAACGAATAAACTCAAAAACTACTGGACAGATTACAAAAAAACCTTTTTCTTTAGAAAGCTACATTATCCCTGAGTAATATAGGCTACATAATATCAATATTCCACGGGAGCGAAGCAGTAACCAAAAACCTAACGTTACGTGGGTGAAACTGCGAGGAACAGTAAGTTTTATTATAAAAATCTGGATCTAATTACCGATTATTTATACTCTTCCATGGTCCTACAATTCCCAGCAATTATTTAAATTATTCCATAAAAAAGCTATTTCTTGATACGAAACTTTTCGGGAATAATCCATCGTCACAAATAAGACACTCTTACACATAACCACGGCCACAAATATTTAATTTTAATAATAAATCCACTTGAGTTTCAAAATTACCTCGTAAATTATTGTTCTACTATTTGTCATTTGTCAAATAAGTATTCGTTCGAAAATAATCATGAAATGTCAAAATGGTAACTTTTCGTTTTGAGTTTCACAAGCTGGTGTAAAAGCCTTCGCTTTTACAAATCAGTGCCAAACTCTTTTTATGCCACAGAAAAATCTTTAGTTTTCATCACCTTTTAATTTTAAACTGTTTTTATATAAATATTTTTCACTTTTATAAAAACCGTAAAACCGCTGAAGTATTTTAGAACGTTTGTTTTCTAATAATCTTATATAATCTGTGCTGCAGGTCAGCCGGGAATGCTCATGGTACAAACACAAAACCTGTCAGGTTGAACATGTCAGATTAAACTGCCCTGTACTTGGCAAGTAGTTGAATAGTTCATGGTAGGCCCCCTGTTCTGCCCATTGTTCTGCCTGATGCCCATTTCACACGAGGGCAGAACAGTGAACAGAACAGTACTGCTACTGTGTGAACGTCCAGTTACTGTCAAGACATTACTGTTTTGTGCGTTCACATAGTAGCAGTACTGCTCTGCCCACTGTTCTGCCCTCGTGTGAAATGGGCATTAAAGCAATTGAAAGCGCTGTGTGAAATGAACAAGCCATTTGTTTAGAAAAAAAGATCAACATATTAGTCTATTGTTTTTCGTCAATTGAATTGACAGATGCCAACATTTGACCAGGTTCTGTGTAATCTGGTTGTTTACATTTTATTATTATTCCTTTCCGATATTATCTACCCACTTGGCTTAAACTACGGACTGTGATTTCCTCTTGAAATATCGACCTCCGGCTGTGATTGACTGATGTACGGACCTACTAAGAACGACGACCTGGCATGGCGGTGGGTGTCAAGAGATTAAACGGACATTGCAGATTTAACATGGAATCCCAAAATTATTCTATATTTTGTGTAAATTGCGGATCAGCTTCTGGCTCCATGTCACTAAAAGAGAAATGGAACATCAATAAGTGTCTTGGAAAGACTTCTGCCGCTGCAAATGTGTATTATTGGTCGAAAATATAGATGATACTTTTGATGTGACATGATGTTGTTATTAAAGTATTTTGCTGGCTTTTAGAAATCTCAAGTGTCCGTAGTTTCAATTTAGTTTCAATCAAATACATATATTATTTAGAACCAAAAATGAAAAAACACCTCCCTGTCGGTTCTTAGGCAAACAATGTATGGACGAATAGCAATGTCCTTTCAATTCGAACCAATACTTTCTAAGATAAGGACGTTAAACAAAAAAATCTTTAGCTTGATAAAATAAATACAATATATATAGATTATTAAAATTCTTCACATAAGTGTACAATTGTCCTTTAAATAAATAAATTATATAAAAAAAGATTATTAAAGAAGCAAGGGCAAGGGTTTAATGATTTTTTAAACCAGACAAAAACTTTAATCTTTAAATATTCTACCTACCAATCTAAAGTTCGTTCTTCATGCTACAAATCGGGACCAATGACCCATTTGCCTGACTAATCCACGATTATTTATTTCAAGCAATATTTGTTGCACGACAAGTTTTTTAGTAGTTGTTTCGTTTCACAATGAAGTACTTTGCGGAATATTATTAGTCTGTCAGCGATGTTACACGGCCATATTGCAAAAATATCGTCTTTATTGTATTATTGATGAAGATATGCCGCGGTACTCTGAGTGAGGTGTGGTGCCTTTAGCAGCGGGTAGAGAGAAGCTTAGAGCATGAAAATGTGATGTGTTGTTGATGCCTTGTTATTATTATTATTAATTAATTCTTAGTACGTAGTGTACAGGTGGACTTAATGCCGTAGGCATTCTCTGCCAGTCTACCTTCAGATGGTGCAGAGAAATTATGATTTTGATTATGATTTTGTTGTGGGATTTATTTAAAATTGTCGATAACGGTTAATTGAGCTAATTTCTTATAAATAAAATAATCTAAATCGAAAGCTTATAATTTTTTAAAGCATTAACTCTTGGTTTTAACGTTTCTGTCATGTGAGAGTAAAAAATGGCACCCTTACAAGTTTACGATTAGGTCTGCCTGTCTCTCTGTCTGTCTCTATTTATTGTGTCTGTCCAATATTACTGCCCCTACCACTGAATTTAATGTTTTGAAAAAAACACCTTAAGTAGTGTTCTTTACTTATCCCAAGTATCTTATACCATTGTTAGTAAATCCAATTTTTAACGTACGTTCATCCCGCAAACGTAACTTCAATTCTGCACTGAAACTTGAACAGCGTCGCCTAATTATTCCATACACATGACATTAATGAACTTTACAAGTCGATCCAGTCGATTAAAACACTCACTAGGCGTTTAAGATACAAGCGATTTTAAACACGCGTTTATTAAGAGCTCAGTCGCTGTCAGTGGAGCCACACCCCTTACTTCCCGTATAGCGCTCGGATGGTTGCAGATTGCGTTTGTCGTGTTGTCGTGCGGTCCGTGATTTACGAGCGCGCGACATTCAGCCGTAGGACTGTCTGTCTGTGTGCGTCGTCGCCTGACTAGATATCGACTCGTGATGATATTGCCGGCAATTTTATTGCTAATTAAGGCTGTAGGACTTGGTGGTTTCGTATTTTCGATAGGTTATTTTGTTTAGTATTGCAAATGTTGATGGTTGAGTGATAAGTGTATTTAAATATGTATTCATCATCTCCCTAGTCTTTTCCCAACTGTGTTGGGGTCGGCTTCCAGCCTAACCGGATTCAGCTGGATACCGGTGTTTTACGTGGAGCGACTGCCTGCCAAACCTCCACAACCCAGTAACTGGGCGACACGATACCTCTTGGTTAGACTAGTCAAAGTTGCCTAACCTAACCTAACCTAACCTAACCTAACCAGTAACGACTGTCAAAGTTCTACGAATGATAACCGCGGGACCAACGGCTTTACGTGCTTTCCGAGGCACGGGATGTCAGTGATGTCCAAGATATACTATTTAAATATGTATTATTAAAGTAAAATATTGAACGTTTCATACCATTTGTATTTAAAAACAAATCACCCAACCCTAACCTTGAAACCCTACAGAATTTAAATGAAAGAAAACCCCAACGCAATAAAACAAATTCAAAACTCTAATATATCATAAAAAAATATGACAGTAAATTTATTTCCGGCTGGGGTTTGACGCACCGCGCGTAGCATTGGCCGATGCGACCCCATCCGTCAGTGTAGGCCTCCGCGCGACCGTAGCCACCCGCGTAGCGCTACGCCGTAACCGCTACGCACGTAGCACTGAACATTTTTACATTTTTAATTGTTAACAGTTTAAACATTCAAGTTATTGTTGTTGAACATGGAGTTAAATATAATGGACATGCTTTATAACAAAATGGGGTAAGTTTTGTCAAGTTTTACGGCTTTGTTTTTGCTTTTTAATGTTTTCTAATTATTGGTTTGTGGATCGTCAATTTTATGGTTTTGCAAATGAAGACGAGTTTTATTGTGACCGTTTTGAAGGGAATATTATAGGGGTTTGTGAAAGCAGGCGGTTTGTTGCGCATTTGGAATTGTGTCAAAGCTTTATTTCTTTTATTTTATCTTGATAACGTAAATGCTCCTATTACCGCCAGTTTTAGCTGTCTCAGGATTCACTTAAAAAAAATAGATATAAGCTGTTATGTTAGGGAAGATGTTATAATTTATAATTAATCTTTACGAAGTATACTTTGCTATTCAGTTCTTAAATTCAATATTCAATAACACAATAGTAACAAAATAATTATTTTATCCAAAAGAGAAGTTGATTCTATTACCGACCCATAGAATGCGGCAAGATTCTATTAGCGATTTTTCTGCTTCTTTTACCGACCCATACGAAGTTGTCACTTCCACTATAGTATAAAATAAAATAAAATCGTTTTTAAGGTATTTTATGGTGTTGTTTAATTTGAAGTAAGTGTTATATTATTGTTTTGTAATAAAAAAGTTATTAATATTTACACCAATAATCTATAAGTAAGTAATTATTGGTGTGTTTATTCGATGGTGAAACGAATAAATAATATAAAATCATAATCTAACAATAGTTATGATTTCCCTTGTATTCATTTCCCAGTGTCATCCTTGGTATATAATAATACGTTTATGAAGTTTCGTATATGCTGGTCTCTTCATTTATAGCTATAAGCCCAGCTTCTAGTTGACCAGGCGTCCCTACTGCTTGCGCTTCTGCTTTCTGCTACAAACTTTAAAGAGATTATAGAATTTAATAAAATATATGAAATATACATAGACAATGCCATGAATGAAACAGGAAAGTAAATTTTATTTTACAATAATGATATGGCCTGTGACAAAATCTCTCAAAACGTCACGTATGCAAGAAATAAGCCAATTTTATTAAAAATGGACATTTTGTTTTTGTGTTAGTACTTCAATATTACCAAAAATATCCTCACAGCTGTGAGTCGGTAATAGAATCAAGTAAGAAGGTTACACAATATTCTATTAGCGATCAATAAAAATAATAATAAATAGATCGAGTTTGACACAAAAACTTAAGAAATAGCTATGTCGTTAATAGACCTAACGAAGTAAAATAATTTTAAGAATTGAACAAGAAAAAAGTATAATCTAATAAGTTAGTTTTTAATAGATATTATTTTAAAATACTAAACGTTCTGAAAATTTTAACAACGCCATGGGTCGTTAATAGAATCAAGTTTTAAAATTTGGATTCTATTACCGCCTTTTATTAAAACATGATTTTATAACACAAAAACCAATTAAAAGTGTTATTTTAAGAATTAGTTTAGAAAACGAAAATATGCGTTACAGTTGTAATGTGATAGCAAGAAGACTAATCAATTTTTAGTGCGTTAATTTCCTTAAGCAATATTCAGGTGTACTTACGTGGCTGGAGGCGCGACACTATGAAACTTGCGTCCGTTTCGGGCGCTTCCCAATTATTGACAAATTATTTCTTTCACTGGCTATTTAAACACACGAACTTTGCTCTTTTTTTTATAAAACAAAATTATGTGACTAATTTTTAAGGTATGACTTTTCTGGAACCCTTTATTATGTATAATATGAGTGATTTAAAATTAGATCGGTAATAGAGTACACATTTTAGGGGGTCGTTAATAGGAGCTTTTACGTTAATAATCACGATTGAAATATTAATAAAACAGACTCATTAGACGCTCGTATTTTACTAGATCCTGTCTTATTTTTTAATTTTGTATAACCTGTCAGTGATTAGGTGATATTTGATGTTTATAACTTTTGCCAGTTTATTATTATTTTTATCTATACCAATATTATAAAATTATGATATACGTCTAGGTTCCTTGACAATGTTTTCTTCACCGATGTCAGTGATAATGTCCTTATGCATAGCTCACTAATAAACTTAACGAATATTGACATTTGTCAGTATTCGTCAAGTATTTGCTTGCTTGCAGTGCAGCCTGAACAGGTCCACTAAAACATGTGTGCTTCTCTCATCAAGAGAGCACACCTTCGTTATAAACCAAATTGATCCTCTCACGATCTATTCAATAAAATTGTATGGCCTTCAACAAAGACACTGAATTTGTTTCAGACGTTTCTTTTCTGAATAGTCAACATTGTCGTTCGATGAGGCCGATATATATATTTCTTGATTTATTTAACTTTTAAATAAGTGAACGATGATGATCACACCTAGGCGAGTCATTCTGATAGTTTAAAAAGCCTACAGATAAATTGGAGTATTCCCTTTTGAATATCTATTTTTGAAGCACCTATGCATTGAGTTCCTTTTACCCCTTGGACTGCCGGAACCGCAGATCTACGCGAGACACAATAGTTTGTAATTTTTTTATTAATTACAAGAGGTTAATTGGTGTATATTGGTGCTAAAAAAAATGTGCTCAAACGGGAATGATAAAGCATTTTATTACCAAGACACAAATTGTAACTCAATTTATAAGTTAAAGTGACTCACTTTAACTTTTATGAGCACCAATATTCACCAATTAACCTCTAGTAATTAATAAAAAAAATTACAAACTATTGTGTCTCGCGTAGATCTGCGGTTTTGGCAGTCCAAGGGGTAAAATGAACTCAATGCATAGGTGCTTCAAAAATAGATATTCAAAAGGGAATACTCCGATTTATCTTTAGGCTTTTCTCATAGTGAGCACCTCTCTTTAGGTGCCGACATTTCTCCATGACATTCAGTGTTGAAGTATAACTTTTTTAGCGTGCACACACATCATAAGCCGGCTGTATTGATAGCTGTAAAGGTCACGTATCGACGTTATCTAATAATTCAAACATGCTTCACGAATCACGATATTTTTAGGGCTTTTATTACGTAGCTTTGATAGAAAGTGTTCACACAATTTCTTTTGAATACAGTTGCCTACCTAACCTTTCTATCTACTGTTATACAATTCATGTGTAGTCTACATCTGTATTATATAAAAAAGTCGTGTTAGTTACACATTCTATAACTCAAGAACGGCAAAACCGAATTGGCTTAAAATTGATGGGGAGGTAGCTTAGGACCAGGGGACGGACATAGAATACATTTTATCTTCTTTTTTTTGTAATGAAAATTCTGATATAACGCGGGTAAAACCGCGGGGGACAGATAGTTGTAGATATAACTAGTAGTGTCCCGCTATTTTGCCTGTATTTTTGGAAACTAACAAATAATAAATTTTCTTAAGTACTTTCTTAATTTTCGCTCCGTCCATTTTATCAGGGCAGGGCCTAAACGACTGTGGCTACAAGCATTTTGGCTGTTGTAACATTTTTACAATTCATGCGTCCGCTAAGAAAATTTTAGCAATTTCGCCCTTGATAATATAATAAGGGGATGAACTGTTATATATTCACGCTAGTGGAGTCACGAGCTACAACTACTATAAATACAGACGAAAATGTTTATCCGTACTAATATTATAAATGCGAAAGTAACTCTGTCTGTCTGTCTCTTCTTCACGCCTAAACCACTAAACCGATTTGAATGAAATTTGGTACAGATATAGTCTGGGACCCGAGAAAGGACATAGGATAAATTTCATCTTGGAAATACCCCGGGAACAGGAATTATTATTCTACGCGGACTAAGTCGCGGGCAAAAGCTAGTTTATTCTAATGTTGAAAAGAAGGTTACATTTTCGTTTCGTTTTTAGGAGGTTATCTCTGTTAGACTAGTGAGAGTGTCGTGATGGCTCAGTGGATAAGGCGCCCGCCTCTCGTGTAAGAGGTTGTGGGTTCGAATCCGGGCAAGTACCAATGTGACTTTTTCAATTCATATGTACTTTCTAAAGTTTATCTTAGACATCACTGAAATCCCGTGCCTCGGAAAGCACGTAAAGCCGTTGGTCCCGGTTGTCATTCGTAGAACTTTGACAGTCATTACTGGTTAGTCAGAAACTCTGGCCAGTCTAACCACGGGGTATCGTGTCGCCCAGTTACTGGGTTGTGGAGGACAGATATGCAGTCGCTCCACGTAAAACATCGGTATCCAGCTGAATCCGGTTAGGCTGGCAGCCGACCCCAACACGGTTGGGAAAAAGGCTAGGGAGATGATGATCTCTGTTAGACTAGTACTGGTCTGATTACCAAAATTTCACTGATTAAAAGCTTTACTATTACCAAAGGCGAGTAGACGTTACTAAGTACTGACTTTGGCTTAGCACTAGGTATACCTGTCACTGTTACACAACTGCCAAACGTCAAGTATACAATAGAGACGGGAACATAAGCCAAAAGTACGCCCGTAAGGCGTAGAGATAGCCAAGATTTTCGTGATAACCAAGTCCAACAGCTTTACCGTGGCACCTCTCAGTGATGTCTTGGATAAACTTAGAAAAAAATTACATTATAAAAGCCGGGTTTCGAACGATAATTATTAAGTAAGTCTTAATATGAAATTGATAAAGAGCCTTCAAATCGGTATTAAATCCCCAAGTTCAACAGACAGACAGTATTGACGGCCGAGGACACCGTCCATATTATCATAACGTCACATCTTTCGACTCTAACATATTTGTTTATACCAAGGCCGGTTTTATAAGGCCTTTCACACTTACTCATAGGTTCATATACGAGTAATATAATCATAGGGGTTATACCTAATTGCAGACGAAATAGGAACATATAGGTGTGAATATTAATTAAAGATTAATACTTAAAAATGTATTTATATTATCACTTTACAATTTCAGCCATGCAGGTTAGTTACAATTACGCAATGCATTAAAAAACTAGGGGCAAGTTGACATTGTGGTTTACAAGGTATTACTTCATGGCGACCAAATATAAAAAGAGGATACGGTTAACTACACACCCTAAAATCGCATAAAGAAACTGCAGCTACAATTTTTACTGTAGTATATAATAACAATATCGCTCGTGTGTATAGTCATGCCTTTAACTCACAGTTCTAATAAGTTATGTTGTACAGATAGACCGTGAGGTACTGTACTTGTGTTGGTGATTATTAGGTCCCACATTCAGGGCCGCGAGGTGACGAAGCGTTAATATTGTAATATTGTTTGTGGTCAGGGTCGGGTCTGATTCACTGAGCAATAAGTACCTATGAGACAGTGCCTGACAGTATTTCAGTAGTAACAGTAATAGGAAATAAATGTATTCAGTGTAACGGCCCAATGGCACAAAAATATATCGAGTATATATTTACTAGCAACCCGCCAAAACTTTGCATAGGTATTATTACAAATCTATGAAAATCTCGAATCTCTTTCTTTACTATGTATAATACTATAAGCATTCCTCTTAAATCACTTTATCTATTAAAAACCACATCAAATACAAATCCGCATCATCTACTACGTAGCAATGTGCCAGTAGTGCCGCTCCTGGACCAGACTTCTCCAAAGCGGAGACGAGAGATATCTCGAGCCAATCGGCTTGCATTATTATTATTTCCCACCATTTAGCTTCAGCGCAATACAGTATCCTATTGGTCATTTACAAGACAGCTACAGATCTAATACATGAGGTTGCAGATCCGAAACGGGCAAATACTAATTGTACTTTCTACCTTCTTTGTATTTTCTATGTTTGTTTATTAAGGTCATCGTTGACATTCCTAGGAGAGCATGTAAAGCTGTTGGTCCTGGTTATCATTCGGGGATTAAAAGCCTGATAGCAATTGCTCAGTGTAAACACTTTTTCAGCTGCATCTGCCCTCGTAGACAAGTGGCATTGTAGAATAGATTGTAGATTAGAATAGATTGTCATATGTATGGGGTTGACATAAGCTTTCGCTAAATAATTTGACATCTCCATACATTTGACAATCTATTTGATTCCGCTATCTATTCTACAAAGCCACTTGTCTAGGGGGGCTGGTTAGACAGAAAGCTGACTCTAGCATTGCAGCATCTCTAGTTGCATTTTAGAATAGATGGTAGAATAATATATGAGATGTCAAGTAACTTAGCGTTAGTTTGTCAAACTCATATATTTAACAATCTATTCTTTTCAACTATGTATGACAAACCTTATTCTTTTGTGTAATAATCGACCACATTGGTAGAGACTGATTGACAATATTCATTATTATAATTAAAAGTATTTAAAAGTTTTATGAATGTATGAACCGACGTTTTCATTCATAAAAGAACATGGTTTTAAGCTACACTTACTTTCAAAATGGTGTAATTATTTTTTAATGCTTCGTTTAATTACCTATAATTCGCAGGCTGCATTACTTTATGGGCACTTAGTAGCCATTCATGACACGTTAACTAGCACCTTCTAATGTTGACGCCTGTAACGTGAAGTGGCTGAAATACCTAGCATGGTGCACAATCATGAATGTACTTTTCAGTACCATTCATTTTTATCCATTGCAAACAAACACATTTTTACTCTTTATAATAGTACTAGTTTTTGCCCGCGGCTTCGCTCACGTTAGAAGACAAAATGTAGGCTTTGTTACTCTCCATCCCTTCAACTATCTCCACTTAAAAAATCACGTCAATTTGTCGCTCCGTTTTGCCGTGAAAGAAAGACAAATAAAACATACAGACAGACAGGCAGACATACTTTCCCATTTATAATATTAGTATGGATATAGTTAACATAACATTGACTGACTTGTAAGTGAAGCGTGAAAGTGTACGTTTCGTTTAAATACAACTTTAGTTGTTACCTGCACCACTTAGTCCAAGAATTTTGTTATGACTAGGTCTTATATTATATCCCCATCTTCTGCAAAAGAAATAGCCACCATTGTCACGTGACATGCCGTGACTACCGAACAACATAACGGTATTAGCTTTAGCCTCACTGCACAGCTTATTAAGCTATTTACTTAAACAAAAAAACATGGAAAAGGGGAAAAGCAAAAATGAGAACGCCATGACAGTGCGTGCTTTGATCGTGAAATATGAAGGAAGATATATAATTACAGTCAAATAAACAGATCGGAGGGGAATGAAGGCTAAAGAATTTGAAGAATTTGAATTTTTTGTTGTGTACGATTGTAAAATCAAAAAGTTACGAACCTGTGTATTAAACGCGATATCTGAGCGGCAATTCTCGTATTATATATAATACCGGTCCTATGCTTATATTGGTCTTTATTAGTAAAAAATCCTTTAATTTACCTACGTTTTTAAAAATAACTTTTTGATGTAATAAGTGTGTAATTTGGTGATTTACTGACAATAGTAATAATGCCTGCCTATATCACTATGCCATACTCATTGCTGAGTCTTCAAGTCCTCTTGTCCAAGGCGAGCTTTGATTGACGCTTACACAAGGTAGATTGGTGATTTCGGACCTACATAAGTCCACATTTTCTCAAGATATTTTATCCACTAAATCTCGACATTAGTTGACCTGAAAACCTATGCCCAAACAATTCCAAAACTCCAAAAGTCCTATCGAGATGCAATTTCCTTAAATAAAAACTTTATTCATTACGATTGTTATCACAAATCTAGACAAAAACTAGGCAGTGCAATTCTCCGACCTTCATATAAATGTAAAAAGTTTGTAAGAGTAATAAGGGCCTTATCACACTAGCGGTTTGCATGCGGCTGCTTAACGGGGCGTGTGCGAAACGAATGCGTCGCGAAAATTCCGCGGCTTCACGTCGCGGACGCGTGGCGAATTCGCAACGTTTTTGTCGCGTGTTTGTATCAAGTTAAGGGGGATGCTTAACGGTTACAAATTTTTGAACGTTTTTTGCAATTTGCCACTCAATGTTTTGAGTGTGTGTTGATACAGAATGATTTGTGACTATAATAGTCCATTAATTACGGAATTATAATCATAAAACCATCAAAGTGCATATAACTCGATTGATTGCCTATTTAATAAAAAAGTCTACATCAACACACACCCAGACGCTGAGCTGCAAATTGCAATAATAAGTAAGAAAATGAGTTAACATCCACCATAACGAAGAAATTACACTGCTATTCACAGCAATCTCATTGCGCGTCCGCAAGAATTCGCTACGTATGCGCCGCGAGTTTGTTGCGTATCCGTAACATATTCTTTGCGCGTCCGCTCCGCTTTGAGAACGCTCGCAATCTGCTAGTACCTTAACTCAATAATCTGCTAGTATGATAAGGCCCTAAGGGCGCAAGCCAGGGGCCCGGGTCGCGTGCCGCCCAACATTTGTGCCCGATGTAACGAATTACTAATCAATAACAAGCATGTTTTGTCGCAACTATGCAACTTGAACTACGGCTTGTCATATCATGTTTGTTGTTCAAGAAATAGATAAGTGATGTGGCGGATTTCTGGTGAAGAAATGTGATTATTAGCAAATAAGTCATTTTTTTTTTGTTGAACCATTATGTAAGAAGATTTTAGCGAATTGATTATCAAAATTCATTTAAACATTTATACCTACGTTATCCTTTTAGATAGTTAACGTAGAATAAGTATACCGTTTTAAATAATTAACTTAATGTCTTTTTAAAATTAAATCGTAATCAATTTCGTGTAGTAGGTACCTTTAGATATAGGTTACCTTTAGATTTCGGTTCAACATGCCTCCCTGTTAACGTAAAAACCTGCAAATATTTTTTTGAAAGTATAATATGAGTTAATAGATTTAACAAAGAGTTGATTGAAACTACAACTAAATACCTTGTGACTCAGTTAGCTATAAAGCGATATTTTTTGCAAACCGCCCATAATGTCGCCTTCTGTTTGCGACGAAACAAATTACAAATCAATAAATAATGATTTAATGACAGTTCTGCAAACTTTATTTCTTGGCCACGATTCGCGGAATTATTTATTGAATAACTTGAGGCAAAACGACTGCTGATCAGACTGTGGTACAATTATGTTGTTTTCAAATTTTATTGCTCACTAACCTTAATTATATTTTAAGTAAAAAGGGCGAAAATATTTTTTTGATATTTCTACATCAAAACAAGCTTTCCTTAAATAGGACATAATGTTATATTTAACATTTTATGGAGAAATGATTTACTCGTAGTAACAAATCTTGATCTCTTTGAATACTTATTCATGGTTTATAATGCAAATTCAGGGTTTATTGCTCTTTAAAAGTGGATATAAAGCTTAATAGGTCAAAGTTCCCAGTTGGCAATAGATATATTAGTAGACTAACTTTTTCCCGCGGTTTCACCTGCATCTTTGCTGCTACTCTTAACCAAAAAAAAAGTAAAATATAAAAAAAATAACCTCCTAGATAAAACCTACTTTCAAATAAAAAACCCTATCTAAATCGGTTTACCCGTATACGATCTGCGGCACCACAGACAGAAACATAGCTGTCAAACTTATGACATCCCTTTTTGTGTGTCTGTGGTTAAAAACGCGGGTGATCCCCGAGGACAGCTTGTTCCATATAAGAACCCATACAAAACTTGTCACACTCTGTGTCAAATTTACTGATTGAAAATTGTGCTAGTTAAAAATACATTAATAAAATAAAATGTTTTATTTTATCTCCAATTTCCAATTTTCTGGTAACTAAATTCTGTCTGACCGGTAGAAGTTTTACCTGCGTAATTCCCGTTCCTGTGGGATTATTGCGATAAAAACCTATAATCTATTGCCCTTACTAAAAATCATTGTGTAAAGTTATGCCATGAATAAAGCCTGTGTAACCATACATTTTTTGACGTATAAACCTGTCATAACTTTATGCAGCGATTATTAGTAAGGCGCTGTCTTTTCCCAGACTATCTCAGTACTAAATTTCTTTTAAATTGGTTTAGTGGTTTTCATGTGAAAGCTAGACAGCTATCCATAAGCCATAACATAAGCATAAGTCCATATAAGAGGAACCCATACAAAACTTGTCACACTCTATGTCAAATTTACTGATTGAAAATTTTATCAGATGGCCTACTACCCATTAATTCTCACGGTCAAGCTGACACACTGTTAAAATTAGTATAATGTAAATAATAAATTGAAGCTCCAAAAACTATAATCAATAACAAAATACTTTCAATTTAGAAATTAATGTCGATGCGTATACACGTGTAATTATAGTTAGTTTACTGTCTCGAATGGAATGTAATGGACGTCGTTGACATTCAGTCGGCAATCTGGTTATAGGCTACTACTGACTTCTCCCCGCTGCTTCGCCCGAAATATATTCATAAAAGTATCCATTTGTCCTTTCTAAGGCTATGGGCTGTCTCGATTCCAAATTTCGTTTCAGCGATTACGCAATAAACAAAATGGCGGCGGAAATTCCACTACTACCCCAAAAAGAAAAACGTACGAGCATAGATTATAAAATTTTACTTTTTTAATTTGTAGGAAATTTATCCAAGAACGTAAATAACCAAACTTGTTCATACAAAAGTAGACTGTAAGTAATAAAAATAAGGACTACAATGAAATGGGAAATGAAATGGTCGGTTGGGTGTTGAGAGGATCGGTTCGGTAGTTAAGTCTCCATCTGTCTGTTAGTTTAACAGACAGATGGAATTACAGTTGCTTTCGCATTTATAAAATTAGTATGAATTATTTTCATGCTCAAAACGTACCCTAAGTAATAAATAGGAGAGTTTTGTGTATGTGTCGCAGTCATCTGGTTAAATCAGCTATTTGATTGTATGACTAGCGCGTTCATTGAATGACGACAATTAATTGAATGACTAAACGACAACTCGTCAAGTTGTTTAATGTAACGTTCAACGACTTGACTGAACGTCATTTAGCATTGTCGTTTAATGGGATATAGTCGACTTTGTAATATTTGTTTAGGGTGACCATAAGTTCGCAACTTAAAAACTTAACTTCCTTTACATAACAAAAATTAGGACATGACATGACACACTTTATTATGATTTTAATTAAAAAAAAAAAACTTTAAAACTAGCCGGCGGCGGCGTATCAATAGGTAAATCCATGCTGTCACACTATTTTATTAACCGACTTCAAAAAAAAAAGTAGTAGTATGTATGTATGTATGTATGTATGTATGTATGTTTGTCCGCGATTATCTCGCGTTTAGCTGAACCGATTTTGATGCGGTTTTCAAAATAGTATTCGTTACATTCTGGGGAAGGTTTTAGTATATAACACAAATGGATATCCCGTGGCGTTGCCTGCATAGATCCCGTTTTCTTTCTTGGATTGTAGATTTTCAACGACGATTGTATGTTTGAACGCGATTATCATTTTATAAGTAGTTTTATTTTGAAAGATACTATAGTCAAATCGTTTATTTTCATTAGACCAAAAAAGGCACTTTGGAACGTCATTTACAAAAGTAATTCTAGTTGCCTACTCTAAAACGTAGTCAGACATTGGGACTCTAACTAAAAAGTAAAAAATAAAAAGCTTTTTTCAAGAATAAAGTCACTTTAAAGTAAATTTAATAAAAATAATATCAAAACAGTGCTATCTGCGCGAGCTATTTTACGCCATACTTGTTTTGGTGACTACTAACGCCGCAGTGGAAAAAAAATGAACTAAATTACAATCACCTAACTGATATTATGTCCGCTCTGTTCAAAGGGCTATGCTTCTATCAGCTATTTAGTTGGACGTTGAGTGACGTTTGTTTAATCAGCTTTCGGCCCAGTCATACAACCAAATAGCTGATTCAACCAGATGACTGCGACATGAGCATAACGTGAGTGTCCCATAAAATACATATTATGTCATAGGATGACTAACGAACTGACAATCCACCTTATGTTAAATGATCACCGTCGCCTTTAGATAAAGAAAGTATTACCTTAAGACTAAAAAAAAATCTTTGTTTGATTCTAATAATTTTATTATTTTATAATTGTTCGATTCTAATAATTTTATTATTTTATTCTGGTACTGAAAAAGATAATTAACAATATTGGTCAAGTACCATTTTAGGGCGTGTTAACCTACATAGATTTTAATTAACCGGCAACCTATTTAAACAGCTGTGGTTTCAGACAACGTTTTAAGGAAATTTTCATTATAAACGATTACTTAATTTTATGTAATTAAAACGATTGAATAATACAACTTTTCAATATTCATTCAATATTCTTGGAGACAGACGTAACTAAAATCTAAATATTATTGTTAATGTTAACACATCATTTCGCAGCTGTCTTCGGATCGACCCATATTAAAAATAATTCAAAAATTTCGAAACTTTAAAGGCTTTCCGCGAAACCACGGAGTTAACCATGAAACCGTATAACACAAAACTATCGGAAATCTCAACATGGTGGTTTTGTACCATCATCGAACCAATTTTTAATTGTAAAATGTAGGCCCATATGACTTGCCCATAAAAACAGCAAAATACTAACTACCTGAAACTTTTCTCTTCTTTCTCTAACAATAGGCGAGACGACAAAAAATAGTAATCAGTCCGTCAGTTAGATAATCAAAAAATTTGGGACACGTATTTTTTCTTTTTTTTTGTAAACAGAAAATGCCGACAATACAGTGCGTTAAAGTTTTGTGAAACGTCACGCCTTTGTATAATTTTTACTGAGAAGTGACGTCACAAGCCCCCTCTCCGGAACTTTGATACTATTTATCTTTGTATTTTGTTATTAATTTGATCAAGCAAAAAATATGTGTCCAGTATTTTTGGACTGTGTAACAGACGGACTAAACAGAATGTCATTCTTTTGATGTAGTCAACATCCCTATTCTGAATCTGTGAATACCACAATCAATAGTTAAAAACCCAAACTAATTATGCACATTGAACTTGAGTTTCGGCCGTGTCACCAGGGCCGCGGTGATACACAATAAATGAGGTACGCGTGACATTGAGACAGTACCATTAACCGCACGAAACATCCACACATGGCCACTTTAACTGATGGCGACTGTTCCATGTACATAGATCTGTGGAGTTGATGTACTCAGCGGTTTTTTTTTCCTTTCTTTCTCTAATGTTCTGGTCGGATAGGTACCTAGAGAACCTCAATTTCGGTCAGCGGGCTTAGCATGCGGTCTTTGGGCTTGTATGATGGGATATTTTCTTTTTTAGTTCATTAATATATCGCGAGTGCTGAGCGTGAGGCAATATGAAAGGACACCCTAAGTAACCATGGCAACGACACCTGTAGCGCATATCTTATACCGCGTTTACATTCAGCCGTAGTGAGAAGTGGGCAGGGAAGTGGGCAGGATAGAGATGTAAAGTGACCGTCAGGTTATATGTGACCGATTAATCTGACCGAGCATATTGGACATTTATCCAATTTGACCGGTCACTTATGGTCATTTATTGTCAGAAACGTCAGAAACGTTTTTTTGTGTATAAATAGACTTTATTCTATAAAACTACGGAAGTTTTAGAATCATCGAAGCTAACCATGTCATTCATCGATCTTTAACACAGTAAAACAAAATCTATACTTATAATATACTTAACTGTAGAGAGGTCAGTTCTGTACATTGAAATATATATATCCAAAATTACTATTGGAGGATAATTGGTGATCGATACTAATTCCAAAAAGCAATCAGATTTTTTTTTGTCTGTTAGTCTGTCTGTCTGTATAAGCACGCATGGATTAAAAAATACTAAAAGGATTATAATTGGTACGATTATAACTTGGTACGATTATAATCCATACTCGTGGGCAGGTTATAGGCTCTATAACATAACGCTAAGACACATAGGAGCCGAGCAGTAATGAAAAGTGTAACAAAAACGGGGAGAAAAACATTCCTTTTGAGAGATTCCGTTGTGTGCGCTGCGTAAATGGTTAAGGTTACGCAATGTACTAGAATATTGTTCCTCTTAAAAAGTTAAAAAAAAATCCGCAACAGCATATGTCTATCACTATGACCATTTTTATGGCAATGAAATTAGATCATGAAATAATGCATGATTTGCGGGGGTGTTTTTATGAATATAGTATTAATCCTTATAAATATAAATACGTTATCCAATACAAGTTTTTTATTTTGTACAAAATTGCCGCTTACATAATTTTATTTCAATAAAATATCTTTAAAGATATCACAGAGTTTTAAAATTACTCCGCAGCAATATAATGATGGTACGCACGGGCAGTAACGGAAAGTAAAAAGGCTAGCCGATAGCTTTGCAAGATATTGATTGCATATACATGAGAATAACACGTAACATTGTGCTACATAACATTGCACCATGAGCTACGGGAGCCGATCAGTAACCAAAAACCTAACATAACGTGGTATGCGAGGATCAACGGGGCACCAGTGTGAGCGCCCAACCTGGCCTTGGCCCCGGCCCGGCTACTGAGGGCATCCCAGAGGGTCATGGCGATTCCGATGGTGCGGGGATACCGCACGATCTCCTGCGAGGTGGCGAGCCTTCTTGCCGGACGGCATACCGCCATGGGATGAGGCAACAATCCTTGAACACACGCACCAGTGGCGCGTGGAAGTGCAATGCGGGGCGAAGTTCCGCTGCTGTGGGTAATCGCAGTGGGAGGACTGAGCTCCGGCGGGATCTCATGGCGGAATGGAGACTGCGGCTGTTGCAACCCAGTGCTGGGCACACCTCTTTGAGGAATGGCTGGAGAAGCGTCACGGTACTCTCACGTATAGCCGGAAGCAGGTCCTCACCGGACACGGACATTTTGGGAGGTTCCTGTGAAGGTGTGCCTCGCCTTGGCGGGCAACCGCCGTGTCCTTGCAGAGGCGATCGGCGGCGGTGACCTCTCGCACCCGGCGCTGGATCAGGCCATGCTCCGGGGCGAGACTGAATAGGAAGCCGTGACTCCTTCTCCGAAGCAGTCATGCTGGCGAAGGAGGCGGCGGCGCGCGTGAGGCAGCGTCAAGCCTCACGCCACGGACAGAGACACAAGCGTAGGCGTCTATTCTTTGTGAAGAGTAAATAGCCACTAAGAAAAAAAAAAAGGTTTAAAATTGTGGATAGAAGTTCGACATCCACGCAGGCGAAGCCGCGGGCGATAGCTAGTACCTAATAAAATAGTTTTGAAATCAAATAGTTTTAGTATAGTTGTATGGCTAAATTGAAAAGAAAGACACGTCATATTTTAAATCTGTGAAAAAAAGTGAATCAGTCAGTTTCAGCGTTTGTTTTAAATTTCCATAAAGTGATGTAGCCTGTATTTATAACACTAAATGTTGGTTTAGAAAGTCAGTAGGTATTATTTCACATTCATAAAGTTTTGTATTAGCCTGACATTCAATATTTTACGAAAGTAATAGTTACACCAAGTAAAGAATACTAATTTAATATATCTGACCAATATGACAATAAATGTCCAATGTGACCGGTCATTTATTAATAAATGACGGTCACTTATCGTATGTGACCGTCAGTTTACAACCCTAGGGCAGGACGATTGTGTATTTGTGCGGAAGTCAAAGGACCGGCAGCACGAGCAGCAGTGCGTGTTTACATTCTGCTCCGACGCTCAGTACTCGCCGAGCGCTTGGGTGAAAAAGACGTTCGCTTTTCTTTATAATAATCATCGAAAATGCCGTTCGAATGGAGCAATGAGAAAACTATTCGTTTCATAGAATTACTGGAAACAGAAAAAACTATTTTATTAAACCCCTATTCATTTTTAAATACCTATCCAACAATATATCATACGGTAGGATTGAAATTAAAAAAAAAACACTTCCCACTTTACATACAGGGGGGCTACCCTAATAAATCATTTTTTTTTCCAATTTTTATTTTACCACTTCGTCGGCGTGATTGATATACATATTGGTACCAAAGCAGGCTTACTAGCGCTAACGCTCACAGAGATTAAGCGAGGACGGACAGACAGACAGTCAGACGAACAGACAGACATGGCGAAACTATAAGGGTTCTAGTTGACTACGGAACCCTAAAAAAACAGTTAAGTAGGTAGGTTGATAATTAATGTATACTTAACAAAGTTCTATTTCGATGGATAGATATCATCCACCATCGTCTACGAGAACATTCTTTTTTTGTATTCGATATCTTTTTAAACATCGAACATAATATTATGTATCGCAAAAAGAGACAGCGCGGCCGCTGTGATTATTTCGACGTCTGCCATTGCCGAAACTTGAAAACGAAGTGAGTGGTAGGGCAGTATGTAAACACACACTTCTCTCGATCCTGCTGCGGCAATATTTAGGGAATTATTGCCGGCAGTGCGAGGGGCAGCGGCATGGGCTGAATCTAAACGTAGCAAAAATTCTCGTGTCACAATGTTAGTTACCTTACTCCTCCGAAACGGCTTTACCGATTTTTACCAAATTTTATATGCATATTTAGTAGGTCTGAAAATCGGCTACTATCTATTTTTTATTCCCCTAAATGATAAGGGTTGTTCACCCTTAACATTTTTCACGCGGGTGAAAACGCGGGAGGTAGCTAGTAATTTAATAAAAAAGTGACTGCCATCTTGGATTTTCAATATTAAAACGACTACAGCACTAGCCTATGACAATATTTGGAAAAATGACCGCCATCTTGGACACTTAACTAAATTCAAGTATCCACCTTGCTGTATCATTGAAAGTTTAGGAAATTAATTTGTTGCTTAAGACATTATACGTACAAGGTCGTTTATTTATCTTTTCTGTCTGTAAATTGGCCAAATCCCGATTTATATCATTTTCCTGTGACAGCTGTGATCTTACATTCTCTCGACCGAATTATCATTATGGTGGTGTAAGCCGTGTAAGTAACGTTAAGCAACAAATTTAGTCATAATTTTTTTAAACTTCCATCGCTTCTTTTATTTCATTAACGGGCCTGTTGGTCTAGTGGTTATCGTGACCCTGACTGCTACGCCGGAGGTCGTGGGTTCGATTCCCACCCAGGACAAACTTTGTGTGATGAGCATGATAGTTTGTTCTGTGTCCGGGTGTAATTTATCTATAATATGTATGTATTTATAAAGTATATAAGTAAGTATGTCTAACAGTTGTCTGGTTACCATAACACAAGCTCTGCTTAGCTTGGGATCAGATGACCGTGTGTGAGTTGTCCTAAGATATTTATTTATTTATTAGGGGAATTTATTTTCATTTATTTACAGTATAAATGAAACTAGCACGTAAATTTCAAGACTTTAGCACCAGTACTGTGCTCTGTGCGTTGATACATCAATCACTCAATTAGCCTTTATTTACGACGTAGAAGGGATATCGGGACGAAAGTTACGTCCCTTTGAGACGAAAGTCGCGCCGTGCTTTCCACCCCACATTAGCAAATAACGCCCGCCCATTCATCACTGCTATAAATATCTAATACCGACCTCAACGTTATTTGTAACAGTTTTCTGACAAAATGTTTACCCAAATTACGTTGTCGTACGACAGACTATAATTTTGTTTAGCCTTACAAATCTATCATCATTAGAGCCCATAATTACTTGCGACCGTGACCCTGGGTGGCGTGACGGGGTATCATTTTATTTTAACTAATTAAAATATCATTGTAATTGTTTAAGGACATGCACACGCGATAGTTTTAGCTTTGATACCAGCTGTATCTGTAGATCGACAAATTGCGCCAGTTATAAATTAATAAAATAAAATGTTTTGTTTTATCTCTGATCTCCAATTTTCTGGTAACTGAATTCTGTCTGACCTTGTACTGTAGAAGTCAAATTTATATTAAATATTACGAGGCTGTTTGATTGGTTGGTTGGACGCGCTAATCTCATGAACTAACTTATTAGTCCAAGATGCCAGTCTAAATCTTACTTTTTCAACATCATGACGCGACCCATGAAATATATGAGATTTCTCTTAGTAACTGAGTCACCAAGTATGACCGCTGTTTTTAAATGCTTTATTGAATTTCCAAGATAATTTTGGATTCGATTTACACAATCTGATGACCCGCGGTATTCATCTGCGAAGCCGTGGGCGAAAGCTAATTATTCTAATTAAAAAGTTGTACGAGTTCTTTATTAAAAAGATCATTAAGGAATTGGCCACCTATTTCTGTAAACTATTGTCTATTTCAGCTACTTATTATCTTCAGTTTTATAACTTCTTACGTATCTAGTTTCATAATTATAATGTCCTCATTATACAAGTTCGTATCCATTATATAACATTATAAGGAAAACCCAGATTACAGTGCTTTACTCGTGTGAATGTTTTCCACCAGTGTTGTGATGTAATTCATAAGCTTTTGGGATATATGTATTATCATTTTTTATGTTTCCACTTTTCTCAAAGATATATAAAGGGTGTGGCGTGGTCTACCGTTAAGGATTTAATTAACCAGGTAATTTACTATAACCTACTACAATTTTACAAAATAAAAATAAAATTAGTATAAAGTTAAAATACACACATCAAAAGTGTCTAGGGATATTTTAACTTTACCTAAATAACTAAAATTCTATTAACTTTTTGTTATGACACCTACACTTTAAAATAAACCTTGTTTAATTGCCTATCTAATCTGATAATAAACTTTTAGATAAAGTTAAATTAAAAAAAAAACTTAGAAGAAGAGGAAAAACTCAACAAAATTTCAATTTAACTTTATTTTTGAAATTTCAAAACCTAAACAACAATACATTTTTTTTTATAAAAATTGTTGAAAACTTAAAATTAATAATTCGTGGATCCACCTAAGACTCTCCTGACACATCTGGAGCGGTTCTGCATACTCAAAACAAGGGTGTCAATATCCTGTTGTGGAGTACTGTCCCAAATCCTGCTAAGATGTAAGAAAAGCTGGTTTTGATGCACAATACCAACAGGGAAATTCCTACAAGCTCTTCTCTGAAGCATATTCCAGGCATGCTCAATAGGATTTAAGTCAGGGGATTGTGCAGGCCGGTCTAAAGCTTGGATAACATGCTGTTGTAACCAACTTGTAACGATACGCGCCGTATGTGGACGAGCATTGTCGTGCATTAGCTGGAAATTTTGTCCCATTTGCTGTTTGTGGGGCAAGATTACAGGCTCTAGCACCTCATCTCGGTATTTTCGAGCAGTTATATTGCCTTGTATCCAAACGAGGTCCGTTCTACCGCCGAGACGAATTCCTGCCCAAACCATAATCGTGCCACCTTAATATGCATGAATTTGTTGTGGGTGCTGCAGTCGATTCCAACGTCCAGGTTTTCTCCAAACGCGTACTCTTCGCGAATCAGGATGAAATCCAAACCTAGATTCATCAGTGAAAAGCACAAGTGACCATTGAGAATGGTTCCAGTTTTCGTGTGCAATAGCCCATTGTAATCTTCTTCCTCGATTACCTCTCCTTAGTGCTGATACCCAAAATGGCCTACGAGCACGTAGATTGACTTCATGCAGTCGACTTCTCAAAGTTTGACCGCTTACCAGCAAACCATACTCTCTCTGTAGCCTTTGAACCAATTGCATCGCCGCTGCATTTAGTTGACTTCGTGCAGCATTTACTATGAATCGGTCCTGTACATGTGTTGTAATGCGTTGAGGTCCTCGGTGCCGTTCCACCACTTCCTCCGTGACACGATAACATGACCAAAGCCTGGATATAACGCTCTGACTGGTCTTCATGGCTTCAGAAACGGCAATTATGGGACAGTATTCCACAACAGGATATTGACACCCTTGTTTTGAGTATGCAGAACCGCTGCAGATGTGTCAGGAGAGTCTTAGGTGGATCCACGGAATATTAATTTTAAGTTTTCAAGAATTTTTATAAAAAAAAATGTTGATTTGTTTAAGTTTTGATGTTTCAAAAATAAAGTTAAGATTGAAATTTTGTTTGAGTTTTTCCTCTTCTTCTAAGTTTTTTTTTAATTTAACTTTATCTAAAAGTTTATTATCAGATTAAATAGTCTAATAAACAAGGTTTATTTTAATGTGTACATATTTTAACAAAAAGTTAATAGAATTTTAGTAATTTAGGTTTAATTGAAATATCCCTAGACACTTTTGATGTGTGTAGATTCCGGAGATATTATTTTTTTCTTTTTTTTTAATTCCACATTTTGTTATAAATTTGGTTGTATTGAAAAAAAGAAACATCTTTTCCATTTCTGAATTCTGTTTATAACTGCTGAATACTAGAGCTATCGTGAATAAATGAGTTTTTAGAGAAAAAGCAATTCTTCTCAATTTTTAATCAATTTTTTTACATTATCTGCAAATTCATAAAAATGGTTAAAATTGTAATAGGTTATAGTAAATTATCTGGTAAATCTGATCCTTAACGGTGGACCACTATTTACGCTACACCCTGTATATTAGAAAAACGATTTAAACGATCACAATAACACACAAATCACCAAAAAGTTCTACATTTAATTCTTTTTCTTAATTTTGGCAACAAATCTACCCTAATATTGTAAAGATGTAAAAAGTTATTTTTCTACAAACAGAAACTACATTATTCCTGATTGCTAACTTAAAATTTTCGTTTAATGTTGTTTTTGGTTTTATTACAAACTAGCTTTTGCAAAGCGACAAAAAGTAGCCTGTGTTACTCTCCATCCCTTAAACTATCTCCACTTAAAAAAATCACGTCAATTCGTCGCTCCGTTTTGCCGTGAAAGCAAGACAAACATACAGACAGATAGACACACTTTCCCATTTATAATATTAGTATGGATGGATAGCCAGAGACGGTCTTCAATTTATTAAGGGTTTAGTTAAGTCATGTCGGAAATTCCAACAAAGTAAATAAAATTAAAGTTACTTAGGGCCTGATTCACAGCCTCAAAATAGTCCTTATCTACAAGAATATTTTAATTAGAACTTATCAAAAGACTACGAAACAGGCGCTTACTGTAGCGATTTACTAACCCGCTACCTCTTAACCCTTGCACCAAACTTTGCGTTAATTTCTTAGCAATATCAGTCTCCATCGAACATGACAAGCCCTGTTATTTTCTAAAACTGTCTTTATGCCGCAATTATTAGTTATTAGCTGGAAAACTTCTATCGAACAGCGTTTTATAGTCCACTTCACTGAATTATTGACGACTCGGCCTACAATTTGAAGTTTATTTATTGAAAACTGTCTAATAAGTTGACTTCGTGGGATCGCTGTTTGATGTTGCACATTGTGGAATATTATTTATTTGCGTACAAGGATGACTTTGTTCTTTCGTCAGTAATGGGTGGTTTATTCATTTATCATCGTATTTGCCTATTTGGTGGATAGTTTGATTGTTTTTTTTTTTAAACTAGCTGTCCCCGTTCCTTTCGGGATTTATGGGATAAAAACTATCATTATTTTGTTCTTTCTCAGGCTTAGACAAACAAACAGACACACACATACCTTTCCCATTTATAATATTAGTATGAATAGTAAACTGAGTGACTGACTAGGCGATATATCAAACCGCTGGTCCTGAAAGTATCCACAAACATTTTAGAAATTTTCCCCCCCCCCCCCCCCCCCCGCTTTCTAAAGAGGGAGGTTGAGGAATAGGGATTGCTTATATTTTTGACATCCACGCGGGCGAAGCCGCGTTCACAAGCTTGTAAATTATATGTCTCTGTTTAATATTTTTAGGCTTATGTAGTCAACTAGGACACCTTATAGTTAAGCCATATAAAGCTTAGCTCTAAAGTACACTGACAACAGATGGCGCATGTGGAAAAATACTTTGATTAAACCATAATTCTAATTATTCTTCAGACATTAATGATTGGTATGATATATCATTGGACGGAACGTTTGCATCTTATCATTTTTAATTTATGAAAATAATCCTTAATGATTATTCAAAATGACGTGCATTCCTTTTAAATGAAAACAATCTTCATAAAATAATAGGATAGGAAGGTATCAATGGGAATGTGTAGGTGTTAGTAATGTTAGTATTTTAAAGAAAATCATCAATCAGAAATCACAACTTTTAAGAATGTGTCATTTTGAGAATGTGTCATTTTGAGAAAAGACAATTTGAGAATGTGTCATTTTGCTAATGAGGCATTCTGCTAATGTGGCATATTGAGAAATGACATTTAGCGAATGTGTCATTTTGCGTCAATGTGTCATTTTGCGAATATGACATTGTGCGCCTAATCCATCTGTCTGTCTGCCTACCTGTCCGGCTTATTATAACTTGGCATGAGTTTAAATAAAAAAAAGACCAATTAATTTCAATGATATGTTTTATGGTGATGACTGGTTTTTACAAGAACAAGGCTGGTGCGGTGAATGCGCGAGCGTACCCCCAAACCTCCGCGGTCCACCCATAAGTCGGCCGAGGAACACCGTGGTACCTTTAGCCGATAAGAGTCCAGCACACCCCTTTGACTTGGCCAGACGGGGGACAGTCCATTAGTCCATGAGGATTGCCCAACGCTAAAATAAGGGTTCAATCGCTGCTTAACCTTTAAACGTCCAAGCGACAGCCGGCTGTCGCGCTGCTATTTTCTTTCTATTGTGTCTCAAATCACGTGTGTTCATCTGATATAACATGTGTATGCTTGTTCCAGGTGCATGGTGTGTAATTGTTAACATGTCTGCTCTTGTTGAGGATGTTGGTCAGAATGGATCGAGTCTCCACGCTGTCGCCGTCGACGCCTAGTAGCCGTGGCATGGACAAGTATGAGCAACTAGCGGTGGTAAGTCACGATAGCCCGTGATGGGAGTGTTGTTCAAGGTCCTTAAGGAGATATGAATAAACTCGAAACTGTGTGCGACTAACTGTTTTAATTACGGTCCGATTATATTTTATTTATATTATACTGTTATACACCGTCAGCACCGTGTTAGGTAAGTCGAGGGACATATTTTATGGACGCGATAATAAATGCTCATTTGACAAAAAAAATATTTTCACTTATTCAGCAAGCTCTAAGGCTTAAGCTGTAATTTTCGCAAGGAGGCTAACAGAAGTTAGATAAAAGTTGCCAAAGATCATTTTATTTATTTAAACCTGTTAAGGTTTGAATTTCCAAAAATCACATTTTAGTGTGCCACGCCACAACGTTGTAAAAAGAAACTAAAAATTTACATGTTACTTGCCTCATTAGTTCAGTAAAGTTCAGTTGTTCATTACCACCAAAACATCTAAGCAAAGTTAGAAGATCAAAATTTATTCAATGATACAGGAAATTCACAATAAACTTTTTAGCAAAAAAAAAGCGGTTTCAGCATTATGTTTACTTATTGTATTTGAAAATTGCTAAAAATACAGCCGGTAAATATTTGTAAGCTGAAGATTGGGACCGCCTACGTCAGTAACAGTCCGTGTCAGGCCCAACTTATAAGAATGCTCCGTTATTTTGTAACTGCCCGAAATGCTTGCAACTTTATTAATTTTGTCATTAGATTCATTGGCAATTCTATTTTAGGAATACTAAGTATTGTATTTGACTAGGATGAGTCGACTGTGTAGCGTTTTTTTTTTTATTTTAATTTATTCTGTTTGCTTTTAGTTTAGTATTCTACGGATAATTGTAAAAGACTTCAATTTGGTAGGTGACACGAGCACTGTTTGAAATTTTTTTGAAAGCAATTTACTGAGAAACCTCAAAAAATAATAACCTTGTGTGTACTCTACTCAGGTATACATAAAATGTTGTCACTGACATTTCAATTTAAGAGCACTTAAAACGCTCTACGCTGTCTTGATTGACTGGAGGTCTATTCAACAGTGCACTTATTCCTAATGAAAAATAAGTTTTTATCGACATCCACAGGTAGGCGAGGGTTCGTACGGCGTGGTGCTAAAATGCCGGCGCCGCGACACGGGCCAGCTCGTCGCCATCAAGAAATTCCTGGAGACTGAGGAGGACGCCGCTGTCAGGAAGATGGCGCTCAGAGAAATACGCATGCTCAAGGTATGGTAGAGACCGGGTGCTTTATACAATGATATAAAAAGAGGAAAGATTTATTTGTGAAAAATCTTTTAATAATAACAAGCTACATAATCAGCAAATAAGATATAACATCTAGGTTATAATATGACATCACGATACAGACTAGACTCTTACTGACTAAAACCCATCAGTGTACCTCCTAATGCTCTTTACGTTCAAGGGCCGCGGTACTCTTTCGAGCAAATTCTGCAACACTATGACCCACGAGAACCGAGCCTCTAGTTTCTGATATTATAATCCATTTTAATAGATTAAGTTTTAATATACAAATGCGTGCAGGACACCAATACCGCATTGCGCTTTCGTTTTGCGCTTCGTGCAATACGTTCAATGCCTTAATAAAAATAGGCCTAAGATAGCCTATTTGTATTGCCAGTCTTAATCCCTTAGTATTTTTCATTGTCAAGGTTTATGTTCCGAGATGGATGTCTATTTATATTTTTTTCGTTTGAATTCCAATTAAAATAAGGGGTTCAGTCGTATAATGTACCTTTGTTGTTTGGTGATCACTGCAAACAGGAATACTCATCGAGAGGTCTCGATGTTTTTTTATTCCCGGAACTTTTGAACCGTCTAGACTGCAACTTCTTATCATAGCATTGTTTTCACTACATTTGGTTTATGATTGTTGATCTTATCCACGAGTATTGGAAGTCCAATGTATCAATCCCGATGTGGTAGGTAAGACTGCGTTCAAAATTTTCGACCCTCATTTAAAGCGGGTGCCCTCTATCTGGCAGAAACTTGTTTCTCCGAAACCTAGTTGGCATAACTCACTTGGCAGAAACTTTTTTAAACAAACATTGTTAAGGTATAAAAAATATTTAACATAATTGTTTTTTGGCCTAATGTTTTTATGTCCGAATTTTAAATGGGATACTTTTAAGATGGCAGAATTGTATTGGGAATAATTCCCTTTGTCAGAGTTACAATTTTGCATAATTTCGTTTAGCATAACGTTTATTTAGAGCGCCAATTATTTTCATAATTTGACTTAGCATACTACGAAGATCACAAAATTTCAATAGAAATAATTATTAGTCATATTGAAAAAAAATATATATTGATTCAAAAAATCACTATGGTGTGCTACAAAAGTGAGTGACAGAAATGAATCGCTGCAAAACCGACTTCACGTAGTCTTGTCTGCCCTACCCCTAGAGTGTAATTTAAACCCGCGAAGGCGCGGAGGGGCAAGGCGGCCCGCGAGCTGAGGAGCAGGTGGTTTTAACGCACACCGCCGCGGCTGAGGGTGGCCGGCGAAGCCGGGCAGCAAGCCGAAGCTGCAGTGGTGGACGTAAAACCATCTGCGACGATGAGCTCGCGTGGGACCGCCGGAGCCCTGCAGCGCCGGAGCCGTGACAGAAGCCATGCCTGTTGCATGCCTGCTGCATGATACATGCTTGTTGCATGCTGCATGCTGCATGCCTGCTGCATGATGCATGCTTGTTGCATGCTTGCATGCTTGCTGCATGCTTGCATGATTGCTGCATGCTTGCATGCTTGCTGCATGCCAAAATAAGATATGAAATGCATGCCAAAAAAAGATGATTCTGGCTGTGAATTTTCTGCGATATGATGGTTCTACTTTTGATTATTATGGATATAAAATATATGCCAAAAGATGATTCTGGTTTTGAACTTTCTACGATGTTATGGTTATACTTATTGATTATTATGGATATGAAATTTATGCCTAAAGATGATTCTGACTTAACAAAATTATGGGTTTCGGTGTATGGTAAACGAGTGTATGCCAAACGATTTTCTGCGAAAAGAGGTTGCTATCCGTTGCTATGCAAAATAAAATTATGACGTAAAAAGTTCTGCTATAAAGGGTGGACCCATTTAAAGCACATTCCTCCAAGATATACCTCTGCTGTACTTACCTACAGATGAAGATATACCTCTGCTGTACTTACCTACAGATGAAGATATACCTCTGCTGTACTTACCTACAGATGAAGATATACCTCTGCTTTACTTACCTACAGATGAAGATATACCTCTGCTGTACTTACCTACAGATGAAGATATACCTCTGCTGTACTTACAGATGAAGATTTCCTTGCAATTTTCAGAAACTCCGCCATGACCACTTGGTGAACATGATCGAGGTGTTTCGTCGCAAGCGCCGGTTCTACTTGGTGTTCGAGTACCTGGACCACACGCTGCTGGACGAGCTGGAGGCGGCCTCTGGCGGTCTGGGCGAGGACACTGCCAAGAGGCACTTGTATCAGCTGCTCAAGGGCATTGATTACTGCCATCAGAATTCTGTAAGTGTCAATGAAGATGCGTGACTCTTTGGGATTAGAACAGGAATATTATGAATGGTGTTTTGGTTTGTAAGGACTATAATAGGGAGTCTGTTGCATTTACTCTTGAATGCCACCACTTGCCTTCTGATGAGTTTAGTCTCTAAACTTTCAATTTGCAAACAAACACATGGATGCAGAAAGTTCATATCTCCGATCATAAGCTACTGTCTGTATGTTATTTTTTATCCGTGGTTTAAATAGATTAATGACATTTAGTCAGCATAAGCAAATTCTAAACAAGGTAACTGTCAGACAAATCAACTTTGCACAAACTGAAAAACCGTAGGAAAAGAGCCTTTATAATGATCAGACAAAGAAGGCGCCTGGATACAATGCAGGCGTAGTTTTTTTAGTAATCTAACTAAGGTACAGCACTGAGAAGCCGCTGGGTGCTCTTATAAGGCGCTTTCGAAACTGAATCCGCCTCTGGTCAGATTGTAAGTTTTAAAATCCTTTCTATTGAAATTTTCTGTTAGATAATCCACCGTGACGTGAAGCCAGAGAACGTGTTGGTTTCGAACGCGGGGATTGTGAAGCTGTGTGACCTGGGGTTTGCGCGCGCGCTGGCGGCGCCGGGCGAGCCCTACACCGAGTACGTCGCCACGAGGTGGTACCGCGCACCTGAACTGCTCGTGGCTGAGCACAGGTAATGTGGAGACGTAGCCATCTGATACCAATACTCCCTCATCATCATCTCCCCCGCATTTTCCCCACTATGTTGGGGTCAGCCTCCAGCCTAACCGAATTCAGCTGGATACCAGTGTTTTACGTGAAGCGACTGCCTATCAGACTCCCACAACCCAGGAACTGGGCAACACGAAACCCCTTGGTTAGACTGGTCAGAAGTCTTGGCCTGGCATCTGACTACCCGAAACGACTGTCAAAGTTCTACAAATGACAACCGGGACCAACGGCTTTACGTGCTTTCCAAGGCACGAACCCTGAATGCACCCTAACTCAGTATTATTTTAATCTTAAGGAGTCGTCTTTTCACCCAACATGTGACATTTTACTTCGCACAGACTTTAACGCGACATTAGCGTGTATACAAAATCCGGACAGCCAACTTTTTGAGCAGGCTGCTCACCAGACACCTGTCTGGTTGGCGGATCCTCCCTTTTCAATGTAAGATGAGGACACTCTGTTCCTCATAAATGTATATACGTTACGTATCTTCTAAAAGTGTCTGACAAAGCATGATTCAAAGAATGATGCTAATAAGCCATGGATCCTACACATGAAGATGCTGGAATTTAGACTTCGGGTTCATCGCACTTAAATGTAGTGTAGGTAGTTGTTACTTCGTTGATTCTGGCAAAAGCTTTAAAAGGCGTATATAATCTAACATTTGCCGAAAAAGTTAGCAAAAGGCAACTCAACTATACTTCTAATTCCAGGTATGGTCCCGAGGTGGACATTTGGGCGATTGGGTGCCTGTTCGCGGAGATGCTGACGGGGGACCCACTGTTCCCTGGAGACTCTGACATCGACCAGCTCGCACTCATCATCAAAATTGTCGGTCAGTTTGGGTAGTTTGTTATATGATTACATATCAGCATTGAGACTAACTTGTTTGTATCTCAAAAGGACTTGTCTGATCTTGGTGGAAGAAACGTCTAGCTACAGACTGTTTGTCAGTAGCGTTTCTAGTTTCTAGCTTCACAACAGGATAAACCTACTTCATTAAGAAGAACAGTTTATTCTTAATGAAGTAGGTTTATCCTTCAACAGTCTTTTTTTACCATTTGAATGAACATGGCTTCCAAATCCTACTCCATACAAAACCGCCTTTTGGGAGAGTCAACTCTCATTTCATTTTACTTGTTTTTAACGTCCAAAATGCTTTTATCTAATGAAAATTATTACTCCTTCGAAAACAAATGATTTGAGATACAATAGGAAGACAATAGAAGCCCGATAGCTGGCTGTTGGTTCGTCGTTGAAAGGTAATTTGCCTTCGATTATGATCCTTCATTTTATGTGATTCCCCAGGCAAGCTAGCTCCTCGGCACCAGCAGGTGGTGTCGCGCCTGGCGGGCGGCGCGGCGCTGTCGGGCGCGGGGGGCGCGGGCGCGCGGGGCGGGCTGCCGGGCGCGGGCGCGGCGCGGGACCTGCTGGCCGCGTGTCTGCGCACCGAGCCGCGCGCGAGACCGTCTGCGCAAGCCCTGCTTAGGCACAAGTACGCTATATGACATGACCATTGACTTTGTAACCGCCCCTTTGTGCATAGCTTAGTTCGGTTCTGTCTCCTTCTTGATTTGGAGAGAAATTGAAATTAGTTTTCCTCCACTTATTCGCTTATTTTTTCTGGTTCATATCATTTCGGAATCCAAGTCAGTTTAATCGATTTTTCCGCAACTCGGGACTCGTCTAGCTTCATTGTTTTGGCGCTCTTCTAGTGGAGTCTACTGGCTATCAGGAGTAGCAGTTAGATCATAGTGTGGCGGAATTGTTCTAATTTTTTTTTAGAATTGGTATAAAACTTTCAGGTTAATGATCTGCTCGTGGAGATATTAAATCTCTGATTTAATAGCATTTCATTTCATTATAATTTCAGATACTTCAGTACAGACAATTTTGCGGAAAATTTCAACGCTGAACTGAGAAAAAAATTGGGGAAAGACGTTGAGGTAACACCGTTTTTTGTTTTATATATGTCTTAGATGGTCCCGTAGAAGTTTTTGATCAATAATAGAAGGGATTATTTTCTATATAATATAATTTTTAATCTTTCATGGGTATCAGAATTTCTTAAAAAAAAGAATCCTAAGTCCATTTTTATGTAGCTGCAATATTTAAGTACCCACCTTGACTAACTGTGTGGTATCCGTAGCCGCAGCAAGGCACTACGGCCCGCGTCGCAGGCAAGCCGCGCCAGCAATGGACGCTCAACATTATCTCCGTAAGTTATATGTCTAGCTGTTCTATTTCTATGTCTACCTCTAAAATAAACACCAAATCCTTTCAGTGAAATATCTTTTTTACTACCTTAGGACACAGACAATTTTTTAAACTTAATTTATTTTTTTGCAGGACTCCACCAGATTGCGGACAGACAGCATTGCGGGCGAGTCGCTCATCGACTACAATTACACAACGCCTAGTAAATACCCAGTATTTTGTCCCTTACATACTTTATAGTAATGAGTTAAATAGACATTACTAAGCACTGACTTTGGCTTAGCACTATACTTTGTCACTGTTACACGACTGCCAAACGTCAAGTGCACGATAGAGACGGGAACATGGCTTTGGCTAAGTCAAAGTCTGTACTTAATAACGTCTATTTATTTGGCCATAACTGGCTGTTGCTATCAAACACAAATATAGATTGACATTGATGTATGAGCACCATCTACGCGTGCCCGGCATGGGCAGGTTGAACCTAAAATGACAACAAACAATTCTTCTGGTCTATATCGGTCACCCGAAAACACCTAAAATGCCTAATTGCGCGGTGATTAATTTGTCAAAATAGTTTAAATGTGAACCGAAAGATCGATTTGATTTTCTCATCACTTAATCAAGCTTGTGTCATTTCAAGTCATAATAGGTCCAAAAATAACACGCTTGGTTTTTATACAGATCGTGCGTTTTATCTATGTCAATCTACATCTGTGCTATCAAACGTTTTTTAGCAACGAAGTCTGTATCCTTGAAAACGCAAGCAGGTTGAATAATTCATCATCATCCCTAGCCTTTTTCCCAACTATGTTTGGGTCGGCTTCCAGTCTAACCGAAATCAGCTGGATACCAGTGTTTTACATCAAGCGACTGCTTATCAGACCTCCATAACCCAGTTACTAGGCGACACGATACCCCTTGGTTAGACTGGTTAAGACTTTCTGACCTCTGACTACCAGTAACGATCGTCAAAGTTCTATTAATGACAACCGGGACCATGGCTTTAATGCTTTCCGAGGCAAGTAATGCCAGTGATGTCCAAGAAGCAAGTCGAATAATTATGTACCTGCAATTCGATAGATTCTGAAGTGCACATGGAGACGGGGTCAGTGGATAAGAAGTCACAACAGGTGCGCACGGCCCGCACCGATCCTCACTCCACGCACGACATCACAGAGGTAAGCTTCATAATATTTCCATTTTCTTTAATCTAATTGGGTAGTTTCCACCATCAACCAATAAATGTTAGACACAATTTCTATAAAGCCTCTTTTAATTTCAGCCCAATAAATTCGGTTCATTTTCAATTTGCTATAAAATTAGATTTTTAGTTGTTTGAAATCAATAAATTGATAGTCAACTGAGTTGTTATTTTAGTGACGTCATAAAATGCCATTGCCATACAAAATCTATTGGAGAATTGCGTTTTGACAGCTCATATAAAGTACATCAATTGATAATGGTGGAAACTACCGTATTGCTAGTAGAATGTTGCCAAGGTATCGACTCTTCAGAGTTTGCCTCGTGGCGACAGATTTTTAACACGAACTTAGTGTATTACATACTTAATTAAAGGCTTTCTGATCTGTCGTCACTAGGTTCCGAAAATACCAAGGCAAAGGCCTCAAACACAGAAGACACGCTAGCCAACTAATTACCATGCTTGCTAAAGACGGATTGGTGATTTGGGACTTGTATTCAATATATTATAAGTCCAGGTTTTCCCACGATATTTGTGATGTCCCAGATAAACTTCAGAAAGCACATTTAAATTGAAAAAGTTGTACTGTCCACAGCCCATACCCGGCAGGTGCTTTATCCATTAGGTCATCACGACATTTATTAGACTAGGCAAATACTATAAATTAAAAATGTTTAAATTAATCTAGATTTCAATTTCAACTCATGTTGTTGATGTGATTTCTCCATCTGGGGTGGGGTGATTCTTCCATCCTCTGGGGCATCGCAGATTTTAAAAGAATGAACCGACTTTTATGTAGTTTGTAATGTTTGCTTACAGCACGCGGGCCCACAGAGCGTGACTGCTCTCCCACCGGCGTCCCGGGTAGCGCCGCCACCAGCGCCGCCGCGCTCTCTCGCCAAAGCCATCAATGACACCTTCCAGGTATTGAGACGTATTAAATAATTAAACTTACTGCCCCGTTCTTGTGATCACAGACCTGACTACTAAGAGTGAAGTTCTGAGTTCGATTCCAGGACTACTCGTAATAACGAGTGCTATCGAGTTTTTCTATTACTACACAATTACACCCCGGTGCTCCAGAACCAGAAAGAATAAAGTTAAAAAGTTGTTGGGCTATCGTCTAAACTTTCTTTAGTTATGGCCACTAAGTGCATATTTTAACATACCCATCTTATCTTTCAGACGTTCCCAGTGCCTGTGAACGCGTATCCAAGGACGCCATACATTAAAAAGTAAGACAAAATTGACTCATTTGCTCCGTCATTTACTATGCAATTTCCGTCCATATTTTGCAACTAAAAACACAGCAACCTAAACAGTAACAATATATTAGTAATATCGCAACTGCTTTTTCTAAGCTGCCTGTGGCACGCCGTCAAAATTTTGTGTTGCCTACTTTTGTGCCATTTTTTACAGAGTGAACAACAAGTTAGTGATGGACGAGGAGTTACTGCGAGGTCGTGCCGTCACCAAGAACAACAACAAGAAGACGGCACCCGAGCTGTCGCTGCCGTACGTGCCGGGCGGCAAGCAGCAGTGCAGGACGGGCGGCACCAGAGGTAGGACAACTTGTCCATGTCACACAAGAACAATATGTCCATGTCACACTAGAACAACAACAGAAGACCGTGCCGAGCTTTCGCTGCCGTACGTGCCGCGCGGCAAACAGCAGTGCCGGACGGGCGACACCAGAGGTAGGGCAACTTGTCCATGTGAGGTAGGACAACTTGTCCATGTGAGGTAGGACAACATGTACATGTGAGGTAGGACAACTTGTCCATGTGAGGTAGGACAACTTGTCCATGTTAGGTAGGACAACATGTACATGTGAGGTAGGACAACATGTCCATGTGAGGTAGGGCAACTTGTCCATGTGAGGTAAGACAACTTGTCCATGTGAGGTAAGACAACATGTCCATGTGAGGTAGGGCAACTTGTCCATGTGAGGTAGGGCAACTTGTCCATGTGAGGTAGGACAACTTGTCCATGTGAGGTAGGGCAACTTGTCCATGTGAGGTAGGACAACTTGTCCATGTGAGGTAGGACAACTTGTCCATGTGAGGTAGGACAACATGTCCATGTGAGGTAGGGCAACTTGTCCATGTGAGGTAGGGCAACTTGTCCATGTGAGGTAGGGCAACTTGTCCATGTGAGGTAGGACAACTTGTCCATGTGAGGTAGGACAACTTGTCCATGTGAGGTAGGACAACTTGTCCATGTGAGGTAGGACAACTTGTCTATATGGAGTAGGACAACATGTCCATGTCACAGTTCAACAACAGAAGACCGTGCTGAGCTGTCGCTGCCGTATGTGCCGGGCGGCAAACAGCAGTGCCGGCCGGGCGCCATGTCCATGCCACATAAGGACAATATGTCCATGTCACAAAAGGTTTAACAAAACAGTTCAATTCAGTTTGGTTTAGGTAAAAACCAACATCAGGCATTTGTGGTTTAGGAATTTTCATAAACTGGACCTATTTACCGCCGCTTCTGTGGGGAACACCGTTGATTGTGACTTTCGGGGTTTGTAGTGATTAGTAATAGTTTGGCGGACTTCATAAAAAGTAGATAATAAAAAGGTCGTTCAAAATGTTGCAATCGCAATCGTTTGATAGCAGTTTCTAGTACAAATAATTTCTTTCTCCAGCAGGCAACAGTCCAGTGAAGAAGGTGAAGAAACCGCTCACAAATCACCACTCAGTGACGAAGGCGTACGATAACTGGGACGGTATTGTAAGTCATCACTTAACTCTATAATCTTTAAATACTTTACCTTCCTTTAACCTTCTTCTAAAGTCAATCTTTTGTGCACAAACTATACTAAAATAGTGAATCGATATTAATTTCATAAGTACCTTTCTTTTCTCGAACGAAAGTCAACCTCACGTCCCTAAGTCTCTTCTAAGCTTGTTTATCATAAGCGATTTTAAGGTAAATTCCATTTTATTTAATTACTAGCTTTTGCCCGCGACTTCGTTCGCGTGGACTACCTAATAGTTGGGATTTCTGGGATGAAAACTATCCTATGTCCTTTCTCGGGTTTCAGACTGTATCCGCTGAGGGAACGAGATGGCGGTACACGATTTGTATAGCTCTGTCTCTTTCCCGCAGCAGAACTCTGGCTTTAAGACGTCATGGTAGGCCACCTGGTTACTCAATTAACTTGTTTTCGCATACAGCGTAGCGGCGTGGACATCACCAGCCGGACGCCGACCAACCTGCCGTACATGTGACTGTACCACAGCTACTGGTGGCCCAGCCACCGGTAACCACCGCGGAATGGTCGACGTCGACACCACCGCGAATAAAAAGACTGCTGTTATCGTGCATACATGTTACATTCCTTAGAACAGAAATCTTACTTATTGTTTGTTCATAAATCTGAAGAGGGTATAATGTATTTTTCGTTATGAACAACTTTTACTTTGGGAACATACCTTTATGTTCGAATAAGACGACGAAAAGTATGAGAATTTTATTTCTAAGTATATATCTTTTTCCTGATCAAGGTTGGCTTGTACTTAATAATTAAAAGTTGTTCATAATTATGATTATATTCAGTTCATAGCAACTTTTACTTAGGGAACATACCTTTATGTTGGAATAAGACGACGAAAAGTACGAGAATTTTATTTCTATATATCTTTTTCCTGATCAAGGTTGGCTTGTAATAAAAGTTGTTCATAATGATGATTTTATTCAGTTCATTTCTGGTTCTTTGTGAACAAAAAATAAGTTTGTATTGTGTAATTTTATTTTAATTTACTGATAGTTGAGTATCCACTAATTTTCTTTTAAATTATCAATAATATGTATCGATATTCAATCGATAACAAAATTATGGTTTATTGTTTCGTAAAAATCTTGATTATTTATTTATTTTACTGAATGGTTCAATAAATCAATTGTCTGAGAATTAACATTTATTTTCGTTTGTCTTGTTCATAATCGTAAATGTTCCAGATTATGACTAAAGGAGAGCGAAAATCATTTTTGTTATTGTTTAATTATCGATATAGGTACCAACAATTTTAATTGGAGAGTAATATCATTTTAAAAATTTTGAGTTGCCTAAAATATGTTATTAACTTAAAACTTAGTAGTAACATGCAGATAGATTATTAGATTAGATTACTCATTCTGTTAATTAATTTATAAATAGTTTGATTACTGATCATGGTTGAAAAGGATCGTATTGTCGCAAACAGACATGCCAAAATGGATTTTTAGAGACTAGAATTTTGTTATTTTGACAAGTTTTACCGCCACGAGGAGCGGTGACAGGGAACGTTGTTTGTAAATATGTATAGTGTTACATTTTATTACACGCAATATTAATAAACACTTTATAAAAATGTTATTTTGTCTTAATTTACAACAATAGCGCCACTCTGCATAAAAATATTGCCGAGTCATTTTAGAATTAATTAAGCATCGTCTATCCTCAGTTACTCTTTTTTTTTTTTTTTGTTCCGGGGTGGAAAATCCTCATGGATGTCCTCCGTCCTGGGGGGGGCGAAGGGGTCTGTCAGACTCTTACTGACTAAAAACCACCCCGGTGTTCCTTCTCCCACCTACGCCGAGGATCGCGGGAACTAATACAACCTCCGCAATCCCGGGCTGGTGCCGGCCCGCATCTGCGGGCCTCCTCAGGTTAGGGGGGGGGAAATGAGGTGTATGAGTCCCCCCTCAACATCGAAAAAGTGCGCGCGGGAACACTACGCGCCACCACCTCCGGTCCAGTTGAATACGGGCGACGGATGTCCCCAAATCCATCGCCCCTGGACCCATTTAGGGGGGCCGGAGGAGGGCAGCGTACGCCCTCCTCCGACGCCCGGTGCGCCTGCTGCGGGTTCGGAGAGAAGTAGAAATCTCTCTCTCTCTTTCCGCAGCTTCCTTCTGCGCGATTACATTTTCGCAGAAGGAGACCACTGCGTCCCAGGACTCTGCGCTGCCGGCCATTGAACTGACTACGGCCGGCAGCGACAGGTCGCTACCTACTACAGAGATGAGAGCACGGCGTGGCTCCTCCCAAGCGGCACACTCTGCCAGCGTATGCCACGCCGTGTCCTCCCGACAGTCGACGCAGTGGTGACACCGAGCGTCCGGCTCCCTGTTAATGCGACACAGGTACCTCCCGAAGCAGCCATGCCCCGAGAGCACCTGCGTCACCCGAAACGTCAGGGAGCCGTGCCGTCTCCCGAGCCAATCGTCGAGCACTGGTCGGATCGCCTCGATGGTGATGAGGCGGTAGGGCGTGAAAGCCTGTCCCGCCATTCATCCTCAGTTACTCTCACCCAACATACAACTATCCAATGCTTAAATAAGTGTAAATTAAAATTTTAAAGAATAGCTTTTTAAATCGCGACTTTATCTAACAAAAGTGATAACTCCGAAAAGACTGAAGCGACTTTAATAAAACAACGCGCCATCGCTAGGAAACCTACAAATAAATAACCGCACGCAATCGGTTCAGCCGTTATAGTTGCGGTGCCACACAGGCAGATACACACATAACGGTCAAACTTTCAATTAAAAAAAAATAATACAAATTGTACAAATGTTTTGAGTCGAACGTTATGAACCGCATCAAGATCGCTGGGCATTTGGAAAAAAGGAAGATTCCTTTATTACCAGCGCGAGTTCAGGTTACCAAAGGTTTTCCGGTGCCAAATGGGAAAAAAATCCCAAACATGTTGCCAGTGGTACCGGTACCGCGTATAAGTAGTTTTCATTGGGTATCTAAAATAAAATTAATAAAACAACAGAATATTTTTTTATATTTAATATTATTCTAGTTGGCAGTTAATGACTATAGTACAATAATATCATAGACGTACGTCACCTATGAACGATACAAATGGCATACAAAATTGCTATAAAATAATAACAGCTTATCATGAAGACTCCGATTCTGCGTTGAAGTTTACTTTGGCTTAATTTATCAGAATCTGGACTTACATTACACGAAAATATATTTAGCTTATAACGTTATATTACAAGATTACTGGAATCTGTTTTTTACTCTGAGTATAATTTAAAAAAATACCTACAAACTGCTAGTAGACCTAAAACCAGTGTTTTATATGGAACGACTACGCATTAAAACTCAGTGTGTGGATTTAACACAATCCCCTGTTTTAGTTTGGTTATAAGACTATACAGGCTTATAGCTTACCTATAACATCAAAAATCTACGGCAGACAACCGAGACCAAAATCTTTACGTGCTTGAGACTCGGGAGTGTCTTACCACCAACTTCCAAATTGCTACAGAAATTCCTAATAGAAAAACTCTAATATCTTTGTCCGATCTGGGAATCGAACCGAAGACCTCATCCTAATCGTGCTTACAACCATGAGACCAACGTGGCATTAAAAAGATTTTTTTTTTTGTTATATTGCAATGTGTACCTCTGCCGAGGTGGCCTAAGAAGATTTAGTAGTGATGTTTAATTATTTAAGTATGTGTTCTATAAGCTACAATATATTTTCGTTTCCAAGCAGTAATACTGAAGCGTTATAATTATGTTGAAGGACTGGTAAATATCACATTAGCCTAAGACAACTAACTTACAATTTTGTTCATTAATTAGTTACTGCTAACGAAATGCAAATGTTTTTTAAATATTAGAGTTTTCGAACTATCGAGATCAACTTAATTAATATACGAGTAATTAGCACCAATGTTGTGTTACTAAGGTAACACAAGTGATTTAGGCTTTTAGGAATCCCTTGAGAATGTGACTTGTTATTTTCTGGCTCAAATTCTTAGTGTTGATCAGTGGAATAATCCGCTGTACACTATTGGAATGTTTTTACATTGTGAAAAGGTATTGTTTATAATATATCTTGGCTTACGCTAAGTATTTAGCCTGCAACAAAGTACCCAAAGTACTTAGGATAAAGCAGCCTGACTTAGAATATTATTCGACTCGTAATAAATTCACACTGTTGCCGTGTACATAATAGAAACATCACTTATCAAAAAGGGTACAGGACAAAAAGAATTGACACTATATTTACAAGAAAACTAGCTTCTGCCCGCGGCTTCGCTCGCGTTAGAAAGAGACAAAAAGTAGCCTATGTTACTCTCTATCCCTTCAACTATCTCCACTTAAAAAATCACGTCAATCCGTCGCTCCGTTTTGCCGTGAAAGAAAGACAAACAGACAGACAGACAGACAGACAGACACACTTTCCCATTTATAATATTAGTATGGATGTCTACAATCAAAATTACTATTTTGTCCTTGAACTGCTTATGCAAACTGCAGAATAACTCTCAAAGGCGAATGCTAAAACTCAAGGTAGGCGAACAAATCCTATCTATCCAATCTAAGCGCATGTGTATAATATAAAACGTTCACCCGCGTAAGTTTTAGAGTACACCCTTAAAACACTCCTATACAACTCTTTACTTACACAGCTCTCTTATAAGCATGTTATATTCCTTCTAAAACAACGGCAACAATGCAAGTTAAGGGTCTAGAACTCTAGAGTAAAGTGAGTACAAGAACGAAGGTGTGTATGACGCGTGACGTCACGCGTGTATTCAAGATGGCGGCGCGCACAAGATGTCGGGCGTGTGGAGCGGCGGACACGCCGACACCAGTAGCTCGCCGCCGCTCTCCGTGATAGGCACCGTCTTGTGGTAGTTTATGAGATCAGCTGCAAAGAAAAATAAGGGAATTTATTGAAAATAATTATTGAAATTGTAGCAGGGAGTAAATTCTAAGTGATTTTTGATAAATGTAAGCTTACAAAAGCTTTAACTATTTAAGAAGGTTTTAGTCTGAACGCCAGTAGTTTGGTCTTTGCTCTGAACGCTATTTTGGATTGTCCTCCCCCTTTTTCGTGTGTGGGGAAATCCTCATGGATACCTTCCATCGAGGGAAAACGGAAGGTTATGTCGGACTCTTACTGACAAAACCTTCACTGTTTCTCTTATACCATGACTCAAGAGCAGGTACTTACACACTTGACGCAGGATCCGCACTCCCGACATCGTCCCGCCTTGCTCCTACGGCGGTACGTGACGGCGTACCACACGCGCTCCTCCACATAGTGCTCACACCTACCGAGCGAGTCGTGCGCCACGTGTCCGGTGGGCAGCAGGCGGTAGGCGCGCGCGGCCTCCACCAGGTAGTGCTTGCAGCGCGCCGGCTCGCGGTACGTGACGGCGTACCACACGCGCTCCTCCACATAGTGCTCACACCTACCGAGCGAGTCGTGCGCCACGTGTCCGGTGGGCAGCAGGCGGTAGGCGCGCGCGGCCTCCACCAGGTAGTGCTTGCAGCGCGCCGGCTCGCGGTACGTGACGGCGTACCACACGCGCTCCTCCACATAGTGCTCACACCTACCGAGCGAGTCGTGCGCCACGTGTCCGGTGGGCAGCAGGCGGTAGGCGCGCGCGGCCTCCACCAGGTAGTGCTTGCAGCGCGCCGGCTCGCGGTACGTGACGGCGTAGCCCCACACGCGCTCGGACACGCGCACCAGGAAGCTGCCGGCCGCGCAGCCCGCCAGCGCCGCCTCCGCCTCCGACCGGCTGATCAGACCTGCACATGTCGGTAGGTTAGCAGTTTGAGTAACGGCAAGCAACGATTGTTAAGTGCTGCAATTGGCCCTGGTGACACCTACGCTCCCTGTCAGTTTTAAAGTCTTAACTATTTAATTGCACACCGTTAAAATGTGACGCAAAAACCCTTATCAGAGAGAGAGAGAGAAGAAAGATAAAATTAGCATTACTTTAGAGGCATGAGAAACAAAAAGTGTGTTAAGTTTCTCATTATCTATTTAAAATGGAGGATCCCCTAAATCTGTGTCTGATGGGCTACCCCTCAACGGTTGTTGTCGGAATTTTCGCCAATAGGGAAAGTTGCGTCAAACTCTGATTGTACGATATAGGATGTCAGTTGTGGTTCACGTGTTGTCCGATAGATGTTACCACAATTGCAATGAGGATTCTCACCATGAAACCAGTCGACAGGCTTGTTATTCTCATCAAGTCCAACTCCTCGCTTCAGCTCGTGCGTCTGGAACCACTCCACCACTGCTTCTCTGTTAGGTGGCTTGCCAGCTGAAATGAGACGAGGATCTAATTAGCTAACTGGCAGATTTGGGGGTCTTCCCTCAGAAAATTGCAAAATCGATTCAGTGGTTTAGTCGTTAACCGGTGAGCCGGATTCAGTTTCGCAATTATAATATCAGTATAGAAGTAAATTCACCTTGTGTCGTGTCTGGTGGCGCAGCGAGATGCGCACTCCGTCGATGTGCCTCTCTTGCTGCGCGTGCGATCTCTCGCATGCTCGCTTCTGCTTCTTTTGCTTTACGCTCTGAAACGCCAAGAGCACTTTAAGCAAGTTTAATTTCATAAGCTTATAATGGGACACTAGCTACTTCTGTGACGGTTCTGTGAAGGGATCATGTGATGAAGACGGCTTCACAAAGGTAGAGAAGAAAAAGAGGAAGAAGCCTTCTTGTCGGAATCAGTGCGGTACTGCGTTGGCTGGGCCAAATATGCTATTGCGTCCAGCAATACCTACGACGCAGCTGTACTTGTCCAGATTACATCATTCCACGAAGGTTCAGGACATCGTGGAGTATGTTCGTGTGAAAACTAGCTGGACTTTGAGGGTAGTGCAGTTGGAGTCGCGCCAAGTCGTTTGTAGTGCGGGTGCCGACCCAACATTTAGAGCCCTTCCTCAAAGAAGAGTTTTGGCCGAAGGGTGTCTTATTTCGCCGTTTTCGCGGGAGGATACGCGACACCACGCAGCGCGACACGACGCCGTCTCTTCGTGTGCAATAATTAGAATTTGTTTATAGTTTCAATATGTATTAGTTTATGATTTTAAGTATTTGTGTATTTTTTCTATGGGCCTCAGTTGCCTGATAATAAAGGTTATTATTATCTCCTTTATTGACTTATAAAACATAAAAAATACATTTTTAAATATTAATTTATAAAAAAAAAACATTTAAAAATATAAAATTTAGTAGCCCACCGGTATCGGGAACAGGGTCCAAGCTACCGGTGGTCAGGGCTCCAGAGAAAGGAACCTCCTGACAATGCGTGCCGTGTCCAGTAATACTGCCTTCTGAATCAAGCGCTTGATCCAGCCACCTAACGAGAGCCTCTTTAGATGTTGATCGAGGCTCTTGGCTATTAAGCCATTGGCAGAAACAACTATCGGCACAATGATCGCTGAGTCCACATCCCACATGTCGACAACCTCGCGAGCCAAGTCGATATACTTAATTTGTTTATCTTTCTCGGCCTTCACGAGGTTTCCGTCATGCGGGACCGTAACGTCAACGAGCATTGCGCGCCGCTCCAATCGATCCACCACCACTATATCAGGCTTGTTTGCTACAACAGTCCTGTCAGTGATGATGGATCGATCCCAGTACAATGTGACATTGCCATCTTCGAGAACTGGGTCGGGCACATACCTATAGTACGGTACTTCAGATTCTACGAGGCCGTATCTCAGAGCAAGTTGCTGATGGATAATCCTGGCCACGAGGTTATGCCTATGCAAGTACTCTTCGTTAGCTAGACGAGAACAACCAGAGATAATGTGTCGTATTGATTCTCCCGGCAGGTGACACGCCCGACATATGTCAACCGTACCATCCTTCACAATAAATCTCCGATAATTCTTCGTCATGATAACTTCGTCCATAATTGCACAGACAAAACCTTCGGTTTCCCCAAATAGGTCACCGAATCGCAGCCAGGATACGGACGCTAAAAAGTCTACATCAGGCCCATGTAGGGCCCGGAAAAACCGTCCGTGTAGCTCCTTACTCTGCCATACCTCCTCGCGATCCTTCGTCTCAAGTACTACAGGTTTGCGCCAGTTCTCTTTACCTAAGGAGAGCGGAGTGAGGTCCTTGTCCACAGTGACCACATCTCGGTGCATCCCCACGTCAGCTTTAAGGAAATAATCCCTGAGGCTGTATATCTCGCGGTTGTGGAGAGACTTAGCATTAAGAAAGCCTCGTCCTCCACATTTCCGTGGGATATACAGTCTCATCACTGATGATTATTATTATTATTATTTACGTTTTCGTATCTCGGGACCCTGAGGTCCCGGACCTTTGGAAGGCGTACGAGGGGCCGAAGCCAACTCGCAGAGGCCCCTTGAGGAAAACTTTATGTGGAATGGGACACCAACCGGCGATTATCCCTATATGCACCACTCAAGTGCACCTAAGGTCAACCCCCGGTTGGTGGTGGTCTATTGCAGTTCATGGAATAAAGAAAGTATTGGACTATGGGTTTGGGTTGCTAAGATGGATTACTTATCTGAAACTATTGAATGGCTATGGCCCCTGCCTAACCAATGCTTGTATACACGGATAAAAAGGCAGGGGGTGACTTGCACACTCAGTAAATGGGCCCCCGAAAACGGCCGCTAGCACATAGTGACGTAGCGACAAAGGGGCAACATATATCGAGGTGCTGGAGGAGTGGAGAGGTATTCCACGGCTATCAGGACAATCCCGGAAGTACGGTCAAGATCCCTACCAGCATCTTACTGGAATACTTCCTTCCCCCGAGCAAATTTGCTCTTGCGAATCTCCACTCAAACCAGCCAATTAAGGCAAGAGTGAGGTGGGAGCCTTGTTCCTCGTCAGTGCTCACTCTGGCCGGCCAGTTAAGGCAAGCCAGAGATGAAGAACTAAGGGTCTCCCAGGAGGTCAGGTCCACGGGGTCGCTACTGCCCGACAGCTCGCCACAAGCTGCCCTGCGGGTTTATTATTATTATTAATAATTATGGCAAATCAAGTTACAAACCGGAATTAGCCACCTAATGTGTCGCTTCTGTTTTCTCAATTCATCATCATCTCTCTAACCTGTATCTTAAATATGTTAGGGCCGGCTTCCAGTCCAACCTATAAGATTTAGCTGAAACCAGCGTTTTACTTAAAACAACTGCCTCTGTTTTCTTAGCTAAAAGAAGTATTTACGCACCCTGGTCCCGCCAGGTAGCGTCGTGCGTCTGCGCCGCGTGATGCGCGAGCCTCATGGCGCGCGCCCGCTTGGCCCTCAGCCCCCGCAGTATGTCGCCGGCCCTGGCGGCGGCCACTCGTCTCTCCCAGGCCGCCACCAGCACGCTGACGCCGTCCCCACCGGCTCCTCCCACGCCCATGTCCTGGACACATAGCGGCGTCTTTGGAGACACTTGTAAACACATGAAATGTGCTAGAATTTTACTTTTTTTAAGCAGATGAAAAGAAAAAAGCTGATAGAAGCGCTGATGTGAATAATGAAAAAAACTTTTTTCAAAAAAATAATAACCGCCTTCAAAAACTAAAAACCCAAAAATAACTAAAATTTTGGAAGTCGGTGGCAACACAAATTGACTGGCAGAACAGAAGCCACCGACTTCCGAAATTTTAGTTATTTTTGGGTTTTTAGTTTTTGAAGGCGGTTATTATTTTTTTGAAAAAAGTTTTTATTTATTACTTTTTAGTGTCGACTCCCAATGTAGATGTAGAAACTTGAAGAAAAAACACACATCGTGTGCACGACGACAACAAAATATAGCGGCGCCGTCGCTACCTATTTTTTATATTGTACCAAAAAACATGTAGAAACCTGTTAGCGTGTTTAGTGGGCCGACAGAGTCGCGAGCGCTACAGGCAAGAACTTGTTTCCGCGGCTTGATTATTTAACGCATCGCCATTGGTCGCACGGTCGTTTCACGCATCACCGTAAAAGGTAATCTTAACTTCGCGCCCCGCGCGGATCGGCGCGTATAAAAAGGCCCGCTGCTGGCGAAGCGAACGCAGTCCAAATCCGAAGCAGTCGCAGTCACAACGCAGTCTATCTAACGGCAGTCTATCTACGCAGTTTAAGACAGTCTCGTCACAGTCACATCTCAGTCAAAAGTCAAAGTCAACAGTCGTTCTCGTAAAATAAGTATTACCTAGTCGTCTCAGTCGGTCCCACTAAATGTATTGTATGTCAACGTGTTAATGTTATAATTAAACCATCATCAGATCAGCACTTGTTTCTATTAAATACAGTCCACTCGCCGCACATTCTGGTCCTTCGAAAGCCGAATTCACAAGATCCAGCAAGTTAAAGATGGTTATAACACGCAGCCGTAGTGGCGACTCGAAAAGAGAAGAGGCCCAGCAAGAGCTTTCAGTGTCCACCGGACCGGGTGCCAGCTCGGCACCAGAATCGAGCTCGGTCGGCGTATCAGACACAGGCAGCGGGTCTACGACGACTATGAATACCAACGCCACGCGAACACAAGGTACGCTCAAGCCTGGCGACACCAGGTCACATCGATCTACATCGTTGAAAAAGAAGCGCCTCGCAGAGCTAGAGGCTAGAGAACGGCTGGCTGAAATTAAACTCAGGCAAGCGCAAGCAGAAAGAGAGCTGCAAGAAATACAGCTGCAGCGCATTAGAGCCGAAGCTGAGTCGAGCGCAGACGAAGAGTTGGAAGACGACCTCGCCTCCGTAAGGATTGGAACGTGGCTCGCGCGACCGGCGCCGCCACCCGGAGGTGAGAGTCGGCCGGCGCTACACGACGTCAGCAACGGGAAGAACGGCAGAGATGCAGCGAAGGACACCGGCGCCGCGACAGGCGCTCAACCGCTGCGAGACGACGACGTCTACGGTGAACGTGTGTGTTCGAATACAAAGGGCAATATCGCGAGTGATGTGAGTGATAAAGTGATCGACGTAGGGACACTCGCCGCGGCCCTAGCTCAGGTCGCGCGCAGTTCGAGAGAGCCCCCGAGGTACGTCCAGCAGTTACCGATATTCGACGGAAAACCCGGTGAGTGGATAGCTTATAAGGCCGCGTATTGTGACTCACACACGTATTTTTCCTGTGTAGAAAATGTCGCTAGGATTAGGATAAGCCTCAGAGGCGCCGCAAAGGAAGCTGTAGGTTGTCTATTGTTCAGTCAATCTGACCCTCAGGTCATTCTAGACGCACTAGAAAGACGTTTCGGTAGGCCCGAGGCCTTGATTATGGCCGAGTTAGATAATGTAAAATCATTACCTAAATTAAACGATAACCCTAGGGAGATTTGTATTTTTGCTAGCCGTATTGCAAACACGGTGGGTACGGTAGAAGCTCTAAAGAGAAATCAATATTTACATAGCCCTGAAATGTCGCGTTGTATCGTTGAGAAGTTAACGCCAATATTAAAAAACAAGTTTTATGATTACGCGGCTAACAAAAAAGCCGAAGATATTCCCGTATTAAAACTCTTATCTATGTTCATGAATGAAGAGGCAGACAAGTGTGGCGCGTATGCTCAACCGGAACGCGGGAACGATGAATCAAATAGTGTACGACAACGGCGCAGAGTTGAGCGCACGTTCAACGTGATTAAAGAAACATCGAACGACCAATGCCCGGCATGCAAGCAACACGGCCACAAATTACCAGACTGCAGTGAATATAAACAGCTAGACATAGATACTCGATGGGATATAGCAAAAAACTCACACGTGTGCTTTAGATGCCTACGAAACAAACATAGAAGATTTATGTGTAAAGCGCCTATTTGTGACGTAAAGGAATGTAACATGAAACATCACAAACTGTTGCACAAAGAGCGTAAAGTTGAGGCATCACACAACGTAGCGACGCCGACGCCGGCGCCGACACCTGTTATCACACACGAAACCGTTACGTCGGCGCGGGAAAACGAATCAATGACTTCGCCTCAGAATCGCCGCGCGTATTTAAAGATAGTACCTGTCACATTGAGCGGACCACATACAAGCATAGACACATATGCCTTGTTAGACGACGGAAGTACAGTCACCTTGTTAGACGCGTCAGTAGCTGATATCTTAGGTGCAGATGGGCCAGCGAGTCCTATGTGGATACAAGGCATAGGCACAGAAGTCAAGCACGAACAAAGCCGAACAGTGAGCCTCCACATACAAGGTAAGCACCACAGCGACCCACAGAAGATAGAGGCCGCGCGCACCGTGACCAGGCTTGATATCATGGCGCAAACTGTACAAACACAAGACATAAATAATTGTAGGCATTTAGACGACATAAGTAGCACTCTTATTTATGAACACGCGCGACCAATGATTTTAATAGGTCAAGATAACTGGCATTTATTAGCAGCCACAGAAACACGGACAGGTGCGCGAGATCAACCGGTAGCATCGTACACAAAACTCGGTTGGGTACTGCATGGGTGTCAGAACTCTGTAAATAAAGTAATAGCTACATTTTGCGGCCACATTAAAATTCAAGAAAATCTGAACCCAATAGAAGAAACCACGAGAAACTTTTTCAAACTAGAATCACTGGGTATAGAACCTAGGACACCTAGAGACGACCCGCACCAGCGAGCCTTAGACATCCTGGAACAGAAGAGTCGACGATTACCAGATGGCAGCGTACAAGTGACCCTAGCGGCAACCAAGAGTAGGGTAGCCCCACTTAAACCTGTTTCAATACCTAGGCTGGAGCTGCAAGCCGCACTGTTGGGAGCGCGCTTAGCCCACACGGTCGTACAAGAACACGACTACGAGGTGAACGATCTAACACACTGGTGCGACTCTACCACCGCCCTAGCCTGGATTCAAGCCGAACCACGCACATTTAAAACTTTCGTGGCGCATCGTGTAGCTGAAATTGAGGAACTCACCAAGAAAAATGAATGGAGGTGGTTACCCTCCAAGGATAATGTCGCAGACGACGCGACACGCAGCACACCGGAACATTTTAACTCGGAACATAGATGGTTCCGCGGCCCCGAATTCCTTAGGAATAATAGAGAAGAATGGCCGCAGAATAAAAAGGTCATTGCCCCCACAAACACGGGCGAAGAACGCGTCAAATGTAATGTAATCAACAACATGAAAGTGAACGATCATCTCCCAAATATTACTCGATTTTCCAAATGGACACGACTGATAAGGACAACTGCAAGAGTACTTCAGTTCATTGACCTGTGTAGACCAAGTAAACATAGTGTCGGATATAAGTGTACGAAGAAAAAAGCATCAAAAGATCCGACATGGAAAAGAACACACAAAAATAAAACCATTAAAAATGTTACGCAAAATATGACAAAGAATAAAACAATAGGTTACATACCTATACCTGCTTCCTATATACAACACGCCGAAGAACAATGGGTCAAGGGCTCGCAAGCCGAAAGCTTCACAAAAGAAATTGCCGCCATAAAAGATAACAAACCGGTGCCGAACGACAGTCCGTTATCGGTATTAAGTACATACCTAGACAACGCAGGTGTTTTACGTTTGCGCGGGAGAATCACAGCGGTACAAGACGTGAACGAAACAATAAAAAACCCTATTATACTCGAGGGTAAGCACACGTATACGAAGCTATACATAGCGTATATACATGAAAGTTTACATCATGGCGGGACCGAGATAACAGTAAATGAGATAAGACAGCGTCTTTGGATTACAAAACTACGTCCGTCTGTAAAAAATGTTATAAAGGGCTGTTTATATTGCAAAATAAAAAAGGCAAAGCCGGCTAGACCGTCTACGGGAAACCTACCGTACCCCCGTTTAGCTCATCATGCACGTCCTTTCACTTTCACCGGACTAGATTATTTTGGCCCCATATCTGTTACTGTAGGTAGGCACAAAGAAAAAAGATACGGAGCCTTATTTACCTGCTTAACGTGTCGAGCCATACACATAGAGATAGTTAGCTCGCTTAGCGCAGACTCAGCTATCGCCGCTCTTAGGCGATTTATAGGTAGGAGAGGCTATCCAAAAGAGATATGGAGCGACAACGCTACCTGTTTCAAAGCGGCAGATAGGGAGCTAGGTGAAAGCGCCTTAAGCGCTTTAGGTAGTGAGTCCAATGCGCGGTCCATAAGCTGGAGATACATACCTCCCGCGTCACCATTCATGGGAGGAGCGTGGGAGAGGATGGTGAGGGCTGTCAAGGAAGCGCTATACGTCACACTAAAGGAAGTCCATCCGTCCGACGAGACCCTGGCTACGCTACTCGTGGAAGTAGAGAATACTGTGAACTCCAGGCCACTCACGCATGTCAACGTGTCACCAGATGAGCCCGAAGCCCTCACGCCTAACCATATTTTGATCGGCCCTAACCCACATGTACCCTCACCGGGTAATTTCACCGCAGCGGACGTCACAGCACGGCACCAATGGCGGCGCGCCCAGGCACTCGCAGACGTCTTTTGGCGAAGATGGGTACGTGAGTACCTGCCGCTCCTTCAAAACCGGCGGGAGCCCTACGGCAGCGGCACCCCACCCAAAGTTGGAGACGTCGTCGTGATCTGTGATCCTAACCTCCCACGCAACACCTGGCCTAAAGGAAGGGTGACGCAAGTCTTTCCAGGCGCAGACGGAGAGATAAGAGTTGTAGACGTCATGACCAGAGGACTCTTACTCCGAAGACCAACGAAGCGCATCGTCGTGCTCCCCACGGAGTCGCCTGATGGCGACGGCGGGAGAAATGTGCACGACGACAACAAAATATAGCGGCGCCGTCGCTACCTATTTTTTATATTGTACCAAAAAACATGTAGAAACCTGTTAGCGTGTTTAGTGGGCCGACAGAGTCGCGAGCGCTACAGGCAAGAACTTGTTTCCGCGGCTTGATTATTTAACGCATCGCCATTGGTCGCACGGTCGTTTCACGCATCACCGTAAAAGGTAATCTTAACTTCGCGCCCCGCGCGGATCGGCGCGTATAAAAAGGCCCGCTGCTGGCGAAGCGAACGCAGTCCAAATCCGAAGCAGTCGCAGTCACAACGCAGTCTATCTAACGGCAGTCTATCTACGCAGTTTAAGACAGTCTCGTCACAGTCACATCTCAGTCAAAAGTCAAAGTCAACAGTCGTTCTCGTAAAATAAGTATTACCTAGTCGTCTCAGTCGGTCCCACTAAATGTATTGTATGTCAACGTGTTAATGTTATAATTAAACCATCATCAGATCAGCACTTGTTTCTATTAAATACAGTCCACTCGCCGCACACATCGTCTATGAATATTTCGTCAATTTTTTTGTTCTTGGTGAATTTTTCGAGAACCACTAAACCGATCGCCACAAAATTTATATGGGACCACCCTTGAATCATGACATATCAAACAAAAAAAGAACCATCAAAATCCGTTTACAATTGACGGAGATATCGCGTAACAAACATACAAAAAAAAAAAAAAAAGAACATACAGACGAATTGAGAACCTCCTCCTTTTTTGAAGTCGGTTAAAAATATGTACATAAAAAAATATCTAACTGGAGTAAGGCAGTTCATTGTGACACTTGTAAACACTTGAAACGTTGTGGAATTATTTTTCTTAAGCTTATGATTGCACTTCACTTCTGCTTCTGCTCATTTGGCAAATATTTGCGTATTCGATGCTACGTTATATGAAACTTATTCTAATAGATAGCATAGCATAGTTTGTATTACACTAGTAACGCTCATATTTTGCTAAATACCCCAAGTGATGTATTACCTAATTAAATGTGAAGAAAGCAAGCTAATAGTAGTGCTGATGTAATAAATAAAAATAAATCGAATATGGTAAGGCAACTCAATGTTACATAGGTGCAAGAGAAAGTTGGGAAATGAATGAATTATGAAGAAATGAAATATTTGACTTTTATTTCGAAGGTTACTTCCCTGTCTGTGGAAGCATGTCTTGCATTACGTTATTTTCTGTGATTCTGTTGTGTTACGCGATATGAAATCGTTATGAATACATGCGCTGTGATTAGTTGATTAGTTTCGATATTTTCAGGGATAGCGCATTAAAACGACAATTACTTTTACGAATGTCTATAATAATATCTATATTTATTAAATCATAAAATATACACATTTTTCCTTACATGAAACACTTATAATTAAAGTATAATATGCATGTTTACATCCAATTGGCAATCTTTGTCCTACATTTCGCTTGGCTACTTTATAAATTCTACATCTGTCTAGAAGATAAAAATCAGAAAAATATAATTGAGAATAGCTAAGTAAACAAGTACAAGTAAAGACAAAGACAAATTAAATGAAATTTAGGGCAGTGTAGGCAAGTTTAAATATTTAATTGTGTGAATTCACTTCGTTCGCAATCCATACTTTTGCATCTCTGTTGGGATCCGTCTTCCTCGTATTACAGGGTCAAATGGCTTTCTCTATTCTTACTAGAAATTTAGAGTTTTGATTCTGCACGTCTTACAAACTTTCAAAAACATTAAAAACGAGCTCTTTTCAAAATATTCACAACCACTGAACAGGACAACCGTGCCCACAATGGTATTTTAAACTCTACTAGTACACCTATCAAACATAATCAAAATCAATTAATTAGCCATCAAAGTTTAACTTCATAGTGTGTAAGAAGTGAAATGTCGTGAAGAACCTCAAGACGACCTTATCGCGAAACAAGCTTATTTATAAGTGCCTCCACCAAAATTCGTTTCCAAAATATACACACGTGAAGCAGTAGAAGATACAGAAAGCATCAGAACGAACTACAGCGAACCACACCCTACAACTACTTTACACAGTTACGGCCTCAACTGACCTGCAGTACATCTCTCTTGCCCTCAATAAAGTTAAAGTGCAGCGTGTTCTTGTTGAGGTCTAGCTTCAGGGAGTCGTTGAAGTCGGGCTTGTCTCCCAACTCATCAGCTTCCAGCTTCACGTCAGGTTCGAGAGCTTCGATCCTGTGGCGCAGTTCGTCCACTGTGCAGTAGATCTCCAGCGTGTCTTCTAACGGGTCTATCGTTTTCGGAGATAGGTCGAATTTCTGGAAATGTAGAAGGTCTTTGATGAAGTTGGAATAAACCTTTTATCTTATAATCTAGTTTGGGTACTTTCTAGTCGTATCGTAGAGAAACTTTAATGAATATCATTTATAATTATAAAAAAGCAGGAGTATGTTGGATCCTACAAACTCCACACCCATCTTAGTACTGTAGGCTTTCTGGCTAGTCTACTTTCAAAAGAAAACAGTGCCTCAAAGATCCAAGGTAGTCAGAAAATCCGTATAAAAAGAACTCTATGAAACATCAGTCCAGAGTAATAAAAGATTTGAATTTTGTCCAAAATATAAAGGACCAAACAGAGGTTTGGGACAATGAACCATAAAAGAAGTATCCTGACCTGTTCCAAATCATCGAGAGGCTTGTACTCTATGAGCTGAGTGAGCTCCTTCTCGACGGACTTGCGGAGTTGCTGCACCTCTTGCCTCGCCTGTGCGATGGCCTTCTCGCGTGCCTCCTCCGCCAAGATGCTCTCGATCGACTTGTCGTCCGGGTGCTCGCCCATCACCCACACCTGGAACATTCGTGTTTATGGTCAGAACAGAATATTGGTTATGCGTGACTCGGAGAAGGATTTCGTAACGTAACTTATAATGACAAGAATTTGGTATTTCGCGTAATTTTAAAAACGTTTTTATTAGCCTTTGATCTGTTAAAAAAGATTCATATTTCTTGAGTCTGTGAATGAATGAATTCCAGTTCAATATACATTTCATTATTTAGATTATAAATCCCATTAATATCCTTGGCTATCATAAAAGTTCGAAGGTTCCTCACCCATGGTTCTCCGTCCTCTCCCGTAAGGAACTGCACCTGCTTCTTGCCGTTCTTCTGGAACTTCGGTCTCTCGTCCTCTTTGCCCACCTTCTCGTCCCAGAGCTGCCAGCGACGCACCTGGAATTGCAGAGAAAATTGGTCAATTCTCCGATTTTAAAACGTTAAAATCACGGTTTATATCTAATAGGACGATGGAAGAAATGGATTCTCAAAGAGTAATAAGTTGATACAGACTCTTCAGAAATCTAAGGATACTTCTGACAATCACGTTAACTATACTTGTTACGGACCATAAGCCTACTAAACTTTTGGTTATGCGTCTGCCCTTGATTTTATCAATGACAGATTTGCTTATGACCCCCGACCCTCATGCTCTTGCTTGCTGTTCGGTTTCCGGAACTATACAGTAACAGAGGACATACTCGAGTTTTATAAACATTGCCCTTCGTTTTTATGGATTTACAAGGATCACCATTTCAGCCACGCATTATCAAGGAGCTAAATAGTTTGTATCACGATTTATGTTGCACTTTTTATTCAGAGATCAAAGAACACAACCCTTTCGTGTTAGGCAAGTTGCATTGCATATGATCAAATCCGCATTGTATTGCTAATCTACATAAATCAATAAATCCATTACTGTCTGCGGTCAGGTAACAATAACAATGACACTTTGAAACGGTAACAGTCAAGTTGAATTGTTGTTAGATGCAATCTATGGCGTCACGAATTGGCTGTCCATTCCGCTGAACAAAAAACGGTCTTGTGCCAAATTGAAAGTCGGACTTGACGCTGCTGAACAAGTGCTGGTTACATTAGGCTTAAACTGGTATATTAATAGCACAGTAAGATAGAAACAAAGCAAGCACAGAAGTAACGAAGTAAAATACTTTTGTGATCTTACAATATTGAACTAGTGCCGATTTCCTTGTTCTCATATTAAACTAAAGTTCAGTGCATATTGTTCTTTCCTTTTGGTTAAGAAAAAGACAGAATATGAAATACTAGCTTCTGCCCGCGGCTTCGCTAGCGTTAGAAAGAGACAAAAAGTAGCCTATGTTACTCTCCATCCCTTCAACTATCTCCACTTAAAAAATCACGTCAATCCGTCGCTCCGTTTTGCCGTGAAAGAAAGACAAATAGACAGACAGACAGACAGGCAGACACACACTTTCCCATTTATAATATTAGTATGGATTAGTTTATTCCTGTCAACTTTAGCTTCTCAACCGATTATCATACCATTTGGCATGCATGTCTTCAGATAATGAAAGAGATACCTTTTCGTCCAGACAAAAAGTACACATGAGCAAAGCAGCTAGCAAACGTTAGATTTATTTTATTTATTGGTTATAATTGAGCCGGAATCTATTGAAAAACATCCGTACTATTTGTTAATTGTTATACACGTTATATACGAGCATGACTTCACTATTGTTATTTCCACAGTAATATTGATTTAATAATAAAATCACATTACAAAAGCCATTCAAATTGAATGAGATAATAAACATTTAACTACGTACTATAATAAGATGCAAAAACGTGAACAAAAAATGTAAACAAAACGTTTGTAATAGTTCAAATTGATTGCAGTAACGAGTAATTACACGCAGTCGTTCTATTTAGAAAACTTCTGTAACAGTTCGATTGCTTATTGATTTTAATTGTACTTCATCGATGTGTCATTCAGATATGATTCATCTTGGAGGTTTATAGTCAGTAAGAGTCTGGCGAATCCCTTAGCCCTTCACAAGACGGAGGACACACAGGATTTTCCACCCGAAAAAAGGATTACGTCCAATGAGTGAGCCGTGCAGCCTACACCGGCCAATTTAGCTAAAAGAACGTCGGCCAATTTAGCTAAAAAATCTACTCAGTCAAAAGCGTTCCTAAAATCGAAGTAGGCAACATCTGTTTGCTGACCATCGCCGGTACTTCTGACATAAGATCCAACAAGTGGACGCCCATTGTTTGCCCTCTCAAATCTGTGTGGTTCAATTATCAAAATTCCACCTAAGCCCACACCTAACCCAATAACCCAAGAACCTAGTAGCAGTAACCATAACGATTTCAAAGACTTATGTAACCCGTCTTAGAATACTCTACTTTTCTATTTGATTACAAAGAAGAACTTTATAAGTCGCAGGGCGCAACAGGCTTCGTGGCTATGAATGCTAGTTACTGGATATTTTTAGTTAGTATTTATAGGAAAGTTTTCGGAGTAAATGTTCTTTCTTTCTTTCTTTCTTTATAAAATTAAAATACTAGCTTCTGCCCGTGACTTCGTCCGCGTGGAAAAGTTACCGTTCCCGCGAGATTTCTGGGATGAAAACTATCCTACGTCCTTTCTTGGGTCCCAGACTATATCTGTACCAAATATCATTCAAATCGGTTCAGTAGTTTAGGCGTGAAAAAGAGACAGAGAGACAGAATGACAGACAGACAGAATTATTTTCGCATTTATAATATTAGTACGGATTTCCCTCCAAAACATAACGACAAAATTAACAATTTCTTTTTTACGCAATCATATTATTCATTCTATCTATTTTGCTTACAACATGTTGAAACAAGCAACAAGCTAGCTAAACAAATCCTGTCGTGGTCAACCCGTCATTGGAATGCTGCATCAAGGTTACCCTTAGTTGACCTCTGCCGTCACCTTTAAGTCCACATTTATTAGTAAGGACATTGTTTGATACAATCAAGGATTTGAACATAGGTGGTCTAACATCGAAACGTTTTTGAATGAGTTGAAAAATAACATCTAATTTAATCGATTGTAATACAGGTAGACGATTTTTCTATAGAATAGCCAATTTCATTACAAACTAGACGAATGTGCAGAAGATATTATAGTGCAAATTGGGGTGAAATCTCCCTTCGACTCTCATTGTCTGATAGGGCGGCAATCTTAGGCTTATACAAACTTCAAAACTCTAAAATGATACTGAGGAATTTATTTGATAAACCCAAGAAGCTTTTTCTGAATTTGAGCCCAAGAGGCCACTCTTAATAGAAGTTGCAACAACGACTGCACAGGCCAACGGTGCAGTCAATTAGTGTTTTTCTACAATAAGTAACTATCTTTAGACAACACAATATATTTAAATTATAGGTAGGTTTGTGCATTAGTAAAAAAAGATAGTGTGCGTATTATTAATCTGTGACTACGGTACAAACACGGAACTTATCTCTAGACGTGACGGAGCCAATTTACGATATCCTCAAGACTTCACGCGTAATTGCATAACTAATTGTGGGGCCTTGGGTTTTATCCATTAAAATAGACATTTGAAGGAGTTAGGTTCACCGAGCTTATCTTATATTTTGTTATTCTTGCTTTTGGCTGCATATCCTTTATTTAGCTCTGTTGCAAAACCTGTACAGAGCTGACTTCTCCTACCATTACTTGACTTACCAGCCAAACGGTCCAATAATTATTCTAACGCTTGGTAGTCCATACCCTTCTTTTCATTCTTTTGTAGGTGACAATAACATTAGGCTGTTAGTATTTTTCGTGTATCGACCTATACACAAAATAATGTATCATACTACTAATACCAATCGCAAACTAGCCAACAATCGTACAACTTGGTACATACTGTAAGATAGTGCTGCGTTCTTTTGCTATAAAATATGATGGTCACTTGGTAAAGTAATAAGTCATTTATTTCATAACAAAATACATTGTGTTGAAAAAAAGTTTTATTAATTACAGAATATTAGGTTGATTAAAAAGATTCAAATGTAAATGTAAACATCTTGGCCTTATGTATAAGTACGTTAGGCTAGCACGACCGCTGAACGCAGTCGATCAATCGACTCATTGGCATTTGAGCACAAACGTGAAGCACAAATAAATAAAATGTTAACATGTATTGTATATCTGGCTTTCAGGAGTTGCAGTGGTTGGGAATAGTGTGGTGGGATTGTCCCAAAAAAAAAATGTATTGTATATAATAAAAAATACAAAAGGCACCGTGAATTCGTCGCCTTAAATAATATAAAGTAAGTTAGTTAATTAATTTTTAATAAATACTGTAATTTTACATTAGCCATACTTTTCCATTGTGTAGTTTCTATAAAAGTGATGTAACGTTTCTAGGAATATCAATTGGTATTCATTGTCACACAGTGCCATGGCTGAAACTCGTAAACTAATTGAAGCGAAGGCGTGTCGAATGACTGTATGCGTATTAATAAAGATAAGGTACGTAACTACTGAATTTCAAATAGAAATTGTTTTGATAACATACATACATAACTACATATTTGTATTCCTATGTCTAAACCTAAGTCATATCTTTTTAACCAAAACGCCAAGTACTGTACGAATACTTCTAGTTTATCCCACTTCATTTCATAATGTCAGAAGTGGGAGCAATGAGCACAATTTTTTTTTAAGTTTTTCATACAATTACTTCACCGTTTAGTTGCCTTACTGGTTACAGTAGGTGGTCTTCAAAAAACTATCACACATTCGACAATTAGCAAGAAAATTACTTTACCTGTTCCTCTCTCATTTTGCAGAAGAGTGTTTGCTTCTGCGTCTCGTCGAGCTCGGCCAGGATCTCGGGGTCCACCCACATGTCGCGCAGGATCTGCTGCAACATGGTGCCGGCCCTGGAGACAAAACAGAAACACAATGAGGCAACGTTTAACTGTAGGTAGTAGTTGACAATCCTGTAGAAATAATCATACATAATGAAGAAGTATGACATTCCAACTATCAAAACAATCAACATCAAGACTATCAGAAAATGATCTTAACCGGGTTCCGAATTTCCTTAAAACAAACAATAAAACTAAGAACATAAATGATCGTTAACGTAGTCGATAGCCCCGCAAGCTATCGTGGCATTTGTGACCTTGAAATGCAGTCAAATAAATGCCGACAGCTATACTACTGACTGTAAGTTTAATGTTTATATCTTTAAATCTTATCTTTGAGCTAACCGAGCGGCAATAGAAATCATCTCACATTTCAACGTTGGCATGATTTGGCAATCAGACCTATGACCCGGCCATCAAATAGAATCAATAAAGATGACAAGATGAAAGAAAGTATGAGTGGTGACGATGTCTATGATCATAATGATGACAAGAACTTTCTCTTTGTAATGTTTAGATGTACGAGTATGTGTCCTCTAGTATTAAAAATAGTGCCGTCTCACCAAATCAAAGTGATTGATGCGATTTCGACAAAAATAGAGCCGACGACGACGGTCAATAAATGAGCAGAAGTAGCTCGAAGAATTTAGATTTCCGAGTAAACTAGCTTTTGTACATTACTTTGTCCACGTGAAAATGGCTTAAAAAGAGTAACGTATGTCCTTCACCAAAGACCAACATCTCTTTACCAAATCGTAATAGACAAACAGACAGAGTTACTGTCGCAGTAATATTTTTTTTATAGTTATAGTAAGACTAATAAAATTTAAAATTAACTACAAGATGTAATTTCGCGAGCAATTACATTTATTATATTTTAATTGATATTACTAAACGGATATAATTAAAATGATCAACGAAAAAAATCTTTTTGGTAACCAAAATGGATTAAATATCAAATTTTGTTAGGTTAGGTTAGAACTGTGACCACAAAACGCTAGATCTACTAGTGATTCATATAAAGTTTCAGTTTTCAGTCAAATTCATATAAAAACCAAATTGGATTTAGTTCATAATATTTTAAGAAACGTTATTTGGTAACCATTTATCCATTTTGGCAACCGTTTAGAATTTTTTTGGTAGTAAAATATGTACTTTATTGGGCGGTGTTTAAATACAAGCCTTACTAAACTATTTAAAATACTTTGAGTTGGTAATATTTTATAAACTAAGAAATAAACATAAAGTTCTAAATTAATTGAATCTAAAATTGATCAACATAAAATTGGATATTAATAGTGAAGAGATATTTTTTTTATTTGTTTATTTAAGTCAAGGCTGTTGAGACTCCAGGATCTCTATTAGAAATCTTAGAGCAATTCTCGTTAATAAATCTCAAAATTCATCATGACATTGACGACATCACGTAACCATATCACGAAGAAGTGAAATAAAGCTCTACCAACTTCAGTACCATAACCCTCAGCATGCCGAACAAACAACCATCAATTTGAACCATCGACAGTGAAAGCAAACTACGCCTAATTAGTGTATTTCCTATCCGTGCCGGCCGACGACACGACAAGATGACCTGCAATAACTGTCATGGCGGTCACAGTTCCGCTTACCATAAACTAAGGAACACGTTGACCTTACTACAGTAACAAGTACTAATGTAAACTTGTTAAAGTCAATAGATTAACAGACAAAGGTATCATAGATATGTGCTAATTGAATGAGGAAACGCCTATGACATCGATCTTGTATTTTTTTAAAGACTACGTAGGACCGTAGGTAAACAGCTTTAGTAAGAAGTACAATAGGAACAGTGGCGTAACTAAAAAGCGTTTATAGAATGGTCTGCTTGTTCAAGAGTTGATGGTAGCTACAGCACCCCAGACTCTTTATAAGCCAGGGACGTAATTGGGTATGGGGTAGAGGGTGTAGTGTTTTAGGGCCCCGGCAAATGAATGAAGTTTTCTTACACGCTCTTATTATATCTATGCCCTCTGTACTCGCACTGACTTCCTGACACCAAATTAATTTTAAATGATCTTATTTTCTAGTCACTGTGAGAAGGGTTTCTGGGTTTGTGGTATGCTGACATGCTAACCAAAACATGTGACATGAGGGCTTAGTAGAGAAAAACACATTTGGAAGGATTCGAGAAAAGCCGTTGTCTCGATTGAGCTATTCAAGGCATTTACCATTTTTGCTGGGTCTGCCACGACTTATCGTCTTTGTCTACTTCTAATACTATACTTTAAGTAGATAGCTCCATCAATGACGTCATCATTCGTGTACCTATGTATTGTTGACGAGAGATAATTGATTCTTGGTTTGCTTGACATTTTGTAATGTATTGTGTTTATTAATGGTATTGTGTCATTGTTCATAGTTATGTGCTGACAGTAATTAAGAATGGATTAGTATTTTATGTATTTGTATTGTTTCCAGCTTTTAATTCTACTGCTTATTATTTACTAGCTGCGGCGGTTTCACTGCTCCACTCCCGAGGATCGTAGCGTGATGGAGCCTAAACTATTTTACTGTAAAGTTTCAACAAAATTCGTTCAGTAGTTTTTGAGTAAAAGAGTAATAAACATTCACTCGCACATACCTTTATCCACAAACTTTCACGTAAGATTTGAACGTAATCTGCTTTTACATCTGAACTTACCTGCCATAATAATATTAATGATCTTTATCTAAGCGTTCAATCATTCAACCTCGCTATGTTTTACATTACAACTCCTACAGGAGATAGCTGTCATGCAAAACGATAGTGATTATCTTAAATAACATGATAGGTGCTTAATTTATTTTAATAATTTCTACCTAATATAAATTAAAGTTCGGTATTTGTGTATTGGGAGCTATACAATCAATGTAAGTAAATAGTATTGATATTTTTGTTCCTAAATTTTCTAAGTGCTGATTGCTCTCAAATTAATTAACGACTCCGCTCTTTCTTCTCCTCTAACATTTTGTTCCTTACGGTAGGTTCGTGGGTATTTCCTTTATCTAACTATATTTCCTCAAAAAAAAACTACCTATCATCTAAATCAATGAAGGGCAACACCACATAGACAAGGAAAATAGTAATTACTTCACAGACCTCACCTTTACATAGACAGAAGTGGTACTTCAGACTTCTACAGAGTTGTATAAGTAAGTTTTGCAATAACGTTTAACTTTTAAGCTAAAGAGGATGTAGATCCTGATAGGTATCTCTCAAATAAGTGCCACAAACAACCAACTTCCTAATCACATCTGTAACAAAACAGTTCTTTTGTTTCTGACCACCAAGTCTTCCGCTAATTTGTATAAATATTCTGAAATTAGCTAAATTACATAATGGTTTCTTAATCTTTAAAATCGATGTTATTTAAACTTCTTTTTCAACTGTCTGGTGTAGTAAAGCAGAAAGTTTTGGCTCTAGCTAACTAAGACGCTGGTTTTTCTGCTACCCGCTATTCCCGATTCCTTCAAACTAGCCTAGGCCTAACTCGTGGCGTAACACCAACAGAGGAAAACGGGAAAATGGCTTTGGACCTCGGCCAAAAGTGACCTGTCACGTCAGACAATTTAACGTTAATATTCATATGTAAGTATTAAATTGAAAACCTTTAAAAATCTGCTCTTTCAATGAAAGTCGGTAAAAAAACATCATGGGCCCCTAACGTAGTTATCGAGGTTGTGCCAACACCCAAATGACTTATTTATTTAACGTTATTCAGTCGACATAATTAAGTATCGCAGTACTTGTGTACCTTGTGACCTTTTATGTAGTTTCCCACTTACATTTCGTATCGGAAGGTCCATTTCGAAATCGGAGTTTACCTGTATTTAACAGACATTCGGAAAATTCCACCTCTTCTCAAATTCTCCTACACGTTGTTTGAACAACAGACAGAAACTATTATCAACAGATTCTTATCATTCTCTGTTTGCGCATAGTAATCATACAGAGCCAACCAAGATCATGTACTTTTATTTCCCAACAACGTTAATACCTTCGTTAGTGATAAGAAAAGGGGCCTAAAAAGTGATGAACCATATCTGATTTTAAAAAACCCATTAAGGGTTTTGTCTAGCATCCAATAAGAAGCAAAATTGTCGAAGAAATTCCCTTTATCTCTTTAATTTATTACATTCTTTGGATTTTATTATTTCTTTTTTATTCTTTTCTTTCTTATTATTTGATTAAGATATGAGAAAAAAAAACTTAAGAGAATCGGCTCGCTAACTGACACCGCCTGCCTAATAATAGGGTACGGGCTTGGAGGATGCGAAATCCTGAAATAAAAACTGCGTCTCCTGCGTGAATCTGTGAAACTACATGTCCTATTTTTAAAAGATTTTGACCACGTGTCCTTTCATAAAACATTTGTAAATACTCCCAATTGACTATTTGGATTCAATCATAATAATGTATTTTCTAACTTCCAAAGAAGGGAGAGATAATTAAATAAATAAATAAATAAATATCCTGGGACATCTTACACACGGCCATCTGATCCCAAGCTAAGCAAAGCTTGTGTTATGGTAATCAGACAACTGATATACATACTTATATAATTTTTAAATACACACTAATTAATTTTAATTGGAAAATCAAAACTTTAAAACATTATTAGAAGTGTGAAGTCACCGAACAATCCGCCATTATGGTAACGAATGCCAACTTCGCTGATTGACAAACCACCTTTGCCATTCAGCAGAACGTTAATAAGCTCGTATTGTAATGAAAATATCAACATATTCAAAATTAAAATAACAGCCGTTACCAATCGTGATAGTGCGGTGCTTTTAGCAACGTTCTCGGCATGGAGAACAAAGAGCGAATATTGCAAAGCGCTCGTGTGCCCGCGCAGCATATCAATCGCCATCCGCGCGCGACATACATTATGCATGCGTCTGCGACGATCTGACTGGCGTTTGACAAGGGCAGAAGGTTCACTGCTCCTCATTTTTTTAATAAGTTAGCAGCTTGATAACTTTCAGGAAGATTAACATTCTTACTTTAACAAAAAAGCTTTTTTAAAAAAAAGATAACCGACTTCAAAAACTAAAAGCTCAAAAATAACTATTTCGGAAGTCGGTGGCAACACAAATCGACCGGCAGATGAGAAGCCACCGACTTCCGAAATAGTTATTTTTGAGCTTTTAGTTTTTGAAGTCGGTTATCTTTTTTCTTTAAAAAGCTTTTTATTTTTTACTTTTTAGTTAGAGTCTCAGTGTCTGACTACGTTTTAGGGTAGCTCTCAAAATAAACTTATAATCTTATAAAAATCTACAATCAAAGAAAGCAAAACGCGATCTATGCGGGCAACGTCACGGGATATCTATTAGTGTTATATACTAAAACCTTCCCCAGAATGTAACAAACACTTTGCTGAAAACCGCATCAAAATCAGTTCAGCCAAACGCGAGATAATCGCGGACAAACATACATATATACATACAGGTCAAACAGAGAACCTACTTTTTTTTTGAAGTCGGTTAAAAAGGCCTCTATTTTTATAGGCGGTTTCAATAAACGAGGTTCTCTGTTCGTCCAGTATTGTGTTTGTACAGTATCTGCAATTTTCTCGAAATTGACGATCCGATTTGGATGGGACTTTCGTTTATCTTTAAGACTACTTAGGCTTTACTGTGTCTCTATTTTACATGTATAATAGGCGACGAAACTTCAACGCACTGTATTGTCGTCATTTTCTGTTTACGAGAAAAAAGAAATAATACGTGTCCCAAGTTTTTTGATAACAACATAACATAATATCGTAGCAACTAAGGTAAGTAAACCTTCTGCTATGCATTTTCTTGGAAATACTAGTATCTACTAAGTAGATATCACTTGCGTCTACTGACCTTTTTAGAACAAAATATCGCGTATTCTGTTCTGCAAAAGGTTGCCGACGACATACCTACTTGCCAGACAATGCGATGTTAATAGAGATGGCAGGTTGGGATGTGCTTAATTACTTAATGATTCTTAATTAATTATTACTTCTTTATTATTTTTTAGACGCGGGACCCTATGCTCTCCATAGAGTCCCGCTTCTAAAAAATAACAAAGAAAATCCTGCACTTTTGGGAGACATTTGAAGAGCCGCAACTTATTGTGAGAAGCTCCGTTTCACACCAATCATGTCTTGTCCCTATAAGCTAATAATATGTAGGGACCCAGGCTGAGTCCCCGAAGTACAAAGTAAAGACTCTACTATCTATGTGTTATATGGTGGTAAGATCTTAGAATTGATATTTTCATTTTGTGTCCATGAAAAAAAAGTTAGCTCCATGAATGATTACTTATATTGAGCCATTAAATAGACCAACATTACGAACATAAGCAAAAAAACAAATCGATATTAACCATGGATATAATTGTATATTAACGAACTAATAGCCTAAAGAAAAGGCTATGTCAGATTAGATATACTTAAATAAGGCGAGACTTTGCTTTCTTATAACATCTTTTACTGACTACCTACTACCATAAGTTGCAGTTAGCAGTGCAGCAACGTGATTTCAAAATCATAGCAAAATAATATTTTCCTGAAACAAAAAAAAAATCCGAAGCTTCAAGACCTCTAAACTTGGGAAACAAATGACTTACAGAAATAGCCTCTTAAGATTATGCGAGCACAGTGCACTAAATGTTCATGAATATTCATACGTAGATAACGCTTATATATTAGCTGGCAGTAGGGTCAGCACCCACCGAGTCTGATATGCGATGAGACGAGCGTGTATTGAGTTAGCAAAAAAAATATCGAGCTTATATGTTGAAAAGTATGCACGCAAAAGCGTACATGTTCACCACACTAAGTAATGTGGCGTATCTCGCCTAACTTTACCGCCAAAACCTCTATCTCGACCCCAACTTTCATAATAAAACATTTTTTTAAATGTAGTCTTAACTAGCAACAAGTATTTATTTATTATTTATTTATTTATTTCTATTGGGAGGGCTTACAGACGAATAACTTAAGTGTTTGACAGTCGTTACTGGTTAGCCAGAAAACGAACCAGTCTAACTAAGAGGTATTGGGTCGCCCAGTTACTGGGTAGTGAGGTCAGATAGGCAGTCGCTCCACGTAAAACACCGGTATCCAGCTGAATCCGGTAAGGCTGGCAGCCGACCCCAACATGGTTGGGAAAAGGCTAGGGAGATGATGATGACAGACGAATAACTTAATAAATAACTTAAAGTAAAAAACAATTTAGCTAATTACAAGCCCACACAAAATACTGTACAACTACATATAAACAATGAAATCCAGCCCAACACATAGTTATATCAACACATTGCTAAAATAAAATATCAATATAGGTAACTTAGATTACAATGTGATCGTTCCTAAAACCCATGAATATTGACCCCCTTTTCTGAGGATGGTAGGATTAACGCGTAAGTTGAACGGTAGCAAAATCCCTTTTTCTTAAGCGTTAAGGCCAACAGAAAAATCGTAATTGTATGGAATTGACTTTTGCCAACATCTGGTCACATGAATTCTCTGCAGCTAATGATGGCATACATTTTGTATTAAGCACGTGTTATGTAACCTAACTGAAAAGTTACTTGTTAAACGAAACCTATGGTTGTGATTAAATTAAATTCAATTTAGTCCACAAACCCAAAACTTGCACGTTTCATCGCACAATCTCGCGTCGCATAGCATCACTGTGTAAGGAGTCCTTACACCAGTAAGTCACTGACAAAGGACCCGTCGCGCGTCGTGACGGAGCGGTTGCGAAACATTCATGATGGATACAGCTGCTCGTTATAGTTCAAAAGTGAAGGTGACGCAAATGCCAGAGCTTTGGGCTTAGCTCTCCTACGTAACTATTGTTGCCAATATATTGTAGCTTTTAAAATAAGCTACAATAGTATATTGTTGCGTTAACGTTAACGTTTTTGTTTTATGGTATATACCTAGTATGGGGACACAATTTTGGTAATGGTTCATATGACTAAAAGAGGTAGAAAAAGATCAAAGAAAAGAACGAATAAATAAAGAATGATATGAAAGAAAATGGAGTTAGTGATAATGTGATAAGTATGGAGCTTTTTGCCCATTCTTCTCCATAAAAAAACACATTTTGGAAACGTCAACTACTTCATTTGTGTTTTGTAAATGACGTTCTAAATTGTATTTTTGGTCTAATGGAAATAAATGATTTGACTTCGACTTAACTTTGGTTGTGATAACGACTGTTGGCAGGACAGAATCCTCATCAGCATCAGCATGCGTCAATCCACAGCTGGACATAGGTCTTTCCCAAGGCGCAAAGACCAGAATAGGAACAAAAATGTATTGCGCCCTCCACAAGTTGTTAAAACAAGAAACCGCCTATATGAAGACGTGCTGATCTGCTTGAAATGGACAAATAGAATACTGTTTATTATTATAATTACTTCGATAAATGGGACCAATTTTTACGTCGAGTACTTCAGTTTGGGAGGATTTCACCCAATTATTATAAGTTCTTTTTCTGTTAATAAGCTTTGATAAAACTTATAGCACTTATAGAACTTATAGCACTATGGCCTCCAACTTATTTTGGCTTTGGTACACTTTTAGCATTAAAGCAGCATACTGTATCTATAATCTAGATAAATAAAAACAACAGTTCAACATTAACGCCACGTTAACCCTCCTTTAACAGAGCCATAAGACCTCAAGTTGCATAACTTGTTAATGCAAATTGTTGTACAAGAGCATAAGGCATGGCGAATTGTTGAACGTTGGACCAGTAACCTGTCCATGCAAATCTCAATCTTCAATTCGAAACACGTCAAAGAAACCGGTGTTAAGACACCTGGGCACGACAACACTGTCGTGAGCCTCAATATTCATTAAACTATTACAACTATTGCTACAACTTGGCGTAGATAATACTAGTTTTATAACGATGGCGGAAGAAATGAGATAAGATCGACGGAAACTTATTTGAGTTCACTATCGGTTGCGTTTGATTGTTCAGTAAAATGCAGTTGGCAATTGCCGTGGCGGTTGTAGGGTTTTATGTTTAATATATTTCCTTTACGGTGTGCAAAAAGAGTTATCAAGAAGTCGTTAACTTTACTGGCCATACTGCTTGCGAATGAAAGTAATGGGAAAAAATCTTGGAAAAACGGTGGCGTACCGAGTTGACCAGGTGCAAAACAGGTGTAAAAGGGCAAAAAGCAGAATAATAAAATATCTTATGCATTTTTATTGATCAGAGCACAGAGGGAAAAGTCAGTAAATCGATGCATTTAATGCACATACTTAGAGGCGTATGTATCTTTACAGGGTCCATCATTTGAGGGGACTTTACCAGTTCTCGAATAAACTTTACTCCTGCAAGTTTATTCAAAATCTATTAAAAAAAACATCATAAATTTTGAAACTTTTACTATCAACATTTAAAGTAACCGGAAGCTCAGCAATACTCAGCATACATGGACCATAAACATATTATGCAGTTTTGTCTTCGTTAGTAATTTTATTAAACTTCTTTAGCAATTGCAACTTGTCATTGACAAAGATCGCGATTTCAATTACTTCAAACTTGCTGAATAAGTTTTTTAAACAGTAAAAATAAATGTACTTAAATACAACTTTCAATACATTTTTGACGATTATGTCATACACTATAATATATTAAAAAAAAACTTATCAAAAAACCAGTATTATCTACCTTGAATACTTATTTATTACGTCATGTTAACCTTCAGTAAGTGCAGCAAGCTTCTTGCGTTGATAAAGAAAGTATGCGCCGGCGCAGTCAGTAGGCGTGCATGAGGTCAAGGATAGCATAAAGTTCACTTGAGCTTGAGTGCACTGTGCAATGAACGAGCACTATATGAATTTTAATTTATACTAGCTGTTCCTCGCGGTTTCACCCGCGTTATGATAGGTTTTTTGTTACTGCCTCGCTCCCGTGGGTCATAGCGTGATGATATGTAGCCTATGTTACTCAGAGATAATGTAGCTTTCTAATGAAAATATAGTTTTTGAAATCAGTCCAGTAGTTACGTAACCATAAATGAAATAAAAGATTCAGAAATTATAAAAAAATAATCCGTAAAATCTTTAATTTCAGACCACTTATTTTATCCACGATGTTATTCAATCACGTTACATTTTAATTCATAATTTACACTATTCAAAGCTTGGCCATAATAAGTACGATGAAGACAAAAGCTCTTAAAAAACTTGTAAGCCAATACTTGTCAACGAATTATAGATAATAACAGTAATCATATTTCTGTCACAACTGTCAGTTTTGATTTATCGATTGTGTTTGATTATGCGCATGAGTGGCGCAAGCCGCACTGCAAACTGCTGTTATTTAAGTTTGCACAACTTTAAAACTTCGTGTAGAATGTAACTGGCTGTACATGTGTCAAATGTTATAGTTAATCCAAAAAGGTTACAGTTTCCATAGACACATGTGTGGACTGTTTTAAGTCTGTGTGGGTCTTCATAAGACCACCCAGATATTGAAAAATGATAAAAAGAAACTATAAGTGCTTTAATCTTAATTTAAGCCCTGTGTTAGTTCATGCTTTTTTCGGGACAATCACCGATCTCAATCGGATTTAAAGTACATGCACGTCATTATATAAATAAACGTGATTCATCATTCAATAATAGGTATGGTAACTTGAAAGCTAGCTTACACTTACGTTAGCTAAGGCCTTTGATTGTTCAAAAACAATACCTTTGCATTAACTATCGAATATTTACTGCTACAGACAGCCTTGGAATGCCGAATACCTTGACCATATTATAAAGCGAAAAAACAAAAAAGTATCCATGTAAAAATGCAGTGCAGTGAAAAGTTGTAACAGCCCAGACACGCTCAAAGCAATGATTTAAATTCTTGTCAATGGTGCGAATTCTTGCAACGCTTTTAAAACAATAAGCTGTCAGAATGACATACGTCAGAAGACTTTCCGCGGGAAACAAAGAGAGCTCGAAAGTGGGTCGCACAGACAAATTAGAGGTTACCTTGCCATGTCATGGAGTGTTGTTTATTTAATCACTTTCCCCATACATACACTATAATTCAGCAAAAGTGTCACGGTAATACGCGTGTGTTTAGACAAGAAAACATTACATTCTTGATAAGCAAGCAAGCAAATTGCGTTCGTGTTGCTTTACTACACTTACCATATTATAATTAGCCATTTATGCGTTACAAAGATTAAGATAACATAACAAAAACGCAATGTAAAGTATTGATATCTTAATTTTTTTACAATAAAAGTTCGTAGTATCCTCTGGGGGCAATTTTGGCAAGTCGGGCAGACATTAAGATAAAATTAGCAAGTCTCTTCGATCAATATAAATGTACGATACTTAGCACATACTTCGGCTTAGTTGATTTTGGTGTGGTTTTTTTAATAGATATAGTGTTTAGTGATTTTTATATCTAGGTTTAATATAGTATAATACATGCATTTTAGTAGGGAAAAGCCTGGATTTTCAAAAAATTGTATAACCCCGCTGGGTGGGTCACTATTGTGTGTATAATATCCAGCTAAAAATTGAACCCAGTTTGTTAATCGACATTTGAAATCTTTTCTCCGCGTGGGCAATTAAGTATGGCGGAACAAGTGAACACGTGTTAATAAAAAAAAAACAGGCGCGGCCTCCATAATGTCGCGCATGCGTAACGTGCGCGTTTTTGTAACACACTCTTACTACGAAAACAGCCCTATTCCCTACGTAATAAAGTCATAGTTAAAGTCGAACTGTTGCTATGGACATGCGGTTGACTGTACCGAAGAGTCGTTGAACCTAGTGACTTACACGAGACTTTAAAAAAAACTATAGCTTTGTAAAAAAGTACAATAACCACATGTGACTGATGAGTTAAAGCTTTTGAAATATTTCTTTGGAGTGGTCTGATGAATTGTTGTGTGATGTATGTATACATTTACTGAAAGTTCTAGAAAATTTCGTTTCTCAGCAGCAGGCCTTATTTTCTTGTATTTTGGAGGTGCTCTAGCTTAGGCAGGAGGCTACTCAATACCTACTTGTTTCAAAAAATAATATTACACTTCTCAAAAAAAGTCACGAGCACTGATCACCACGAAGGATGGAAAATGAAAACACTGTAACCAGTATTAGGTTTTTTTTTTTCAAATAATGATTGTTGGAACTGGCTGTACTAATTTCCAAAGATGCAAAAAAAATACAAACGTATTTCAAATACAGAACTTATGTTTAAAGCTCTAACATCGGGGTTGCGGAATGTTTATAATAGTTACCGTGACCCCGGAACATAAAGGGCAACCGAAGGAACATAAGTGTGGGTTTTAGTCAAAATAGTTTCCTTAAAAACAGGATGGTTTTCGAAGTTGGCCCTGGTTTCCGGACGTTATTAATATTTGTTTCTGTTTTTTGACGGTAATATGTACTAGGCACTGGAGAAGGGTCCATAACCATGCTAAAATGAGGTGATTATCCATAATAATATTATAAGTAACTCTGTCCGTCTGTCAGTCTTAATATAGATGATATTAAATACGAAATAACCTTCAATTCAACCCCAATGAAAGAGACATGCTATTTATGCAGACGAAGGCGCAGTCTTAAGCCACCAACTAAATACAATGAATTTGTATTACTTGCAGGACATATTCGTGCCCATAATGTCTTTGTTTATTACGCTTTACCAGTCAGACTAACTGACCAGTCCAATTAATAAGACATTAGATAAATCAGTGCTAAACGAGTTATTAAAGTCAATATCATCTTGACGGCAAATATCGTTGCAATACGCAATAGGAGAAATTTCTAAAATATAAAATAAAATTTATGACGCTAACTCCACCGTGTAGTCATGCTTTCATGCCAAACTCCAGAAAAACGCAATACAATAAATCTATCTAAATAATTTACAGCACTATAAAATGTACAGAAGTATAAATATTAGCAATTATATTACTTTAATTACGCAAAATACAGTTGGTTGAGTGTTGAAAACGTAAAATGACGGCGCGGTCGACGCCCTCTAGCGGCGTGGCCGTGCGAAAATAAAACTTTGACATGCGCATGAGTTCTTATTTTTTTAACTACAGTTAAATAGTGTTATAACTGGAGTTTATGTTCCCTCCAGTGGGTCAGTAGGACTTTCAGAGATGTTTATCAGTGACCCGGTATGTGGGGCATAATTATGTTTTTTGGGTTTGTATAGTAAAACAAGGGCATGGACTAACAATAATAGACCCGTTTATTAAAACGGGCATTTCAAAAATGTTGTCACATTTTTTTATTTTTATTTTTTTTTGTAGCTTTTATACTCAGTTTAAAAATGCCATCATTGTCGGTCCAGAATTTTAGAAGATGGACATAAATGTAGAGGCCGAATACTGATTGTTATTATACTCAGGATGGGTTGCACTAGTTAACAGTCCCTAGCACCCAATTTAAATTTCAGCCTATCGAGTTACGCGTGTAATGGCTTTGGTTTTTGAAAAAGTAACCGCTAAGGCAGGCCACACATTAGACATATTGGCCCGCACACTACATACCATCGGTGGCCAAATTATTAGGGACAGTATTCATTAAGCAAAATTTTTTTGTTCAAACAGCTTTTTCAAGAAAATAAATAATGTTACATAGGTTTTCCTGGTATGGTTTTACTCCTGGTATTATTATTATTAATTTTGATATGTGATACCACCATGTGATCGAGTCATTTTCAAAAAAAGTGATATTGCTTATAATATGTAGCAATTTTGTTAACTTCAGTTGAAAATTACTTTTGTTTAAACAGTATTAAAGTAAAATCTGATCAGAACAAACTTCTAAAAACACAGAGTGTGAAAATATGTGGCAAAAAACAGATCACCACTCTTTGTTCTGACCTTAAAAACAGAGATATCTGCCTAAAACATGATTAAAAGTGTATTGTTTCCCTGACTACGATTATAAACGAGGGATAAGATAAGAAAATAGAAGTATTCGATCGGGCAGTTTGACGGAGGTTGGCCGAAAAGAATTGGATAAATCGCCGGCCGATCAAATAATCGCACCTCACCGAGACCATGAAGTATAAACGACTGCAGTAGGCCTGGCAACACCGAAGTATGACAGTGGCAGACTGGAATCGGTTAATAATATTACTTTTATTATTCCCATACGTCTGAAATACACTATTCAGTAATTATTGCATTATTTTCTGTGTATAATAATAATATAATAATATAATAATAATAATTTTATTCAAAATTCTTTACAGGATAAATTACATACTGTCTTAAAAATACATCTTAATTCTAAGTCTTATGTGCCTGAACTAGGAAATCCTGTGTTTCAGGCAAGAAGATCTTAAAATAATTTAAAATTAACAAATAATCAAAAGAATTCTATAGTATAATACAAATGTGTAAAAAATCTGTGATATAGACAAATTGAAATCTTAACTTCTAAATTCCTAACTAACAAAAATACTTAAACTAGGTCAAAATTTTATAAATTGTGCAGTTCCTTAATAATAACAATAAGGTACTTAAACTAGGTCAAGAATTGTATAAACACAAAATAAAAATAAAGTCACTTCAGCACCATCAGTAAATTCTCTGTATCATCGTAGGACATTTTTTGAAGAGTGTCCTTAAGAATTCTCTTACAGTTAACTGTACTCAGGTTATAAATGTTTGCTTTCGCGTTCAATCTATTGTAGAGGAGAGGACCAAGAAACAGATAAAATTTTGATGTGAAAGCATGTTTGGTATGATTTTGAGGACAGACTAAATCTTTACGTCTTTTGTTAGTAAAATCCGTGCTATATGTTAGATCCGCGTGCTGTTTTAATACGATACCCATTATAAATAACTGTCGGACTGTTAATACTTCACATTCTTTGTATAAGAGGTTAGTGGGATACAGGAAAGGGCGGAAAGTACACACTTTGAGAATTGCCCTCTGAGCTCTCTCGATTGTTAGTAACAATGTTTTACCCGCTCCACCCCATGTCGTAATACAGTATGTTACTATTGATTGACACAGGGCAAAGTAGACTTGCCTAACAATTTTTGGGTCTGCAATAAGGCGTAATTTTTTAAAAACAAATATCAATTTCCGTATTCGATTATTTACTGCCTCTATCTGATGTTTAAAAGAAAGTGTCTCATCGATTATAACTCCAAGGTACTTTACTGTATTGGACATTTTAATATTAGGACAAATACATTGGTTATTTGTGCTAGACGTGCAGTTATGAGCATACAATGTTGAGGTAGTGCTAGTTAGTTTTTGCTTACGCATCGAAAACTTGACGTAATTAGTCTTGTCAGCATTTAAAGTTAGTGAATTATTTTGAAGCCATTTATTAATAACATTGAATCCGTTTTGCGCAAACTTGTAGACATTTTCTTCAGAGTCAGCCGAAAACAAAAGAGCAGTGTCGTCGGCATAACAAACGATATGGCCATGATCTAAATTTAGATTACAGAGATCGTTTATGTAAATTAAGAAGAGTGTGGGCCCTACAATACTTCCTTGAGGAATTCCGAAAGCTGTGCTTTTTTCATCATCACTGATAACATTGCCAATCTTTACACATTGCGTACGTTCTTCTAGATAGCTCTTAAATAGATTCAGCTGATTTTCCCTGATGCCTATGGATTCAAGCTTGCGCAGCAAAATGGGAATAGAAACTGTATCAAAAGCTTTGGCGAGGTCCAGGAAGATTCCCACGGTGTGATTACCTTTATCCAGTTCTTGTGCTAAATAGTCAGTTAGATGGTGTACGGCATTATTTGTAGACATTCTAGGCCTAAATCCAAACTGTCGTCTAGAGAGAATAGATTTATCCTCCAAGTATTTAAGAAGCCTATTGTTTATAATCTTTTCTAGTATTTTAGACATAGTAGGCAGTAAGGAAATAGGTCTATAATTAGTTACTTGGTCTTTGGTATGCCTCTCCGAAGAATATTTTTTTCAAGTGGAGGTCGATAAGAGCTCATTTGCAGCCGTACACATCGTGGAATTGTTCGAGAACAGCTCCAAGCAGTTTGCTTTTTAGAGAAAACTTAACAACCAGGTAGCATCATTGTGTGATTTAACATCTCAGCTAAAAGCATGGGGTGCCTATATTTCGTGAAAGTGACTACAAGGCAAGATCTGAGTACTAGAAACTGAATTATGGCCGCAAGTCGAAGAATGGGTGCCCAGTAGCCGGAGAGTTAAATTTTATGCACGATTCTACATCATATATCAAGGCCAAGAGTGTTAAAGCATTCCTGTCTGAAAAATAAATAAATATTTTTTGCACTAACTAGATAATTCACCAGATACGAACTCTATTGTGAACATGCAGAAGCTCATCAAGAGGGCTATCGTTTAGCATTTCGTAACCACTAAACACCAGCTCATTGCAGTTCATAGAAATGAGTTTTATCATGACACAAGCCTAAACAACCTGTTATATAATGTATAGAACGTATAAAACGTCTTTTAAGAGCTGTTGGCGGCGGCGTCGCAAAATATTAAGTTATACACAAAATATTTACTTTCAACTTATTAATGCGTTATTTTTTTAAACAAATTACCAGGTTTAATTTCACCTTCATATTTCTTATTTTTATAATCTTAAATAATAAGGTTTTTGAATAAAAAATACCACTGAAGTCTACAACCAATCACTTTTCTGAAAAAATCAATCCAACTTCATTATACAAAAATCATGACACTGTCCCTAATAATTTGGCCAACTACTGTATTTGTAGCAGGCGTACCTATATATAGTTCATTTTTAGCAAGCATTGCGGCACAACAATAATTGAGGCCAGGTTAGTTTGCGATGTGTGGTTGCAGAATGTTTATAATAGTTACCGTGACCCCGGACGGAACATAAAGGGCAACCGAAGGAACATTGTGGGTTTTAGTCAATAAAAGTCTGACCCGCCGCACCCAGGACGGGAGAAGTCATTTGATGATTTCCCACTCCCCAAAAATGAAAAGTGTACGATGTGTAGCATGTGACTCCGGTGTGCGGTCTACCTAAAAGTATATCACAAGATTTTTCTTATAAAAGCATTAAACCTACAACAAACATTTAATACGTAATCAGTTAAAATGAAACCTTTTATTATAAACGCACGCATTACCTAACTTCAACTTGAAGGAACTGTTGCAAAATTATCATCTTATTCTTGAGCATCTGTTTAACTAAATTATAACCCGGTCAAAAGTAATCTTGATGTTACAAAACAAAAGTATTGAATAGTTTTTTTTTCGCAGACATTTTCATATTAGGGGCAGTCAGTGAATGTGCAGTTATGAATTAACATTTTGTAATCTATACTAATATTATAAAGAGGAAAGATTTGTGCGTATTAATGTTTGTAGCTCTTTCACGCAAAAACTAATGAACAGATTTTGATGAAACTACATAAATATAGCTTATTTATCAGAATAAGACATAGACTACTTATACTAGGTGTTAACCCATGAAAACAAACAACTTTTATTATGGAACCAACTCTGAAATCTCGAAAAAACTATCAGCTGTTTCGGTCGGGAGGGCATTGAACTTTTGTTAGGAACAGCTGATATTTTTTTCGCGATTTCAGAGTTGGTTCCATAATAAAAGTTGTTTGTTTTCATGGGTAAAATTATCTCCTAGCGGGTGGTGCAGGACTAAAAATTCACCTAATATAACAACACACTATGACCCACGGGAGCAGAGCAGTAACCAAAAAACCTAACATAACGCAAGTGAAACCGCGGGGGACAGCTTGTTTTTTAATAAATAAAATTACTAGCTATTCGGAAAGATATTTCGCACGCGATTGTGCCGAGATACCATTCTCAACTTTGGAATCGAAATTATGAAAGTAAATGTTTTCATATTTGGAATCGAGATCTTGTTTTTAGGATTAGGTAACATGCGTAATACAACCTGTTTTAAATGACTTTGTTAAACTAAAATTAAGTAACTATAGTTTAAACCAAGATTTACTAAACTAGATTAACTAAAGTAATATGCCTATTGAAAAGAGTGAAAGGGACTCCGTGATACAAAGTTTTACGCAGGAAATTCAGTGTAAGATTTTAGACAAATATTTCAAGTAATTGAAAAACAGCTCTTGAGAAATTACGACCATAAGCGCTGAGCACAACAGCCGGCTGAGTCCAGATTTGGAAATATGAAAGCTCAGTTTTCCGCGCGTAAAAAAATCTGCATTCCTGGTCAAGAAACCGGACGTATGCAACCAACATAAGTACGAGTATACTGCAATCAGATACATCGCAAGTTATAAATAAATAACGCAAAAATACAAGAGATTAGAATTACAAAATGAAAAATAAATGCATAGCAAACATTCCGTTTCCTCCTTTCACGCAGTAGATAACTTACAACCGTTTCACACATTCCCGTTTTGTTTTTATAAAGTTCTACATTTTCTAAATGATGTGTTCCCGAGAAGAAGCGAAATCGACGGCCGCCGCGCCGTTATCGGTCAGCGAGTGAAATTGTTAAGCCTGCGGTTCATGTACGCGTTGGTCTTTTAAACTTACAGTAATACAAAACACTGACCTTCTGTTTATCAGTCAGTGTGAATCATTTATTGTTGTTTATTCAAAGTTATTGATAGTGAATTATATTGTTTGTCGGTTTTCCACAATCATAGATATTTTATGGCTGTTACTATCTATGACAAATATTGATAAAACAATTCTAGACAATTAATTTGCTTTAGCGTCTTATAATAATCGCTGCATAAAGTTATGACAGGTTTATACGTCAAAAAATGTATGGTTACAAAGGCTTTATTCATGACATAACTTTACACAGCGATTGTTAATAAGGGCATTAGTAAATAGCGACTCAAACTATTTCAAATAGTACAGTAATCAAGGTATTTTAAAGACGATAAAATTCATTATTAGCGGAACCGCTAAAGATTTTTCGATGCGAGAAGTATTTTACAGTTAAAGCCACCAGTTTCCTAACACCACCTCTATCTATCCTGTGGTTAAGCTGAAATAAATAAACATTGCTTAACAAACGTTTCGGCTAAGCAATATTACTGTCACCGTTACACAACTGTAAGCTACGTTGGCAAGAGTGTGATGGCGAACAACCAAGCAAAAGGACGTTCTAAGCAACGTAATTCATCTCGGCCTAAATTCTAATGGTACAGAATTTGCGATGAAATGTTCGCGGCAAACACGAAGCTAAGTGCTAATGCAACAGAGTTCGCGATGAAATGCTCGCGGCAATCACCAAGCACCCTTACAAACAAAGTTTCTAACCTCTCTGGAGTGATGTTCAGTTTCTAGATTGGCGCATGCTCTAGAATGTTAATGTTCCAACGTTTGCGCCAATTTGCGCGTAATGACGTTTGTGACCATACGCGGCCATCTTGCCGCTATTATAGCGTAATTTATTGAGATTTATTGCGTGTTTAATAAGTTATAGCAGTTTGGGATCAGGTATTTGTAACACGAGCTTTTACTGATAAATGTTGGGGAATTCGGTATTTTACATGTTCATTTGACCAATAATGTGAGACACAATTTCTATAAAACATCTTTTTATATCAGTCCTAAAAATCCGGTTAATTTCCAATTTACTGTAAAATTAGATTGAAATCAATAAATAGTAACTCAATCCGGTTGCTAACTTGTGACGTCATAAGGTAAAATTGACATTCAAAATCAGCCAAAAAATTAAAAAGTACGTCAATTGATGGTGATGTTAATTACGGTATTGTTTAGAGAGAAATTATTTTTCACAACCCTTGCGTATAAATTTTTTTGCATAATTTCTAGCGCCTTTCTTTGAATACTTTCCACGATTTACATGGCAAGTTTCAACAAAAAAAAACTCTTTATCTCAACATTCTCCACTAAACCCATAAATTAAAACACAAATAAAAAAAAACTCAAACAATTCATAGCGCGATTGTTCCATAGATTGGCCACACTAAAATAATTGACGGAAACGCAATTGCACAAACTATCTACCTACACACAATTAACGAATATAGGTCGGAACTGAGGTGTGTCAGACGGAACGGAATGACAATCACCGCTAAACTAATCGATTAGCCAGCCAATAGTGCCGATTACCTCGTTCACAAACTAAACTAGATATAAGTTTAGTGCATCTTTCTCTTTCCAATTCATTGAAAAAAGGGCAAGACAAAATATTAGTTTAGTTCTGTCAAATTAAAGACAGCTTCTTAAGTAAACCGACATTTTTAGTGGCTATGTTGTTAATCGCTTCTAATTATGGAGTATCTTAATTTGACAGGACTAGACTAATATTTTATCTTCTGTCCTTTTCTCAATAAAATGATAGAGAAATATACACTGAACATAAATTCAGTTTAGTTCATGATCAAGGGAATCTGAAAAAATAAGTGACTCAAGTCGAGGTAAAGGTTTAACGTGACTTAGCAAGACTTCAGCTAAGCATTATTCTATCACCGTCGCACTACTGCCAAACTGCACTGGCTAGAAATAGAAGGAAAATGGTCAAGTTAAATTCCGTGTTAACTACGCTTCGATCTCGGCAAAATTGTTGTGAAAACGAGAAGAGTTGTCACCGATATTGACACTAAAGACTTTGCAAACGATGCTCCTTTGTCCTTGAAAAAAGGTGAAAGTTTTCACTTACAGCGATTTGCGGAACTACCACTTTGACTTAAGTACAAAGGTTTCGTCTGTCAACGTTTTTAGAAACAACTACGAGTATGTCAATACAAAATGTGATCGTGGCGTAGTCTGGTTAAATTCAAAGAACGATCGTAGTTCTAGACGACATTAATTTCTTCATTTTTCCGTCCACAGTCCACACACATTACAGTCGTCAAATTCATCCGTAAGTTTCTCTGCACACACTACAGAATGAAAAATGAAATAAGAAAAATGTCATTACTTGTCAATTTTGCTCAGACAGTTCTTTTTATAAGTACGTTTTGTATTGCGCCTATTTTGTAAGCAAAGTTCAAAGAGTCGCTAAATGTTCGTTCAATTAAGATAAAACCTAATGCGTTTTTGTAATTTTGACATCGGTTTAAACAAACCGATTTAGATTAGAATTTAGGTTAAAATGTTTTTAAACTGTTTACTGTACCTATCTATTAATAAATATTGTTATTACAATACATACTCTGTGCTTGTAGAATAAACGGTATTTCTATCAATTAACGGTATTTCTATTAAAGACTTTCTTGGAAATTATTGGTCAGAACTGAAAAAATATCGTGGTTATATCATAACATTACGTTACTACCAGAGCTGAGCTGTAACCAAATATTCAGGTATTAAAAGCGTCTTCTGATTCCCCATATTATCCGGTATCAAATCAAATCAGCATTTATTTTACTTAGATCATTAACAGGCAATAAAGGAATGTTAGGGTCGGTCGGTTTGTCAGAAAAAAATAAAGCTAGTTCCAAAAAGTAGGTTGGTTTCTACGGAGAAGATATCTTTGGTTACTCATTGTAGTTGTCCACAATGAGTAACCAATGATATAATATGGGTATTGAAATCGAATGACGTGAGATCGAATAACACTTGCTCGAAAACGTTTGCTCGATAGTTCTTGAGATCGATAAATTATGAGCTCGAAAGTTCACTCCCTCGATGCATCAAAATCTGGAATCATCGGCAGCGCGAAGGCTCATTGTTTGATGTATCAAAATTTCGAAATATTATTTCTCGACCGAAAAGAACTTTTGTGTGACCGACACTTAAAAATGCAAATTCGAGCTGACTCAAAAAGTACAGTCACAGACAGAATTAGTTCAAGCTGAATTCGTTTAATTCGAACCAAATCACAGATTCGTCTTCAGGCGTGAAGAAAGCTAGGTGACAATTTTAAGATTAGCATGACTAAGCAAAACTTTACCGTATTGGACGCTTTCTCTGTTAAAATATGTACCTAGGTTAGGGTTACCAACTATTTTGTAATTTGGGAATACAAAACGTTGTACAGTACAATACAATGTATTTCAAATGACAAGTTTCGTTTCTGTGAACTGTACAGCCTTATATTTTCACCATTAACCTAAATAGGGTCATTGTATACAGGGGTCATTTTACTGTGGGACAATTTTGTTTCACAACCAAAATAACAAAAAACGTACTTATTAACATAAAGATATATTTATGGATATGTAAACGTGTCTCACAAATTAATTAAATTATATATGACTAGCTGTTCCAAGCGGTTTCACCCGCGTAATGACAGGTTTTTGGTCAACTGCTTCGCTCCTTTTGGTCATAACGTGATGTTATATAGCCTATGTTACTCAGGGATAATGTAGCATTCTAATGGTTAAAGAATAATCAAAATCCGCCCAGTAGTTTTTGATTTTATCCGTAACAAATACAAATCTTTCCTAAGTATAGATAAAGTTAAAGATATTTTTCTGATGTCTGCATATAATAGCTACATGTATAAGAAATAGAATAAACGATTCACCGTGGCTGGTGAGACGAGGGACATATTGAACAACACTATTCAGTATTCGATTCCCATTCCAAATATGTTAAAAAAAACAATACCTAATTTTTTCACTAATTATCTCATAAAATAAATAAATTGTTAAGGCACAGGCGCCTGTTCAAAATTCACAGATACTTAATCACTGGATCATCACGACATTCTTCATACCTTGCAAAAATACTTTAATTAACTGAGCCCTGGCAACCCTACTAGTTAGTGAAAACGTTTAACGTTGTTGAGCCTGTTTGGTAGCGTCTAGCGTAACATCTTTATTATGATGTATATTTTAATTAAACCAATCTATGAACATATATATTTAATTACATATAATTATTATATATGTATTATGTAACCGGAGTAACCGCGAGGAAAAAATAAATAGGTATTATAATGAAACATGATATGAATTGTGTGTGTGTGTGTGTCTGTCAGGGGCGAGGACATCTAGGAATACTAGCTATTGGTATGTGTATAAGCTGATTTAATTAAATTTTTTAGGTTCTGCACGCAATTTGTCTCTTTCTAACGCGAGCGAAGCCGCGGGCAAAATCTAGTATAAAATAAAAAATTAATAATTAAAATCTTTATTGGTATCACACAGTTTGTCGACAAAACGTGTTTATACGCACATTTTTATTGCTGCCATATAAAACTTGACAATTAAGCATCTACTGCACTTTCGTTTTCTACCAATTAAAAATATTCGCCCACTGAAGACTGGACTATCGTCGAGATGATAATTTGGCGCTAATTACGTACACGTCACGACGTTCATTTGTAATTACTACTGTTACATTACATTTTTCCTTGTATTCACTTTCGTTGAGTTTTTAAGAATACTGTTGATGACCAAAACCCAACAAAAGTAACGAAACCATAATACTCATATTAATTAATTTTAGTTCACATTTTATAACTAGATGGCGTAGTCGCGATTTTGTGCAAGCTATGGTTTCGTTACAACGACTTACATAAGTCTGTATTTTTTATCGTATGAATTGTCATCGGAACAGATCAAATATATGAACCAGCAGTTCAAGCAACTAATAAGTGGTTTTAATTTCAACCCTATTAGTAGCTACATTAGGTCAACGATTACTTCGGTAAACAAATACTTTTTTGGTTTAAGCTCTTTCTTTAAATGAGATTCAAAAAACGATATTTGTCGTTTTTCAATTCGTTTACTTTTTATGTTCATTTAGGATATCACTGATGACTACCCCTGCCCGTCAAGAAGCAAAGCCGTTGGTCCTGGTTGTCTTTCATTAGCTGTGTTTAATTCTTAGATCTTAACAGTTCTTATGGGCGGGTATAGTTATACACATTACAAAATAATGTAGAGGCCTGATAGGCAATCGCTCTATCATATCAAACAGCTGGATCCGATTCAAGTACAGACCGACCCCGAAATATTATATTTTAAACTAGCTGTAAATGTTGTATTTTATCCATATACAACTCAACCTTCCTTAGTAAATTTCTTCAACCGTCCATATTGTTACGTAGGTAGGTATAGGTGACGTAAGTGTCGATTGTTCCGGGCACATTTACTAGAAAATTCGGGAAAGTTCCACGACGTTCTAGAACGTTCGATGGAGTTCCGAGGGGTCATTCGAGAAACTTCCAGATCATCGTCGATCATTCGCGATGTTACTGGAATGTTCTCGAATGCACCTGGGTACCTCGGGTTGTCGAACTTTCTAGAAAATGTGACCGGAGATATAAATAGCGGACGTGTCAACACGGGACTCAGTTCAGTTTTGGGAACGAAACAGTGAACATCGCCGCGAAGCGGAACTACGACTGCGATACGAAGTGTGTTTTGTGTTGTGTTAGTGAAGTGTTTTTGTGTTTGTGAATTTTAATAAAGTGATTGTGTTTTTTCGAGTAAAACTGTTATTTTAATTTATCCCGAACCCCAGCTCGTAACAAATTGGTGTCAGAAGTGGGATAAATCATGCCGGTTTTACCGAAGGACGACACGGAAGGAATTCGTACTAGGAGCCAACGCCAGCAGGACGTGGACCAGAGGCGTTTCGAAGGTTCTTCGTTGCAGACATCGGGTGGTGAACAACTGACGACGGAGCCAGCGTCAGCTCAGATATCTGGTGTTTCTGCAGCACCAGTGACGATGGACTTTTCTGCCCTGATGGCAATGATGCAAGAACAGGCCCGTCGTCAAGAAGAACAGGCCCGCCGCTTGGAGGAACAGCTCCAGCGCGATAAAGAAGAGCAGGTCCGCCGACAAGAAGAACAGGCCCGCCGACAAGAAGAACAGGCCCGCCGACAAGAAGAACAGGCCCGCCGTTTGGAAGAACAGCTCCAGCGCGACAAAGAAGATCAGGCCCGCCGACAGGAGGAACAGGACCGCCGACAAGAAGAACAGGTCCGCCGACAGGAGGAACAGATCCTCCTTATCAAAGACTTACATGCGACGTTTGAGGCCGAAACCAAGATCGCTGACATCCAAAAAGCGTTGGGATGTCTTAAGTCTGGAGGTGAGATTTCAGCTCCTGTCGTTGCTACAGCATCGGTGCGTGGATTTAAAGCGCCACCCTTCGACGGAACATCTTCCTGGTCCGCGTACAAGCTCCAATTTGAAGCTGTCAAGAAAGCGAATGGGTGGACAGATGCGCAGGCAATGACCGCACTCACCTTGGGTCTTCGTGACCAGGCTTTAACGGTGTTAGAGGCTCTTGGCAACAATGCGACTTACGAGCAGTTGGCTGAAGCCCTAGAGTCTCGATACGGGGACGCTCACCTGGAGCACGTCTTTCGTGCCCAGTTGAAGGATCGCGTGCAGCGCAGCGGTGAAAACCTGCAGCAGTGGGCTCTTGAAGTGGAAAAACTGGTACGAAAAGCGTATCAGTCAGCGCCTACGCTCATCGACGGTAATTTGGTTCAAGCGTTCGTCGATGGCATACGGGACTTTGAAGTCAGAGCTGCCGTGAGGCTTGGGCACCATGAGACTTTGAAGGCAGCCTTGGCCAATGCACTGGAAGTGGAGGCAGTGAGGCAAGACCACCGTGCCCATCGCATCAGGGAGGTTGCGGCATCTTCGCGTGACCGTTCAAAGTACAGTCCCACATGCTACAATTGTGGGGAGAAAGGTCATATTCGAACGAGTTGCCCTAAGCGAAGAGATTCCAACGAAGATCAGACCCGGGAAAGAAGTGCGCCTGCTGCCACCACTCAGCAGCAGGGAAACGAGTAAAAGCCAGAACTGCGGGGCGGGTGCTGGCTGGTGCTCAAGGAGCCCCAAGGATATCGATCTCACAAGCCCATGATGGGAACAGCCTAATCATCAAAGGTGAGGTAAATGGAAGACCATGTAAGTTGACATTGGACACTGGAGCTTCTCGCACGGTCGTCAGTTCCCGAGTAAATCGTCTTCTTGGGGACTTCTTCAGCAAGTACGACCACATCAATTTAGTAACAGCTACCGGGCAGCACATACCCGTCCGAGGCGAGAAAGAGGTGAAGTTGAAGCTGGGTAGCACAATTTATCGGCATAAAGTCATCGTGGCTGATATAGAAGACGAGTGCATCTTGGGATTAGATTTCATGCGACAGCACTGTTGTAAGATCGACGTGGATCAGGGAGTCCTAAAGTGTGGTTCGGAAGAAGTCTTCATGGAAGGTGCACCATCAGGGAAAGTGCACTGCTTGAAGAAGACTGTTCTTCCTCCCAGGTCGGAATCGATAGTTCCAGTTAGCCTTCCACGCAATACTGGACCGAAAAATCGATGCATTCTTGTTGAAAGATTGGACGAGAACCTCCCATGGAAGATGGCGCGGAGCTTAGTACGAGCAGTTGATGTTGCAACTGTACGCATCCTGAATCCAAGTGAACAAGCACAAGTTATCCAGAAGGGTACGTTGGTGGGTACCTGTGAGGACGTAGCATGGATGCGTAATTGCCAACATCCGCCTTCCCGGAACGTTGCTCAAGATGCAAGTTCTCACATCTCGAATCTTCTGGAAGATTGTCGCACAGATTTATCTGCGAGAGAAATGGATAAGGCTAAGAAGATGTTACTTCAATACGCCGACATTTTCTCTGCACATGACGCTGACATAGGGAAGACTGGATTAGTTCAGCACAGAATCAACACGGGAAACGAATTACCTATTCGTCAGAGACCTAGAAGGTTACCAGTGGCAAGAGAAAAGGAAGTGGACGCCATGATTGAAGGGATGGTAAATGATGGAGTTATAGAGCCTTCATCTAGTCCCTGGTGTTCTCCTGTGGTCCTGGTGAAAAAGAAGGACGGCAGCATGCGGTTTTGTGTGGATTATCGTCGGCTGAATGACATTACAAAGAAAGACAGCTATCCATTACCCAGGATCGACGACACTCTTGACACGCTTTCAGGAATGAAGTGGTTTAGCACGTTGGACCTAAAAAGTGGCTACTGGCAAGTGGAAATTGACCCTAAAGATAAGGAGAAAACCGCATTCTCTACGGGAAAAGGACTTTGGCAATTTAATGTTATGCCATTCGGATTGTGCAACGCTCCTGCAACTTTTGAAAGGTTAATGGAGCAGGTACTCACTGGTTTAATTGGAGACGCCTGTTTAGTCTATTTAGATGACATCATCATTGTGGGCCGCACATTTGAAGACCACCTTCAAAATCTGGAACGAGTGCTGTCTAAAATCCGAGGAGCTAATCTTAAGTTAAGTCCAAAGAAGTGCACCTTCTTTAGACAGCAGGTTAGTTTTCTGGGGCACGTTGTGTCTAAAGAAGGAGTGCAAACGGATCCAGAGAAAATCGTCGCTGTCAAGGATTGGCCTATTCCAAAGGATAAGACGCAGGTCAGAGCATTTTTGGGTTTGTGCTCGTACTATCGAAGGTTTGTCAAGAATTTTGCAGACATCGCCAAACCATTACATAAACTTACCGAGGAGAAGAGACCTTTTTGTTGGGATGATAGCTGTGACATGGCTTTTGAGGAGTTAAAGAAACGATTGTGTAATACTCCGATTTTGGGCTATCCTGATACAGAAAATGAATTCATAATTGACACGGATGCGAGTAATACTGGAATTGGAGGCGTGTTATCTCAGCGAAAAGGAGATCATGAAGTTGTCATAGCTTACTTCAGCAAGTCGTTATCGAAACCAGAAAGGAACTATTGTGTCACGAGACGCGAACTCCTCGCCGTTGTGAAGACTTTGCAGCACTTCAGCAAGTATCTACTGGGACGCAAATTCCACCTTCGAACTGACCATGCTGCGTTGAAGTGGTTGCTGCAGTTTAAGAATCCGGAAGGGCAAGTAGCAAGATGGATTGAATTGCTGCAAGAGTTTCACTTCTCAATTGAACATCGTAGCGGAAAGTCTCATGGTAATGCAGACGCTTTATCACGAAGGCCTTGTCCTGAAGATTGCAAGCATTGTGTCAGGCAAGAAGCTAAGGAAGCAGTTCCTGTCAGAATGCTAAGAACAGACCTTAGTGATGAGTGGAAGGAAACTCTACAACATGCTCAGCTAAGTGACTCGGACATTAAACCAATCCTCGAATGGATTAAAGCCAATGCTGCTAAACCGAAGTGGTGCGATGTTGCTGCAATGAGTACAACCACAAAGAGCTATTGGGCACAGTGGGAGAGCTTGGTACTCCAAGATGGTGTCTTGTGCCGTAAATGGGAAAATGCTCGTGGAGACAAGTGCCATCTGCAAATGGTCGTGCCGAAATCGAAGGTACCAGAAATTCTTCGGCTCTACCACGATGGAAGTTCCGGAGGTCACATGGGGGTAAAAAGGACTCTGTTGAAGATCCGAGATCGGTTTTATTGGATCCATTGTCGAGAGGATGTTGAAGATTGGTGTCGCAAATGTACCAGTTGTGCGGCAGTAAAAGGACCTCAAACACGCAGCAGAGGAGCACTGAAAGTGTACAATGTAGGAGCCCCCTGGGAACGAATAGCACTAGACGTCGCTGGCCCATTCCCTGAAAGTGAAAGCGGAAACAAGTACTTCTTGGTTGTCATGGACTACTTCACGAAATGGCCGGAAGTATTCGCCATTCCTAATCAAGAGGCTTCGACAGTAGCTGATAAATTAGTCCACGAAGTCTTTTGTCGGTTCGGGGTACCCCTGGAAATCCACAGCGACCAAGGAAGAAATTTCGAATCTCAAGTTTTCCAGGAAACATGTCGTGTAATGGGTACTCATAAAACTAGAACCACGTCATACCATCCACAATCTGATGGAATGGTAGAAAGATTTAATCAAACACTGGAAAGATATCTGGCCAAAGTTGTAGCGAGCAGACAACGGGATTGGGACAAGCACATACAGCCGTTTCTTCTGTCCTACAGAAGTGCTGTTCACGAAAGCACAACTGTGACACCAGCCTTTGCAAACTTTGGAAGAGAGTTAAGGTTACCAGCTGATCTAATTACTGGCATCCCACCTGATTCACCAAGCAGCATAACAGATTATGCAAATGACTTGCGTAACAAGATGAATAACGTATACGAGCATGTCAGACAGTCAGGCCAGCAGATGTCTGAGAGGATGAAAACTCGCTATGACCGGAAGATGAACAATAGCGGATTTGATGAAGGTTCACTGGTGTGGTTGCATAACCCAGTGCGTAGCAAAGGGAAGTCGCCTAAACTACAGGCAAAATGGGATGGACCATACCGAGTAGTGACCAAGATCAACGACGTCACCTACCGGATACGGAAGAGTACGAAAACTGCGCCTAAAATTGTTCACGTAGATCGGCTGGCACGATACTACGGGAATAATGATGCTCGGGACGAGCATGTCTTAGGAGGGGGCAGTGTTACGTAGGTAGGTATAGGTGACGTAAGTGTCGATTGTTCCGGGCACATTTACTAGAAAATTCGGGAAAGTTCCACGACGTTCTAGAACGTTCGATGGAGTTCCGAGGGGTCATTCGAGAAACTTCCAGATCATCGTCGATCATTCGCGATGTTACTGGAATGTTCTCGAATGCACCTGGGTACCTCGGGTTGTCGAACTTTCTAGAAAATGTGACCGGAGATATAAATAGCGGACGTGTCAACACGGGACTCAGTTCAGTTTTGGGAACGAAACAGTGAACATCGCCGCGAAGCGGAACTACGACTGCGATACGAAGTGTGTTTTGTGTTGTGTTAGTGAAGTGTTTTTGTGTTTGTGAATTTTAATAAAGTGATTGTGTTTTTTCGAGTAAAACTGTTATTTTAATTTATCCCGAACCCCAGCTCGTAACAATATTTTGTCCGTTAAATAGTAACTATTTAGTTATCTGTGGTTAAACCCAGCAGAAAGCCAGCTTAAGTCTGCGTTGATGAATCAATTAGGCAGACAGGACAAGTAATTAACTAATTGTATGTATATTAAATTAAGATGACTAATTTATGATGAGTAATTAAATGAGTACTAATTTAATGTGATAAGTAATTATATGTATAGGTAGTAATTATAGACACGAAGTTATCACTCCGGTGATAATATAGCAATTTGTCACTCTTAACTTTAAGTTCGACACTTCTTCTTGTTGTGTATGTTTTTTTTATTTAGTTTGTGATCTAAATTCATTATACCAAATTGTTTTCTTCCATATAAACAGACCTGATGTGGCCTAATTCGTACCTACCACAAAACCCACCATATCTGTTCCGAATGTGGATTCAAATAGTGTATTCTTGCTAATTGTTAGTTTGTTTAACCCATTAACGAACATTAACACGTAGACTATAGCTGCGTAGAGAACCACGAATCGTGTGAAAGCGCTAATATTGATCTGAAATCTTAAAACTTGTTTAGACAGTTGCACAATCTGCAGTAGCTTAAACCAAGCTCGACTAGCAAGGAGATTTACTCTATGATAATAACTAAATTAACATAGCTTAGAATAATCTTTGGGTAGGCAGCAGTAAGTATACTGTCCGCAAATAATAAGGCAGCTATCCCACTGGCGTCTTACCAGCGTTGACGTGTCTCTAACTAACGTATGACATCGTCAAACAGTAGAGTCGCGACGTTGAAGTCTCGCGTGACGATGTCAGACGTTGGAGAAACGCCAACGCTCGTAAAGGCCTACGCAGACCGGGACGGCATGGCAAGGGATTTTGCCGTGAGTCAGCGCACACTGGCCGCTTAGATACCGCGGCATTCCAGCACTTTGCCACGGCATGCCACGGCGTGCCGCGGCACGGCAAAGCATGCCTCAATAACTCCTGCTGCCCGATACACTTTTAGTCTTCAGTTGCGTTTGATCGAGTGTTGGTGTGCCTCAGTTTTAATATGAGTCGCCGCCGGAGCCCGTGGCATGCCGTTGCCTACCGCAGTATGCCACGGCATCCCGCCACGGGAGCCTGTGGCGCGTCTTTTAATGCCGTGCGATAAAATCCCTTTCAATGCCACGGCATCATTTTAAAGCATAGCAATTTATGTCGTATTTCTGTAACAATACGGTTGAATGTCCATTAGTAAAAATTCAAATCCCTTGCCATGCCGTCCCGGTCTGCGTAGGCCCTAAAACGCCAGTAGGATAGCAACCTAAGGCCGTTTGTCCACCACCGTCTTCACCGTCACGTCACAAAGAACAAGATGACGGTGCTGGTGAAGAAGAAGTGGTGGTACATACATTTACTATACCCACGTGTCCACTGCACGTCACAGTCACATCATGTAAATCTCAGCCCGAAAAAATTTAAAAAACCACGTGATTCGAGACACAATAGAAAGACAATAGCAACCCGACGTTAAAAGGTTAAGAAATAGCAGTGAAAATAGTTCTTAGCTATTGTAAAAGTATATCCGTCTCTACAGTAAAACCTTTCAAATGCTGTAACAGGATTATGCAGGCACCACTCATCGGTCATAGTCTGTAGTACCTAGTGTTTCTAACACCTATACACTATACACATAACTACCTAAATGCAATCAATATGTAGCAACGACCGACACTGACCGCTATTGCGACCAAATATGCTACAGTTTAAACCTTACATCACACGTGATTCGAGACGCAATAGCAGAGCGACAGCCGGCTGTCGCTTGGTCGTCGAAAGGTTAAATATGCCAAAGTGAACCACGGGAAATGACCGCCGATAATGAAAACAGTTTATCGAATAATTTAAATTATTTCTACCTACCTATATTATTATGTGTTCTTTAAAAAAATAAATGATTGAGTTTAACTTTGCAATAAAACGCATACACTGAAAAGCTTCAGTTTATAATGGTTATTTAGTAAATTATTGTATAACAAGAGAACATAGGAAACGGTAGTCCATTTAGGAAACGGATAAAATAAAAAGTTATGCTTTCTTTACATAAGGAATTATTCAATAAATTAATTATCTGTGGTTGATTTTAAAATGGATAAATAATTTACTGTAATCAGATAACAAATAAGATTATACAACGCAAGTAAATAATGTATGTTAATAAACTTACACAGATTCTCATATATAAAAATTTATATCTTATAGAATAGTAATTAAAATTACAGTAGAAAATATTTGCAGTTCAAAGCTATCATAATACAAGAATAAAGTGCCATATTTTTTAATTACATAATAATATTAATAACAGCTACCATTTACACATTATTATTGCTGTCATTTTCCAATGATTAGGTCGATTACAAAAAATACACTACCTGGTTGCTTTATATACTTTATATACTATGTAAGTAGGTTGAATCTGTTCAGTGGTCGAAAGCAAAGTCTATTTTAGATTTCTGATGCAACGGAAAATTATACGATATTATTAAAGATCATTTCTGGTTTATTAAATTATGTAAATTCGTTACAGAGCTAAAATTAAATACATTTATCTACATTACCGAATTTACCTACATATGTAAAACAGCGGAAAATCATAACTTATAATATACGTAATAACGATATATCTTTGCGATCAATGTTACTTATTAAGTTATTAACGATTACAAGTGATTAAGATTTATATCATTTTTGTATTAATCGTACTGACCATAGATTATTATTACAGATTAAAATTGTATATAAACTCTATCAAAACAGTTTATATTTAATCTATGGCCGCAGATTACAAACTTATTTTTTATCTATGACCCACTTTTGCGTGTAACGAGGTGTGTTGGTATGTAATGTAAATACAATAAACCGTAGAAAGTTATGTTGATAGGCGTTAACATAAATGTTTATCCAATTTATCATTTTTTCAATGGTCGATATTTTAACATTAGTTGATACTTAGATAGTACTTACATTTACAACGTTAAATTGACATTTTTGCAGATAAAAAACTTTTTACAAAAAAATTATAACCGCCTTCAAAAACTAAAAACATAAAAATAACTAAAATTTCGGAAGTCGGTGGCTTATCTCTTCTGTCAGTCAATTTGTGTTGCCACCGACTTCCGAAATTTTAGTTATTTTTATGTTTTTAGTTTTTGAAGGCGGTTATAATTTTTTTGTAAAAAGTTTTTTATTTTTTACATTTTAGTGTCGAGTCCCAATGTCTGACTAAAGTATCCAGGCTGCCAATTTCCATACCAATAGTTTCATCAAAGCGTAAAAAAAAACATCAAAAATTTAATAACGCAGACAATATACAATAAAACTTCTTCTTAAATATGAATGTGCTAGTACCTATAATAAATTATCGATTCAAAACGATAAATCATAACCAATTTCAGTGTAAAGTTTACTTCAATAAAGCTGAAACACGAGGTAGCTGCTACGTACGATTTAGGATATCCTTAAACTGTATTTTGTCTTCACTATCGAATCTGCAGTGTAATCAACCTCGGTGTAAAGTGCTCATCAATACAAATAAAATAAGCCCAAACACTATGTAGCTGCTATCAACCATTAAGGAGTTCCCTAAACTGTACTGCACCTGCATCACGGTGCTTGCAGTGGCAGTCATAACCCATCACTCTGTAAAGATCTTGTCATCACAAATAAAATAAGCCCAAAGACGATGTAGCTAAGATGTGCCGTTGAGGAGTTCCCTTGATTCTCTGTTGTCTCCATCATCAGATCAGCCCTAAACCTCCATGGTGATGTAGTCTCATCAGATATACACATTAATATTAGATTTTTACCCAATGCTCGCCTACAATGTTCTAGAGATGCCCTCAATTTCTCAGGGTTTCCACCACCAGATCCTGACCTGAAGACAATGGGACCAAATGACGAGCATACCCTTTCAATTAAAAAAAGAATTTTTGAAATCGGTCCAGGCGTCTTTGAGAAATCGAGTAACAAACATAAAAAAAAAAAAAAAAAAAATACAGTCGAATTGAGAACCTCCTCCTTTTTTTTGAAGTCGGTTGAAAATATTCGTTACAGTACAGCTAATCCATCTTAGACTAATGTAATATGGACAATAGTACTTAAGAACATAGCACAAAAATGATTAAACTTATAATGACAAGTCTCATTTTGATGTACCTATTCCAAATTTAATGCAGACAATCCATAATTCCATACACATATTATAAATTGGAAAGTGTCTGTCTGTATGATACATCTCTCACGGCAAAACGAAGCGACGACGGATTGACGTATTTTTTTATGTGGAGATAGTTGAAGGGATGGAGTGTGACTTAAGGTCACATTAGAGCCACCCGGCACCCACTCCGCACCGACTCGCCTTATAACCGAGGCGATCCGGTGACGCTATGGAGTTGATATAGTGAGCGCATGCCCATTTAAGTCCATATAAAGAATACTAGCCGCAGGAGGCAAGTCGGTGCGGAGTGGCTGCCGGCCGGGTGGCTATGACCTTTAGGCTACTTTTTGACTCTTTCTAACGAAGCCACAGGCAAAAGCTAGTTTATAATAAAAAGATTACTTTTGCTCTGTTCATGCACTGTATTTAGGGAGATATTTTATCTTATGTTACTCAGCTGCATTTTTATGACTGATTGAATTTCACTAGAAAAACAAAAAAAGTATGAAGACAAAATAATTGTAAACAAGAAATAAATCCGGTCAATGACGCATAATGTATTCCGCTCCTGTTTTTGTTTATCTGTGACGTATGCCTTCTGAGAAAAACATAGAGAGAGTACACATGGGTACGTCAGACAGATAGATTGTTTTTCTCGTTTTTCTTCCGCATGTACCGTTATTTGTTTTTGGTTAAGTAATAGTGGGTGAATCAACTACTGCCGTACACTGGGTGAATTAGCAGCTAATAGTGTTTGCGATCAATAACATTGAGGTTGATATTATATAGAAAGTATTTGGAAATTTTCATCCACAACTCCTATCGGCTGCCATAGCAAATCTGTGTGTTACAACGATCAAGGTGCTTGAAACCCATAGCTTCTCGAGTTCTTGATTCGATCTTTGTTTTTATTTTCAATGGTACATAAGAATACGTGGAATATTGAGTAGTATTTTGGTCGCAGGTGATACTGGCAGGCAACTGGCCTTCACCAAAGTCTCACTATCCGAAAATAGCGTCTAAAACCAAACAGCGACAGGAGAGAGCAATAAATACACAAACCGAGTTCAATAACCATAATCGGTGCGCGTACGCATCCTTTGACGACACCGCCGCGCATGCGCGATAGCATTGTGTTTCGGAACTGGAGCAGAAATGATACATGCGAGTGTCGCTCAAAACACCATTATTACTGCCTCCCATCAATGATATTATAAGTAAAAACATGTAGAGTCAGTCAGTCAGTCGCAATATTTGAATCATGTCACCCTACTTTGACATAATATTGTATTTTTTTTTGGTGAGTGGGAAATTATAAAATGACTTCTCCCGTCCTTCGTGTCAGACTTTTACTGACTAAAACCCACTCATGTTCCTTCGATTGCCCTCTATGTTCGGGGCCACGGTAACTATTATAACTATTCAGCAACCCCGGCAAACATCATATTGTATGTGTGCGTTAGTGTGCCGTTTCTAAAGATAAAATGTCGTATAAGTAACCTATCTACACCTTTTTACTTGTAATATCATTGTGATTCCCATGATCATCGTCATTCTTGTACACATCAGGAGCTAGAGTCGAGCTGTTTATCTACCGGATAAACGGACCCGGGACTTTCAGCAATGAGATAAAGGTTTCCTGGATGATTCGGTCTGCCTGTAATCCCCCGAAGGGAACCCCTCTATTTGGTCAATGGTAGATAAGGATTCATTTGTCATTTAGACGTTTGGGTAAATTAAATAAAATAACTAAATAATTAGTGTAGTTTTCTTACCTTTTATATCCTTGGGGCTAGACCAAAACGTAGTAAGACATCAAAACCTGAAACAAATGAATGTGAAATTTAATCTCAATATCTCATTGTATTGCTTTCTATCTGTGTGTCTGTTCGTTACTATCACGCCAAAACCACAAAAAAACGGATAAGCTAAGCTACTTGTATACCGCGACTTTGTCCGCGCCGCGATGACAAATATTTGACTCCAACAAGTTCTCGTGAATAAAGTTTATTGATAGCATTGTAAACGTAAAAATCTGTTACGTTCTCGCCTAAAATACTCACTCTATGTTAGTGAACTTTCTTATAGAGGATAGATTACACCTTGGAAGACAGGTTTTTAATCCTCGGCTTTGCTTTGAAAGTCAAGGCCAAGCCTATCAGTTCATTTTTATGTTATCCACTAAAATGATATCTCGAACTGCGGCAAAACGTGTCAATATCAAGAAAACACGTGCCACTTCGAATGAATCTCGTATTTATTGAGAGAAATGTTGATAACATCAAATCTTATCAGTTGTTTTTGTCCACAAATAAGTATTCTTTGATATCCTAAATGTAATCTGTGGACTTTGGGTCGTAATAATATGACGACTTTTTAATTCCTTCATCATCTTCTTGACTGTTTCCAGTCTACCCATATCCAGTTGAATACAGGGACCAGTAACAGCTGGCTTTTCTCTATAATATGAATGTATTATAAACGAACTCTATATCTCAAAAGAAAAATAAAGTGCTATATACAATGTAATTATTATGAGTACAAACATGTGTTTATAAATCGGTCACTAATTACCAGCCGCCATTGGGGATAGAAAGGGGGTAAGTATAAGATTATGTTAAAAATAATCAACATAACGACAAACTTTAGATTATAAATAAATAAATAAATATCCTGGGACATCTTACACACGGCCATCTGATCCCAATTAAGCTAAGCAGAGCTTGTGTTATGGTAATCAGACAACTGATATACATACTTATATAATTTTTAAATACATACATATTATAGATAAATAACACCTAGACACAGAACAAACAATTATGCTTATCACACAAAGTTTGTCCTGGGTGGGAATCGAACCCACGACCTCTGGCTTAGCAGTAGTAGAGGTCACTGAACACTAGACCAACAAGCCCGTCGAATTCCGTCCTTCATACTTTTAAATCCAAGAGCAAACAAATTAAACAGAGCATCCTCATCTTTGCTCAAGTCTATTATGAGAAAGACTAACTTGCAGCGAAAGTCGGTAAACGCTATCTAAGCCGACTGTTTACGAAGCACTTACAACGTAAAATTTCACTTACCGATGACAATGTCATGGATTTTACCTGCATTGTCTGAGTCTTACGGGCTTTATCTCACGTCGATAGCTTTGTGATATTATCTAACAAGAGATCTATAAATATTATGTCTTAGTCAATGGAAACTACTAAGAGATTGCTGTAATAAAATGTAATAATAATAAGCGTAACTTTGCGGAAATCTATGATAGTTCATTGTTAGATGTAAGATGCATCATTAGAGTCCTACTCCAACCAGGAGTAGAACTCTAGTTGCAAGGCTTGATTTTGATTCTTCCGGAATTGAACGTATTTTTGTAAAGAGATTTTTCCAGTAATCTGGAAACAGAAATTTTACTCAATTCTTTTCATGTTATAAAGACACTAAAAACCAATTTACAGATATATAACCCCTAACGGGATTAAATAGGAAATTAATCCATACTAATATTATAAATGCGAAAGTAACTCTGTCTGTCTGTCTGTCTCTTCTTGACGCCTAAACCACTGAACCGATTTGAATGAAATTTGCTACCGATATAGTCTGGAACCCGAGAAAGGACATGTGAAAGTTTTCATCCCGGAAATCCCCCGGGAACGGGAACGGGCGAAGTCGCAGGCAAAAGCTAGTGTTAAAAAAAACGTTAAAATTATAAATTGTTCTTAGTATTCACGTTTGAAGTTGAGTAGATCTTTGAATCATATGTTATAGATATATATGTCAACGAATGAGTATACTTCTGAATTTGTCCGATTCCTGGGATCATTTACGTTGGCATTCCATTAGCTGTGAGATTTATAGTTGTTGGTTTTATTACAGTTTATTACACATAACTGTTCTTACTCAGCGTCTTCTGCATGTCATTTATTTTTTTACAAGCATCCCTGACTTCGCTTGCTTTATGTAGATTTTGTTAATCTCTCGGAAACAGCATTTATCTAATCTTCTCTGTAAATATGTGAATAATGCAGTGGGCTGCAATTTTGTAAGTCTTGAACTCTTGAACCATCACTTATTTGTGTAAAATATGTACATTGTAACTGTTTATTGTTCCATTAAATAAAATAAGACAGTTCCTATTGAATGGTAGGTAAGTATTTTTAACCCCTGACAACTTGTATGCTATATTAAAAATGGAACTGGACAAAACAACTGTCATACAAACGATTTGTCCATACAATTTATAGAAGCGCCAAAAATATGAGAATGCCATAATTTCACAGATAATGTTTGAGTACAGAAAGCACGACAGGAACTGACTCATACGAAATTAACAATAATTGACGGCAGTTTAACGGTTGTCAATTGTTAACCAATCATCAAAAAGTATTCAAACATACATAAAGACTCTTTTGACAAAATGTGTCAGTATGAAACAGTGTCACAATGACGAAAATTTCAAATACGCTGCTGTTTTTTTTTTCATTCAAATGAGGTTTCAATTGCTCATAAAATTAGCATGGCCAATGATCTTACGGAGATTATTTAAACATAGGGAAATGACACTTTGCTTTTGTATATACTTAATGTCCTATTACAGATCAATTTAAACGAATGTCACGTATTGGTAATGTAATCAGGGGGCTTAGCCAATGTTACATCTTCAATAACGATAACGAAAGTAGATAACTCCAAAATGTATGGAGATGACATAAGCTTCCGAAAGGTCACGTGATCAAACGTTTTCGATCGCTAATTGCTAGACAATGTCAAACTGCATAAAGAAACGATAAAGAAAACGAATGTCACGAACGATTTATTCATACAAATGCGTAGACAAGTGGCAGTTTTGCCATTCGTCATCGTTGAGATGTCGAAGCGATCAATCGGTATCGTAGCGATCACTAGGACCCTGTAGATAACTGAAGAAAATAGCTCAATGTTCAGATTTTTTTGTTTTTTTTTTAGTTGCGGCCCTAGTTGATGACGCCTGTATTAAATTCTGGGACTCCAGGAAAAGATGTACACACGACGTCATGTTCAAGCCATTTCGCATTTAGCGCTGTTTCTTAAGGCTTGTTGGAGGTATACACCTCCAACGAGCCTTAAGAAGCCTTGGACACAGAGTTCTTCACTATCACCCTTACATGGCGAGCAAAATCACTAATGCATGTTGTGTGCTGCACAACATTGCATTAGATGCTAGAATACCTCCTCCAAGTGATATGCCAGCCGAGGTTCTAGAAGGTAGTAAAGATCATGCATTGCATGACGGGCCAGTTGGTCTAGTGGATAGTGACCCTGACTGCTAAGCCCGAGGTCGTGGGTTCGATCCCCACCCAGGACAAACTTTGTGTGATGAGCATGATAGTTTGTTCTGTGTCTGGGTGTAATTTATCTATAAAATGTATGTATTTATAAAGTATATAAGCATGTATATCAGTTGTCTGGTTACCATAACACAAGCTCTGCTTAGCTTGGGATCAGAAGACTGTGTTATTTATTTATTTATGCTGTACAACAGTACAACATAACACCTCCACCAATGATAACCAAAATTAACCAATCCGAGGCAGGGCTATGCGCAATCTCATAGTTAGTAGGGTGTACTAGAGGTGTGTAAATAAAATTACTAGTAAATATTTTTATATTTTTATTAACTCACTTGATAAACTCAATATTAAACACAACAAATTATATTAATCGGCCTTTACCAAGCCAAGACAAACCTTACCTCAATAGGCTATAACTAGGGTTGTAAACTGACGGTCACAAACGATATGTGACCGTCATTTATTAATAAATGACCGGTCACATTGGACATTTATTGTCATATTGGTCAGATATATTAAATTAGTATTCTTTACTTGATGTAACTATTATTTTCGTAAAATATTGAATGTCAGGCTAATTCAAAACTTTATGAATGTGAAATAATACCTACTGACTTTCTGAACCAACATTTAGTGATATAAATACAGGTTACACTTTATGGAAATTTAAAACAAACGCTGAAACTGACTGATTCACTTTTTTTCACAGATTTAAAATATGACGTGACTTTCTTTTCAATTAAGCCATACAACTATTCTAAAACTATTTGATTTCAAAACTATTTTATTAGGTACTAGCTATCGTCCGCGGCTTCGCCTGCGTGGATGTCGAGCTTCTATCCACAATTTTAAACCTTTAAGGGTTGAATTTAAAAAAAAAACCTTTCTAGTGGCTATTTACTCTTCACAAAGAATAAAACCCCTCCAAGTTTAATCTTTGGTAGTCGTCTTACGACTCTCGACGCCTACGCTTGTGTCTCTGTCCGTGGCGTGAGGCTTGACGCTGCCTCACGCGCGCCGCCGCCTCCTTCGCCAGCATGACTGCTTCGGAGAAGAAGTCACGGCTTCCTATTCAGTCTCGCCCCGGAGCATGGCCTGAACCAGTGCCGGGCGCGAGAGGTCACCGCCGCCGATCGCCTCTGCAAGGACACGGCGGTTGCCCGCCAATGCGGGGCACACCTCCACCGTATACTCCACCGTGACCTCCAGGCGGCCGTTGCAGTAGTGACACCCAGGCGTCGCTTCCGCCTGATTCCGACACAGGAACCTCCCAAAATGTCCGTGTCCGGTGAGGACCTGCTTCCGGCTATACGTGAGAGTACCGTGACGCTTCTCCAGCCATTCCACAAAGAGGTGTGCCCAGCACTGGGTTGCAACAGTCGCAGTCTCCATTCCGCCATGAGATCCCGCCGGAGCTCAGTCCTCCCACTGCGATTAGCCGCAGCAGCGGAACTTCGCCCCAGCATTGCACTTCCACGCGCCACTGGTACGTGTGTTCAAGGATTGTTGCTTCATCCCACGGCAGTATGCCGTCCGGCAAGAAGGCTCGCCACCTCGCAGGAGATCGTGCGGTATCCCCGCACCATCGGAATCGCAATGACCCTCTGGGATGCCCTCAGTAGCCGGGTCGGGGCCAAGGCCAGGTTGGGCGCTCACACTGGTACCCCGTTGATCCTCGCATACCGCGTTATGTTAGGTTTTTGGTTACTGATCGGCTCCCGTAGCTCATGGTGCAATGTTATGTAGCACAATGTTATGTGTTATTCTCATGTATATGCAATGAATATCTTGCCAAGCCATCGGCTAGCCTTTTTACTTTCCGTTACTGCCCGTGCGTACCATCATTATATTGCTGCGGAGTAATTTTAAAACTCTGTGATATCTCTAAAGATATTTTATTGAAATAAAATTATGTAAGCGGCAATTTTGCACAAAATAAAAAACTTGTAAGTATTGGATAACGTATTTATATTTATAAGGATCAATAATAGTATTGATCCTTATAAATATAAATACGTTATACGTTACGGGGGTGTTTTCGTTACGTCACGAAAACACCCCCGCAAATCATGCATTATTTTAGATCTAATTTCATTGCCATAAAAATGGTCATAGTGATAGACATATGCTGTTGCGGACTTTTTTTTTACTTTTTAAGAGGAACAATATTCTAGTACATAATTTTTGCGTAACTTCAACCATTAACGCAGCGCACACAACGGAATCTCTCAAAAGGAATATTTTTCTCCCCGTTTTTGTTACACTTTTCATTACTGCTCGGCTACTATGTGTCTTAGCGTTATGTTATATAGCCTATAACCTGCCCACGAGTATGGATTAAAATCGTACCTAGTTTGATTATAATTCTTTTAGTAGTTTTTAATCCATGCGTGCTTATACAGACAGACAGACAAACAGACAAAAAAAATTCTGATTGCATTTTTGGAATCAGTATCGATCACCAATTATCCTCCAATATTAATTTTGGATATATATTTTAATGTACAGAACTGACCTCTCTACAGTTAAGTATATTATAAGTATAGATTTTGTTTTACTGTGTTAAAGATCGATGAATGACATGGTTAGCTTCGATGATTCTAAAACTTCCGTAGTTTTATAGAATAAAGTCTATTTATACACAAAAAAACGTTTCTGACGTTCCTGACAATAAATGACCATAAGTGACCGGTCAAATTGGATCAATGTCCAATATGCTCGGTCAGATTCATCGGTCACATATAACCTGACGGTCACTTTACATCTCTAGCTATAACCCAACATGAAAGCTAGATCTAATCCGTACTAATATTATAATTGTGAAAGTAACTCTGTCTGTCTCTTCTTCACGCTTAAACCACTAAACCGATTTGAATGAAATTTGGTACATTTGGTATATATAGGTTATATACATAACACTTTTACACGTCAATATTTTGATTTGTTATAATAATTATAATAACCTTTATTATCAGGCAACTGAGGTCCATAGAAACAATACAGAAATACTTAAAATCATAAACTAATACATAAGAAACTGTAAACCAATTCTAAACTATTGCACACGAAGTGTCGGCGTCGTGTTTAGCTGCGAGGTCGGTATACTTCCACGAAAACGTCGATACACGACACTCTTCGGCCAAAACTCTTCTTTGAGGAAGGTCTCCAGATGATTGGTCGGCACCCGCACCACGAACGACTTAATATTAGTGTTATGGCGCAATTCCAACTGCACAACTCTCAAAGTCCAGTTCGTCTTGACTCGTACATATTCCACAATCTCCTTAACCTTCGTGGAATGATGGAAGCGAACGATGGGGTCGGTGTTTTCTAGCTGGACTGCTCTGAGAAGAAACATCTAAACCAAACTGAGAGGAGAGGGAGTCTCTTAAGTCCATACAATCGTATCGGTTTTCCACTGTCAAAATATTGTTTAATTAAAACTTTGAATAGATTAGTCACGACACTATACTTATTCTTAATATTAAAATTTTAAAATTACTTTATCTCGCGGATTTTGATCTGAGACTATTTGACTGACACTGACAGCAAAATTTTCGGTACCATAACTAATATTTTTGGTTTTTAACGAACAAAACAGTTCGTCATAACAATCGCGACAATAGTGTTACATTGGCTAAGAAATGTTTGTCGTTATCTCAGAAACGATGACGAATTTAGATATCGTTTCGCTACGAGTCGATGTTACTTTGGCTAAGCCCCCAGTTATATATAAACTTAAATCAATTGTTCTCACCATAGTTACCTACATCTGTAACGTAACAAGTCACAGGCTGAATGGAAATGTGCTTGTTTTAAACAGAAATAATGTAATTCTAAATTCAAATGTAGTTCCATTTAGTTACGCGGTTCGGCGGTTGTAGTCCGGATGAGATAACATTGGTAGCTCCTATGAGTTGATTGAGTTGTTTTAAAATGAAGGGATATTATGTCATATAGTTTGGAATCACTGAAGTTGAACAATCAGGCAGCCTGTCATGTCATACAGTCACCTTTTAAGGCATTTTAATAACTGAAGGTTTAATGTGAAACCCCCAAATAAAAGCTTTATTAAATTAACATGATTGGCAGGTTAATAAACAGCTTTAATGGTACCAAAGGAATATAGAAATTATGAAAATATTTAGGTATTTCTACGATTACATTTCGTAAAGGTCAAAGGACCTAAAGGTCAACATTACATTAACCTGACCTCTTTAAATTTTTAATAATTAAATTAACCCGTACTAATATTATAAATGCGAAAGTAACTCTGTCTTTCTGTCTCTTCTTCACGCCTAAACCCCTGAACCGATTTGAATGAAATTTGGTACAGATATAGTCTGGGACTCGAGAAAGGACATAGGATAGTTTTCATCCCGGAAATCCTCCGGAAACAGGAACTATCAATCACGGGGACGAAGTCGCGGGCAAAAGCTAGTGTATATAGTGTATTTTGTTTACTGGTAAGTTACCTATTTGAGTCTGAAATAAACTTAAAACAATAAAAAGTTTTTACAGTGTCATTAAAACTAGCCATACTGCAACTTTTGTAATAAAATAAGAAATAATTTTACACAAAGTTTATGTCTGTTGACTGTATATTTCATAATAAAAAAATATCGATTTACTAAAATGTCAATCGCTTGTCAATACTTGTGATTGTCGTAAAATTAACCGCAATTTTATTAAAATCTGGGTTAAGTAATTTATAAAAACAACCGTAATGCTGAAAATGATTATTTTTGATTTGACGACTCTTATGTATCTATCATTACATTTGGTTTTAACCGATTTAAAAAATACTTTAAAAACCGCTTCCGTTAATTTCGTAGTCATTATAATATAATAAGAATTAAAAATAAGGTCGAACACATTGAATTTGATTTTTTTCTTAATAATTTGTAAATTAATTACATCGGTAAAAAAATCAATTACAGCAATTAATTTCATTTTATTAGATTTTATGTTTCAGATAATGTAATTATTGAAAATAAGACCTTTATCAATGTTTACTTGGGTTTACTGCCCAATATAAAACGGGATGTATTAACTTTTAATAAACTAATTAAACATCTTATTATATTTATAGTGAATGAACCATCATATTTATACTTATTTCATTCAATTCTACAGTCGATAATTTTAAAACAATGTACATCCTCACATATTAATATTTTAAAACAAAGTCTCGTCTGTTTGTCTTTTCGCGATACTTAAACTTAAACATCTTTGCGGCGTAGCCAGGGTGTGTCTCTAGTCCCCCGTAAATAAATCGAAAATTAATTGAAGTTGAAAAACCTTTGACTCATTCGGCCAAAAAACTCACAATCAGAACGCCTAAACCGTAATGAATAAATTAACATTTATTCTCCGCCATTTTTTGTAACGATCTTTTTTTATTGCCATTATTTTTGTGACCTTCTGTGACCCTTATCGCATGCCAATACGTCAACCTGACGCAATCGATCCATTATTCCATTCTATTCTAATTTCAAATTTGAATGCACAGTGCAAAGTTTGCTCATTTCCCGTAGTCCACGAACCGCCAAAATCCGTGGTTACATAACTCCGTGAGAAAGCGTGGCCAAGTCAGTTTTAAGACACATAACCAGCATTGTTGTTGGTACGGAAATACGTGGTTTGTATATTATTTTGTTGTTTAAATGCGGCTTGTTGTCACATTACATGTGGAGCATGATTGAGTAGTGTAGAATTGAGTGCTACTCATAGATATATTAAAGAAGGAGATATGCCCTGTAGACGAAAATGTATCGGATACCTGTGTCTCCTGTTGTCCCCTACCACTCGGCAACTACTACACGCGCAGTTCAGTAAAAGCAATAGATACGCAGCCGCGCACACACCCGCACTAGCACGTTCAACACAATCAATTATGAACTTTAGAACACCTACACAGCGTGTATTTACCATGCACCGTACATCTTACACACACAAACATCGATGGCTATCGTCGTGTGCTGTGCAAAAGCAATTTATTTTACATTTACGCTAGTGATTGACTAAATCGGAAAATTATCGAAACTTCTATTTATTATCGATCAAATCCTTTTTGGGTTCCCGAAAATAAAACTAAATAAAAAGATGGCGTAAACAGATAAATTTTGGTTTGTGTAACTTAAAAGCATTTTTGAAATTTATAATTATGAGTACGATGCAGTTATTTATTTTTTACTATGGTATAATACTGATACAAAATGGACATGATGGTCCAGATGCCACGCGACATGCACTTGAACAGTGTTAGGTAAGCCGAGGGAAATATTTAAGGACGCTGTAATATTTGGTCACATATGACTAATAATAATAAAACAAAATATAAACAGGGTAAATATTAGTATTTACTTTGATATTCCAAGCGGGATAAAACGGTGGACAAATAAAAAAAAATTGCTCTCAAACAATATTTTATTCGTCAGGCGACTTTGTTGTCGATAACCTACGCTAAAGGATTTGCACATGGACATCATTAACTCACGGCAAGAACCAGCGGCCGCATCACGCGATTCTTGCGTTTAGTTAAATATCGTTTTGTGATTTTTACATTGCTTGTCTTGTCACTAAGTGACAAACTTGCGTAGTTGTGAAGGAGCAATGTATTTCAGCAGAAACAATGCAGTCGCTGTGATGCTTAGAAACGAAATAACAGGGAATATTTTTCGATTTGTTATTTTTTATGATTTTAAAGACAAATATAGGAAAAAATATATGGAATGTGATTCCATTATTTACATAGTTTTGGTATCTACTTCACTTTTTGCAAGAAATCGCCGAACAATACGGTATTTTAATTTGTTGACACGATGGCGTTCAAAAGCACACTAGTTCGCGGACACGGCCACTTACGTACGACATGCAGCACGGCTACATATCGCGCGGACAGCGACACGCCCACTTGCCACTTCTCCTGTTATTTATATTTCTATGGTGCTACTGTTGCGTATAGGGTTGCCACATGTAGAACAAATAGAACATTATACATGTTGTTATTGGTATTGTACTGGTTTCTGTTCGAGAAGTACCTATACAGTTTGGGATTTTATTGAAAGCATTCTAAATAAGATACACAATGTCCTTTATTTTTAGAAGAAAGAATACAGGTTTTGTTCATTTTTGAAAAATAAACCACTTTCAGGGATCGAATCTACTGAAATCCGTCATTACAATCACAAAGATCTTAATCTCTCTACAAAAACAAAGTAAAAAAAATAAAAGGAAGAAATTATAGAAAATATCAAACAAGAAATAGATCGGTTTGAATTGAGCTTTTCTAGTCTTTAGTCCAGCCATAATGCAATCACTTTATGAATATCAAGTACTCAAATAATAAAATATTTCATGTTTACAGACAAGGGAACATTACAGTAACAAAGAACACGGTTTTGTTCATTTCTCATTGCCTAAACAGTCACTGGTTACCGTAAAGTTCTGTTAAATGTACCGTTATTAATTTAAAATTGGTGACAAAAAAAAAGAAAAATCGTTTCCATCATAAGCCGTAAATAGCGTGATATTAAACTGTACTGTGGTTTTGAAAAAAACTGATCCAGTATTTTTTATTTACTTGCATTTAATTGATTTTGTCTAATATTTTCTTCTATTTTACCACTGAATACTAATTGAAAGGCAAAGACCTCTTTAAACATATATAAAAGATGAGACAATTAATTACTACGCTCGCTCACTGGCACTGCATGTGCTTCGATCTTTGACCATTAAACTTGGTTTTCTCACGCTGTTTTCTTTTAATCTGCAGTCTGGTTTTTAATTAGCGCTGAAAACCAGCGCCGTGGACTCGCACCTGTGCCCGGCATTATGCTGAGCGCTAGCCCTTTCGTGCAATAAATAAATTTATTAGAATATTAAGTTCTTTTGCTGTAAAACTTTTGCACGAATAAACTGTTTTTCTTTCTTTTCTTTCTTTTCTAATTATTTCTTTTCGTTTAAATAGATGCAATACTATTTTTACTATTGGAGCCCGTTATATGGCTACGTCAAGTGCATTGACATGGGAATTTCGCAAGATAAACTTAAGTAGAAAATCTATCAAAAATTTCACCATTTTTCACAAACTTACACTAAGTATAAATGTATGATGAAATTCACCTGTCAAGTTTTGAACCCAACATGAATCATGATGAGACCTGCTGATCTTTGAAAAAGTAAGTATTAAAAGATTGTACACGATTTTTTTTATTCCAACTATTACCGTTTTTAAATTATCTCCGTCCTCCATTTTAGTCCGTGTATTTTCGGTCAGTAATGTCAGAAAAACAAAGCCATGGAAGCAGTGAACCATAGAGGTCGCTGGGCCTACTTAGCGCGATCCGTTTGACTTTCGTTTTCGTCAACATTCCACCGTTTTGGGTTCAAGGCTGAACAGCCTAGATTCCAAAGAGGTTAGACATCAATGGAACTTTTCTTTGTTTCATGATGAAAGCTAATTGCTGGTACGCATTGTTGTTTGAAATATTTGTTAAGAGAAGGAACTGTGCATTGATTTATAGACTGTATTGTGAAAATCTTGCATACATTTTAAATTTTTAATGCAAAGGTATTAGCTACTGTCAGCTTGTAAAGCCAAATATACCTTGAATAACATATAGCCAACACAAGCATTACTTAGCATAAATAATAAGCAATAAAATTTCAAAATTGGACCAGCAGTTCCGGAGATCGGCAGTTAAAACATATTGCAAACTGCACAGTTTTATAATATTAAAAAGTTTAAGGTATTTACTGTTCATGGAACAAACCCATGTCCCGCCGACACTGAACAAATATTCATAAAGCTGCCAGAATTTAGTCGTGTTTCCGGCGGTGAACGACGTGATGGAATTTCTGAATGGGAAGCCATTTTCATGTAGTTTTTGTGTGTGGCAAAGCATTTTATATAAAATGTTCCAAGTTCCTGTTAGCTATATTTGCGCAGTTTCATGCGGAAAATATTCGATACGCTATTCAACTTCATGATAGCAGCAATTACTAACTTCTTATTTGCACACATTTACTCGTAGTTATCTAGGAAATAGTTTTCTAGTACACTACTTCGAATCTACCTCATCATCAACTCCCTAGCCTTTTTTTAACTACAATAGGGTCGGCTTCCAGTCTAACCAGTTAACTGGATCCAGCGGCATACTGGTACACAGGTATATTACATGAAAATACTGCGATTGACACTGCTACCGTAACAACTGTCAAAGACTTACAATTGACAACCGGCAAGAACCGAATGTCAGTGATACCCTAAATAAATATACACAGATGACAGACACAGTAGTACTTGGCCCGTTTCAAACAAGGAACCTCGAACACCAATTTCTGGTTTTGCTTCCAAGATGGCGGACATAATTTTTTATCTGTATTCATGTGAAGAGGAGTGTGAGGCAGCAGCAATTTGCAGAGTATTATTGCAGAAACAGTAAAAACTAAATGAAATACCATTAGTGTAAATAAGTCTCGGCAAAATATCTAAGTGCAATGTTCGACATTATCTGCATATATGAAACATATAAATACACGATCATTACACTGACGTTTGATTGTACAATAATATGAATGTTCCCATGCACATCAAAGCGATGTTTCCACTCCGACGGGTATCATAACTTTATGACTCATATGGCATCTGTGTCATGTAGACACATGCAATGCTTTGTACGTTTGTTTGTTATGTTCAAGGCCTTAGTCAGGGCTGATATCAGTCAAGGCTTTGCCGGATTTGTTCTGTTTTTAAACAAAGAAGGTGATCCGATATACGTTTTCAAGAGATGTTAGAAAAATCCCCATTAAAAATAAAATTTGTCATAAAAAATATTTTTTATCGTTGTCCGGGTAAAAGGAAAAAAGAAAATTTCACCAACATAATAAATAACCAAATGTACTGTTTTTTTTTGTTTTTATCTGTCGTCAATTAAGTTGGCGGCGCGGTAGCCCTAGTCTAAGAGACCGATTTATAATCTTCTTTAATTGTAGTGTGTTGTAACAATATTCGATTGCTCTTCGTGTTACTGGACAAAAGAACTCAATGTAATGAAACTGGGTCTTTGGAGGTTTTAAGTAACCTTGATAAGTTTTCTTTGTTGTGTAAACGAGAAGATCCCAACAACGCTTTGTTAAAAAAAATAAGGTATTTCTTTTGTTTTGAACCGCAATAAAATACAGTGTTTCTTCTGTCTTTAAACGTTAATAAATTTCAAATAGAACGACGACTTAAAGCAATTAATATCATAGAACTGACTATACCATCAATCTAAATAAGACATAAAAATGTTCGTAGCTTTTTCCTGAAGTAAAAGATCAATGATCTCGCGTTTTCGCGCGCTATTCCAAGAACAAGCGTGGAAACCGCGGCAAAATTTGTCAATGTCAAAGACAATTTTCACTTTTTCCCAGCCCACAAATTAAAGATTGCCATGCAAGGTCACGCGAACTTATTCATCATACTCGATATTTCAATTATGTAACCAGATAATAGACAAAAAAGTTTTTTCCCAACCTTTTGTTTTTTGTTACAGATTGACACTAATTTGAATAAAAAAGCCGTGTCACTGGTTTTATCGTGGGTTTATTTATCGCCGCGGTTTCACCTGAGTTTAGTTACGTATTTACTATTGCTCTACTTCCGTAGTCCAGTGGTAAATTATATAACCTCTCCAAGGATGGTTCCTTAACCTTTCAACGACTAAGCGACGGCCGGTCGCGCTGCTATTGTCTTTCTATTGTGTCTCGAAATACGTGTGTTCGAAGGTTTAATAAACGGGCTATACGAATACCGTCGAGGCCTTTTTGGATCATCTCTAGTAGATGATCTTTAAATTGAATTTGAAGAAAAACAAAAAAAATACTGTTCAAGTTTATAATAATTATATTTATTCAAATTCTAATAATATCAATAAATCAGGTAGGTAATATGGTATTTTTAATCCAAATACCTTCATTATTTCCAGCAAGCTAAGCACAGGTGTGCCTCTAGACGCCATCTGCAATCCGAAGGCTGAATGACCCCATAAAAATACGAAAATTTTTGTTAGTTTTACATTATATCAAAGAAATTATTTGAATACGTCATATTGACACTTTAAGTCGTATTAACGTACCTTGAAGATAACCTCGAGACTAAACAAACAAGCGACACAAACCGAAATATTTCTATCGGATTACCATACAAATAGCCGCTCATTCTATCACGGAACTGCCTTCTTTGTAAAATGAAGAATTTACAGCCACTACTGCCTCACCTTAATCTTACTGCTTACTTAACACAGTAACTGGTATTTCAAACAACATAAGGTTCAGAATTGAGTGTTCTTAACTGATACTTTTTTCCATCAAACTAGTATTGTTGATAAGGTCATGTCTATGATGTATGACGTTCGATACGCTGTTCGAAGTTTAAAAGTGACGTTTTGTACAGGAAATGGACTTACCTTTTTTTAAGAACGTCATTTAAACAGCCTAGTAGCTAGAGATTACAAGTATTTTTTTAATCTATGATTTTGTTCACCTTGTGTGTGTATGTTTTATTTAAAAGTTAATAAGTTTCAATTACTCACCTACACAAAAATATAGATTAAAATGTTGTTTTCAAAACTTCATCACTAATCCCCTAATGCTAAATCTATATTATCTAATAGATAAGCCAATGAAAGAATTAATCATCAAAAGATAAGTCTAAATGATTCACCAAGCGCAGAGTAAATAGAAAAAACCCGCCACTCAAGACCCAATTTAATAAAGTTTTATCTTTAATTTACGCCTTCTGAAATTCAGAAAACCGTAACTATGGTTTATTACTGAATATAGATTACAAAAAACTCAAGACATCACACAAGATTAAGTTCGCTTCAGTGTTGTTAAATCGTCCTTAATGAAATCTACACAAATGCATGTTAAAACTATATAATAATGAGAATATAGATAGAATATTCATTAGGTCTGATGAACCCTCTCCATTCCGTCCTGAGTAAAAAAAAAGCAGGAAAACGGAAATAATAAGTATCTTGTCTAAAGAAATTTGCTGAGGTCACGGTAATCTCTCTATATCTTATCAATCCTAGCACATTTTGACGGACGATAGTGGTTTATCTTATCAGCTTTCTTGTTTATTGACAAGGATTAATTAATATTTTTCGATAATCTCTTTTTGTTTGTAAGCATTGTTCCTGGCCTCTCCTTTGAGGACAGGTAACTGAAATCTGAGGTTCATTAACCACCAACATTATATAACTGTCAAACTTTGATGGCAAAAATGCAAGATAGAGAAACAGAATAACTAAGCCAAAGTGTTTGCTAAATAACTTTTATCTATATTTCGCGTTGAGATTTTTATCGAGTTACTGGTAAACCATAGCTCGCTTGCATTTTACATAAATGAAAACCTAATGCGAAATAAAATGTCACACTTTTCTATAGCTGGATATTATTGAAAAACCACTAACATATTCGCCACGCCACATTGGCAGACACTATAAAAATAAGTTAATTAAGCAATCTTATTGTATGTGACCTACAGTGAAATTCCAAGGAATACGCTAAAATCAATCTTTAAAAAGCCGATTACTAACGATAAGAAATGCCAGCTCAACGCAACATTATCGGGGTCAAACCAAGCCCATAAGCACCCACCAAGGTACAAGATACATATCGGTGAAGTGCAAGCATTTGCTATCAACTTAAAAGTCACACCCTTTTCCTAGTAGAATTAACCGTAGTACGATTACAAACTCCTTTTGCGACGTCTTTACTCTGGTTTAAGCCAGGCGAATGAGACAAGTGCTTTGGCTATTGACTATTGTCTCTGCTACACAACTGTCAACTATGATGTTAAGATAGAGATATAGAATAGTTAAGAAAAAGTACGAGCCAAGCAAAGTAATATACGTTGATTATATGATTGGAATATATTCTTCCAACAGATACAGAATACAGATCTAACTAAAAGCAAATCATTTAAAAAGGTAACGCAGCAAATCCCGTTGTAAAGTATGCCCGATCAGTCCTTATTAGACATAGTCAAGTACATTAGGGCAATACTAACCAGTCTTACTAAAATGGTCTTGTTTCGAATGTCGCTGCACCTAATCTGATTATGTGTTAACGCAGAAATGTAATAAATAAGGCAAGGTTATTAAGGTTGGTTAGTAAGAGATAAACCTTATTCAACCTTATTGTAGGGACATGACTGCTAAGGTGCTATTGAAGTCGCAGCAAAGTGAGAGACAGATTCTCAACACAAAGTGTTACGTACTAGCTACAGCCATATAAAATTAGCATCAAGCCAAAAACGTCGAAAATATCTCATTTCTTGTTCGTTACGATTCATCAGACGGACAAACGGACCGCAAAAGTTTAGTAATAAAGTCTCGTAACCACCTTTTGGGAACTGAACCCCTATTAGGGGTTATCTTAACATAATTAAATTAACGTAAAGAGTTAACTACTGCAGCATCTCATTTGAAACTCTTTCAAGAGAAAGTATCAATGTATTCAAAATGAATTGTAAAAATAACATTTACAAACATTACACTCGACGTCTCATCGTCAAACGATTACATTATTTGATTAGTGATATAATGCTTATAGAAACAGTTTTTTGCTCGTAATCTTAAAAGACCGGAAACTGCCGCTCCTATGTTAATAAATTTAAAAAAACTCATCGGCCATGTCTGTTGTCATGTCATCTTACGATGTGTTATCGAATACTCGCTACTGGTTTACAACTGGTTTTTTTTTCTTTATTTTAATTTTATACAGAAGGTCTACTGAATATGGCTTTTGACCAGCTGTGACCATGGCTTTCTCTCTCATGAACCTATAGCTATGTACTTACACATGCCACACATGTGTTACTGTCAAATTTTCGCAATCAACGTTGAACCTAATAAATTGGCGTTAAAGTCTATAAAAAAAATTTGTCAGATTGTAGTAGCTTGATGTGCAGGCGTCGGATTACGGGAAAAGTATTTAATTATTGGGCTATTTCCTTATTTTGTCCTAATTTTCGCAGTATTAACGCGAGCAAAAACAAAAAATATATAGATATATACAAATTTGTAGAGTCAATTTTCGTCAATTTTTTTAAACCCTCCATCAATTAATTTTTAAAACAGTGTAATTTGAATAACACTAGAAACCTCACGCGTAATGAACAACTTCATGACTCTTGACTGAACAAAATAAATCAGCTGCTTTAAACATTTCGTCAAGTTAGGCGGACGTAAATGTATAGAGCAGATAAATAGTGATTTTTGTGTTTGTCAAACCTTTATAATAGAGTTGTAAACGACAAGTTGTACACAGTTAGTTCCTTGTCTAAAGACATGAAAATACCTCAAAATGATCTGAGTTTTATTAACATACTCAGGTTTTTCTTCACCATAAGGAAACAATTACATCTAGTCCTTTATGACTCGTAAAGATTCAGTAATCTCTACAAGTACAAGAGATAATACCTACATCGCTTAGTGTTATGTATGTGTATGTATGAGATGACACTTGAGAACGTTAGAGTACTACGTCCCACAGACCTTCATCATCGCTAACCGATGAGTCAGGGCGAGCCACGAGTGAGCCAGACTCCTCTGTAAAAAAAAGTTTATGTAAAGGCTGGTTTACAGTGGTCTCTGACAGAATGTCAATTTTACTTAGTTTCTAATAAGTTCTTATTTGAGTGTTTCGTGTGAATCTTAATTAAAAAAATTTTGCGATTTGAATTTTGGTGTCATTTAAAGAACTAGCCTCCTGGCAGTCATTACTGACCTATTCTAAAATATTTTAAAGGGAATATGTAAATCAGCAATAATGACTTGAATTAGAAGTTGGTAACTAAAGAGGAGGCTAAGAAGAATGTTTTAAAGATTTTTTCCCTAAGAAGTGGAAAGATGCACAGAAACCTTAGTTTGTAAAATTGTAAAAAAGCGAATCGACATCAATGTGAATCAGCCTTTAGCTTAAATACATATTATCATCGCGTACAAGATGTTGACGATCCCCGACATTTAATAGAGTATGTAATAAGTCAGTTATTTCAACTTTTAAAAAACGACGATGTAGTGCTAAATTATTTTGACTTTGGGTTTAAAACTACTTCTTAGCTTCTAAGGTCATGTAAAATAAATGGTATTAAGCACGTACTTTGGTTTAGCTATTTTTCGTCCCTATCTCGCATTCGTAGGTATACTTAACAGTTCTGCTGTATTCAAAGTAAAAAAACAACACATACGTTATTTGTGCTTTTCTACTAGGTATTACGTTTATTTGTTACGCATTCACGCATTAACTATTCAACACCATCATGATTTTTTTACAGACGTAGATAGTCTGTATTACTTTTTGTCTGTATGTAATATTCTATATATTACATACAGACAAAAAGTAATACACGTTAAAAATAAAAAAAAGTCTACAATAAAACGAGTGAAGCCGCAGGCAAAAACTTGTACGTTCTAAATAGAAAAGGAAAATACATAATGGAATACGAAATAAAACTCCACAATTACTATCAAAGTACAAATAAATAAAATTCAGTAACCGGCACATTCTTTTTAATTATCTTCGACTGTTGGACAAAAAAAAATTTTTGCGATTCGTTTTACAGCTGCTTCCGTAACAGATTAAATATAATTACCTACTACAGCTGCATTTATGCAAACATTTCAACATTAAATTAATTAAGATAAAGTAAATGCGCGTTCTTCTACGTAACTATAATATTAACTAGCTTTTTACTACTACTTCGACTGCAAGAATGGCGATCATAGCGAACGCAGACAAGATCGCAAATATAAAATATCTTATATTTTTTTAAGGTTCTCCAAGACCCAATCTATCTCTATACAAAAATCATCATTGGTTCGGCAGTTAAGGCGTAAAAACTTTATGTACAAACCTACTTTCGTATTTATAACATAAATATGGATTTACTACATCACTACCGGATATACACTTTTCGTAATGATCATTTTTCTGTGTCAAATTCAGCCAGAGAACTGAGATTATACGGGGTGTTTTTTTTTTTATTTCTATACTCTATTTTGCCCTGTTTAGATTAAGGACTCAAAAAACCTTTAGTATCCAATTTTTATTTTCTATTTATTTATATATAGGGACATTGGTATATTTATATACATAAAAAAATTGCTAGCGACATCAATAACAATGCAACTAATGTAAAATGAAAACGTTGCATGTCCAATTAGAGAATTCCTCGCCTTTTATTTCTTAAAACATTTTGTTGAGCTAACCTTGAGTGTTTTAAAACTTGCTTTTATGACATTTAGAAATATTAGATACAACAATCAAAATAATTATTGTCAAGGAGCATAAATTATTTTATTGTAGGTTCGCTTTAAAAGCCAAGCTAAATTTTGTTTGAGACATTGAAAATAAATCTCAGTTTTATGGTTATTATTTTAATAATCAAATAATATTAATCATTTAAAGTCGTTTAAAGTACAACTGAAAATTGTACCAATAATTGCTTCTTATGCGAAAAAGTTTATGCAAAGTTTACAAAATACTTATGAACAAATGAAATAGAGCAGAAAATTAAAATTTCACGTACTATTGACTGTTGAGACCATAACTCACTTTAGTTTACATTTCCGCAATACTATACACGACCGCTACTAATCTCATAAAGCCTTTTTACAAAGAAATATAACAAAGCACAATGTGGCAAACAAAAAACCGAATACTTACACAATAAAAAAAGTAAAAATTCCTTTTTCGAATCCTATAAAATGTCACGTGGTCACTGAACAGAATAAGCACAATTAAAAACTTTTTTTAGTCAACTTTCAAATTGGCGCAGTTTTTGAATAAAGAATAAGCGTTCGATACGCAACGCACGCCACAGCTGCGCGCTCTCGACCGACTGACTGGTGCTCGAAAACGAGAGAATGTATGGCGTAACGCAATACAGCGATTCTAGCAGACGTAGCAGCTGAATTGTGAATTGCTCATTTAATCGTATAGGCTTGAAGCAAAAATGTGGTAGAATTTGTAAAACCTGTAGTCTAACTACAATATTATTCCTAGAGTCACAGCATCAGAACATAATACCTAATTATAAAGGAATTGTGTATGTCATAGGTCAATCAAAGACTTTGGGCAAATAATTTAAAGTTTAGCAGAAGTTAGCATAAACTACGTAATATATAAGAAAGTGAAAGAAATCGGTTAAAAATAGATAAAAATTATCAATAATATTACACCGATCTCACCATTGCAGCATAAAAGCAGCTGTATTGTACGGCGCATATCAGTACGGTACGCATATTAACGCTAACTACAGCGATATTCAGCGAAAAAAACTTTTATTCCATAGCGAAATGGGTTTTTTAGCATTACGTCCCATTTATTTTTATGGGGACAGATACTCTTAAATACAGTTCTGGCTGTAAAATTCAATTTCTTGGAAAATAACGATGTACTTACTTCCTAAAGTTACAAAATAAGGAGTAAAATGTCTCCTGTTTTGGATTTCACTTTACTTGGTAAATAAAATAGTCATAAACGAATACGTTTATATTTACTTACGTAGAAAAAAAAAAAATTTTATACTAATAAATATGTGTGTATGATCTGTCCCAATTAATAAAAATGAATCAGAACAGAACAAATAACGAAACGTCCTCTGAAAAAAAAATCCGGACAAAGGGTTTTGTATTTATTTGTTGTTACAGCGGCAATTGGTGATTTGGGAAACTATGTAAAAATTTCAACTCTATCTGTTGCAGTTCAGCCAATACAGCCCTCCGATCTTCGATCAACAACCTCCAAAAGACAGGCGGACGGCTTTATATCTTATATATAAAATTCTCGTGTCACAATGTTAGTTACCTTACTCCTCCGAAACGGCTTTACCGATTTTTACCAAATTTTATATGCATATTCACTCAGTAAGTCTAACACCCGTATTTATAAAGAAGTAATTACTTGTTGCTAAGTAATTACTTAATTAAGTCATTACTTGAGGTTAGAATTCTTAATTCAAAAATCTTAATATATAGTCGAGTAAAGCACGTTACTTACTTGAGCAATTGCTCAAGTAACACTCGCCGCTAAGTGGTTGCTCCTGTATGGCAACACTTCGTCAATGCGTTTAGTTACATAAAAAGCAAACTTAATAATTAGATTACTTTGACAAAATCTTGCATTAATATCTTTAATATTGCTTTATATTTTGTTTACGATAACATTAAAGTTATTTAAATAGTACATTTATGTCATTTAAATTTATCCGGTATACAAGAATGTTTGCTTGGAGAAACAAAACGCTTGACATGATTTAACCCTAATAAATCTTAATGTTTTTTTTGCGCACGGATCCGCCGCCGACCCCCGTTTTTTTACTGAGAAAGATTATACTTGCATTGTAGGTCTGTAAGTACCGGTACGTAATGTACTACGTAAACAAAATTACAAAACTCTGAATCAAAACAGTTTGGGTCGGGCGGCGCTCGCGCCGTGGCGTGTTTCATTTTACTTTGAATATTTTTCAGCAAACTTAAAACATTTGAAGCATGAGTCAAGAAGTAGACAGGAGAACCCAGTTCTCAAGTTTGGTTCAAAGTTTTATTTTTAAACATCATACAAAAATAATATGATACTTAGTATTTTACCAGCAAGTCCATTATTGTCTACAACTGTAAAAATCGCTTCAATGTTATGTAAAGATCCAGTTTTTAAACAAAACAACCTCAAAACAAAGACTCAACGTAATGCTAAGTAAAGGAAATGGTGACTATTACTTAGCTAAGAATTCTAACCTTTGACAGTTCTAACTTCGGACAATTTCTTAACTATAGAATAAAAATCGTTACTTAAGTAATTACTTTTACTCAAGTAACTACTTTTACTTGTTTATAAATACGGGTGTAAGCATCGGCTACTATCTATTTTTCATACCCCTAAGTTTTCCCCCCTAAACATTTTTAACGCGGGTGAAACCGCGGGAGGTAGCTAGTTATAATACAGTAATGAAGCCGTTAACACCCTTCCCGTACCCTAAGAACAAATGACACATATTATGGAAAGGTAACATTGACATGTCGTGAAAATTAAACAAACCTTTTTCTATTTTTAACAGCATACTAAAAACCTACTACTACATAAAACCAGGTCAATTAACCAGTACCTAAACTTGGTTATCAGTAAATAAGTTCAAATATGTATATTTTGTAAATATAGACTGACATAGACAAGATAATATGATTGATGTTATACTCCTCCTAAAGTGACGGAGATGGCTCGAGTTAAACTCAGTAACCTGCCCTTTTATCGAAAACTGAATTAAATGAATAACGAATGAACGAATGGAACACTCCTTTTTTCTCTAAACATTCAAACATATTTAGAAAATCAGCAATGCTATTTTGTAAAATTCTCATAAGATAAGTTGAACTGTCATCCCATCGCCTAGCCTAATCTGTCAATCCCTCAGTGAATTTAGAACTTAGCTCAAGGTTTTTTTTGAAGTGAAAACTTCTTTAGCGGCGTTGAGCACTTTTTCTGTAATGGGTATAAAATCTTAAACTCGCGTCAGGACACGTGACCTGATCGAAAAAGCGTAGGACGGATGGATAGTAGACAGCTGTCACCATTTATGGATGCGCGTGGCACGCTGTTAATAATCAAGTTTTCACTTCTGCCGGCACTCCCGGAGTGCAACCCGTCTTTTTTTGTAATTAAAGTCTCCAGGTATGACATAGTTTAGGCTAATTAGGACTTTCTGTAATCAAGTTTTTTGTTAGACGTCAAATTTATTCAACTCATCACGCAAAACTTATACTTACTGTTACCTGGCCCTAAAGATGTTTGTGACAGATTGAGCTGAAGGCCAAGGTAAGGCAAAAATATAAGTTTCTTAGCACGCACTATGACTTAGCTTTTCTTAGCGTCTATCGTAAGGCCCATCACTCATTAACAGTTTACCGGACGATTTCAATCTGTTAGTGAATCTCAATTGGACACACACCAACAGTTCCGTACAAGGTTTTGGATTGACAACAAATACAAACTGAGAGTGAGTGGTACCCATACCGTCGTAGTTTGACAGTTGTGGACAGTTACAGTAATATAGCTTAGCCGGAGCACTTGCTAATTAAGGGTTATTTGTCTCAACCTAAAGTTTGTACAATAGGGATGACGACAGCATTAAAAAAATGGCATTCTGTTTAGCCCGTCTGATAGATCGGCCGAAAATACGGGACACGTATTTTTTGCTTGATCAAATTAATAAAAAAAATTCAAAGATAAAGAGCAACAAAGTTCCGGAGTGGGGGCTTTTGACGTCACCGTAATGCAAAAATTGTAACTTATTGTGACGTCACGCGCAACTTCAACGCACTGTATCGTCGTCATTCTTCATTTACGAGAAAAACGATAAAACACGTGTCCAAAATTTTTTGATAATCTATCTGACGGACTAATTACTTTTTTTTTGCCGTCCTATTGCCTCGCAAACCGTAGTGTGTGTGCGCACTTCGAAAGCCTATCAAGAATCGGATGGTGTCGCAAACAGGCATAACAATTATCAAGTAACCCCTTCAAGCCTAACAAAGTAACAACATAGAATTAAAGTGCACAGTATTGACCGGTGTTGCGATACAAACATTTCTGCGTAATAACTGGGTTCATAACTGTGCGGATTAAATGGCGTGCGTCGAAAACTATAGCTGTACATGACGCAAAACAACGAAATACTAAGAAAAGTAATGTGATGAAATGTTTTCATCATATATTGTGAGGATTGTTTGGAATTCAGATGTGATATGCAGAACAGTCGGGTGGGCACTTTTGGTACAAAATGGAAGAGGTGCGAGACCTATGCAAAACAGGACACTATTTAGAAGATTCCAATACCTACCTGATCTTTTATGATGTTTTCACAGATTATGTTGGTACTATGGCCGTTATAAAAATATATATAGTGAAGCTGAAGATTAAAAAATACGGGGGTCTAAAAAAGACGTGCTTTGGGCGATCTTTATCCAACCGCCCCAATGGCGGTTCATGTCATGGTAATATACTTTTTGTTGGTACTTTTTTTTACATTTCTTAAGGTGCTCCTAAACGGGCAATTTTTTACTGCAATTGTGTTGCTGCAATACTTACATTGCCGGGCAATGCCGGCAATGTATTGCAGCAACACAATTGCAGAGAGTTCGGAAACATTGCCGGGCAATGCCGGCAATGTTTCCGAACTCTCTGCAATATTGCCGGTATTGCCGGGCAACACTTTTTGTATGACAAAAAATTTTCGTCGCTCCTACACGAACAATATTTTCCGGCAATTAGTTGCTGCAATATATTTTTTGAGGGTCCAGCCACACTAAAATGATGTTATTAAATTAACAATGTAAGTCCTTAGTGTGGCGGCACTGCTTTGGCAAGTATTGCTGCAACTTTTTTTGGATTCGACCCCCTGTCGATATCATGGGAAATATTGCCGGGCCCGGTAGTGCAGATTTTGATAGGAAATTTTTATATAGCTTTCTTTAGAGTTTTAGGGTAGTCATGGACTTCGAAGATGCTGGGTTCTTCATGGATATTTCTCATCGGTGATTACTAGTCACTCTTTATTAGATAAGGTTATACTCATACAATTTTTAATATAGAGAGTTCGATTTCAAAGCTCAATAGAGCGGTTATAAATATACGTTTTGGGTTTTGGGTTGGCGGCTGAGAGATTTTTTGATCTGCGCCTTGGCCTCACGTTTTGTGGTTTTCGGAGGCGCTGAAGCAGAAAACGAGGTCCATTTAAAACCCAAGATTGTGGCTAAATGTTTTCAAAATATTGGTCATGGGTATCGTATCCGAGGTTTCTGGGGACACTGATGCCGAAAATAAAGGGTCATTTCAGAATCCAAGATGGCGACTATTTTTTTTTCAAAATATCGGTCAAGGGTATCGTTTCCTTGGTTTTCGGGGACACTGACGCCGAAAATAAGGGACCACGGAAGTCTGGGTTTTAAATGAACCTCATTTTCGGCTTCATCGCCTCCGAAAACCACAAAACGTGAGGCCAAGGCGCAGATCAAAAAATCTCTCAGCCGCCATCTTGATTTAAAGACATAATCAAAGATTTCCCTTGTTTGGACTGTATAATATAGGCAGCCAAACTATAACTGTAGTGTAAATGAAAAAAATGCTGCAATATATGGCCGAGCAACACCGGCAATATTGCCGGAGTTGCCGGGCCATGTTTAAAAAATTTCTGCAATAAAATTGCAGCAATTATGTTGCCCGTTTAGGAGCGCCTTTAGACAATGTAAGCACTAAGTCGGACTTAAAAGCCTTATATATTTTAATAACAGAACAGGAAAGAAAGAGATTATCATAATTAGCTTAATAATAGATGAATAGCGAAGCATATCAAAGGTCTAACTGTCTAAGGCCATCGGACCCGGACGCCGTCCGCGCCCCTCGTGAGAATGGTTTCACCAGACGAAAACACTCTATGGTCTCTAAACACTGCGTCATAGACAAAGGCTCTGCCATTCAGCTACTTTATAGGCTAGGTAATAATCACACGATACAGTTTTACTAATAGAAATTGACAATGAAGATAATAATATGATAATATGCCCGGGAACCATATTCAATAATTAATCAAACGTCCAACTGACTATTAAAAGAAAACACTCTCCCAGCACCTTCTTAAACAGCGTTCTTCTTAAACGCTGTAAATTCGTATTTTTTTTCGCAAGAATTATCCTTTAATTGGTTCTATCAAATAAGAAGATGCCTCTTTAATGTCAAAAAATTCTAAATAATTGATTTCAGTAAAACCTTTCACAAGCTACTTTTGACCTTTACTATAGTCTATTTTTTTTAACAAACGAGTACTGAGTATATCTCTTTCACATTTCCGGTATTTGACAGAGAGAGATGGAAAATTAGTCGAGGCGGAGCCAACGCTTTTTACACCAATAATAACACTTATGGTGATTATGTGGACCAATAGAAACACAGACAAAATTTTTGGTACTCGTTTGTTAAAAAAGCAGACTATACCTATATCATAAACGTGTTTAAAGTTTAAGAAAAAATATATACTTACATAGAACTATATAATTATGTATTTATGTGTCTCACCACAAACATGTGTTTACAAAATAGCTAGAATGGGTGCTTACGTAACTTTCTAATGCCGCCACTTTCTCCATCGATACTCGATACTCGTCTGTCAATACAATAATGTCGCCACTCATCGCGCCCAGAGAAATGAGAAGAAATGCATGTCATTTTTGACAAGTACATTAACAAGTACATTGGTCAATTGTGGCATACATCATCACTTTAAACAAATATCTAAAAAAGAAAGGTCGATGAACCCTTATATTTATAAAACGCGAGCGCAGTTTGTGAGAAAAATAATACAGGTAAAAATGTAAAGAAAGTGAACACTTAGATTTTTTTATTTCATATCAACAGATTAGAATAGTTCTAATAGTTAACGTGTCCTCGGAACAAAAAGGGCAACCGAAGGATCATGGGTGGGTTTTAGTCAGTAAAAGTCACGCTTTCCCGCCCCGCCCCTGGCGGGAAAAGTCATTTGATGATTTCCCATCCACAAAAAAAGACTCCCTAGCTCCCACCTTGCTCAACAGTAACACTACTTTTATTTCTAGCCCACACAGTCTGCTGCGCAAAGGCCTCCCTAAAAACGAAGCACTCCCGCGTCTCATCGCACAATTAAAACCCATTAAAACCTCGATTGTCACATTGGCATGTCGACACCTGTGGCATAATATGTGGGTCAGTCATACACTCCGTCACGGCACAATGGCGCCGTCACATCACTTGATCGCTGGAGGTCGATGCCTGCTGGTACTGTTCTGTACTAATAGCCCACTTAAACTAATAGTGATAAGCTTTTAGTACCCACATTCGAGTTACCAATATTACCCTACTTTTCACAAAAAGTAAAATTGAGGGCCTACCGGCTACCACATTGTTTCTAAACAATATTATTTTAATCTAGTAGCTGTTGCCCGCATCTTCGTCTACATGGTAATCAGTCTGTTTATATTAGAATTTTTAACAAACAAGCCTGTCAGCTTTATTATATTGCTTCGACACAGTCGCTGTTGGATTGACAACTCCACAGGAGTTGAGTAAGTTGTCAAGCGATTTTGAACCATATGTGGTGCATATACTGGCATCGCCACGCCACCTTGTCTTCAATGGTTATGTTACGAGCCCAGTTAATATTATATCTTTCAGTTATGGAACTAAGGTCCATGAACAACAACAAACTTTGTTTATATGCCATTTAGCCGTAACCGCCATGTCTTTGATATAGGGGTCCCACATGACACAGGTCTTCAATAGGGTGTTACGAAAACATGCGGGTTGTTTACTTAGGGCCAAATTACACACGCGACACGATTCGAAGCTGCATCGAGCAACATTGCAAAGAATTTCTCTGAAAATCCGTTAGAATACGCTCCAATGCAACGGCGCAATATTAATTAAATCAAACCAAATTGAATCATTTATTTGTAATGCACACGTATTTTGCAGGAGAGTCATGTCGTTTAAAACATTTAACACGATAAAATTCCAAAATTCCATTAATTTATCACCGCCAATTCACATCAATTCGTTATGCTTTTTCGGTACCTCAATAACTGTTTTTTTGTGTTAGTGTATAAATCAATTAGACCTTGTTAATACCACTCTGTGTCTCAAGTGCTTCAATTAATATGGGTTCAATTTCATTTCGGATCTAAGATTTTTGTAATTTGTGTAGCTCTAATTTCAACTTTCGGCGCTGAACGAAGCGTAGAAAATGTAACCGTGCGCTCATTAAAAAAAAACTGTTTAGGAGATTATCGTAAACTCCCATTTTACTCTCGTATATCGAGGAAAATTAATAAAGATGCAAATAAATTTTTCCCACCCACCAATCGAATATCAGCAAGTTTAATACTGTTGCTAGAATGCAGTAAATGAAAGATGAAAAGCAAAAAACTGCATCGTAACCGTAGGAAGGCACGTGTATTGTTAGCCAGCGAAAGCGGTTACATCATTAAACATTTGAAGCGGGGCAACACTAATTACTGCAATTCATTAACAACATTTTACTCGTAAGCCTTTATTAATAAAGGCTCAGTTACGTGACGTGCGAATTTTTTTTATAAATTCAACTGAAATACTGTAATTAAGATTTTTTGATTACACCTCTATTACCTATTCTTATTTAACTTTTTAAATGCGCATTCAAAATATTGTGTCATTTGAGCATAGTTAACTAATTATTTTATTTCCGCACATTAATCTAGAGACACGTAGCAGACATAATGGACTAAAATTATGTAGGTAAGGTAATTAGATTGTAATCTATGTAGGGAATGTAATAAGAGTCTAGATTGTCACGCGTCACCGACGCTCGACTGGTCTCTTTGATACTCCATTGACTTTATTTGATATTGAACCACAAATCGTACATGATGACGATATTTTAATAGTAGTCTAAAACACAAAATATACTTCAAATGAATGAAGGGTCAATTACAATTTATGCAATGACTAATACTAACTTATAAATTATGTTTTTAGTGTAGTAACTAAGTACAATTGTCCCAGTATAAATACTTTAAGTAATTTTCTTATCCCGTAAGGCTTCCTTTAAGGTAGACTAATTCCAAATAGGCGTACAGAGGAATAGAAAGGTTGTAAGAAAACCTTTGCCTACTATCGTCCCAGTACAAGTACTTTAAGTAATTTTCTTATCCCGTAGGGCTACCTTCAAGAAAGACTAATCCTAAATAGGCCCAAAGAGAAATAAAAAGGTTGTAAGAAGGCATTTGTCTAGGTTCCTGCTTCCCTCCACAAGGCGATATTTTAACATACAATGAGATTTCCCGCTTGACTCGTCCAAAATACGAGACAAGAAACAAAGAGCCACTATGATCAGTCGTGGTTGACCTGTCTATCTGTACAATGACAAACAAACACACTAATTATCAACCAGTGTCTTCAATCAACCTTATAGAAGTAACCTTACATTCATAAACATCACATGACGGTCCAATTGGCATCACGATGGATCTGAGACCACGGGACCGATCAATGCCACGACTTCACGACTCACGATGGTACATTAATTAGCTGTGCCATCAATCACGAACATTTAAGTGCTTTTGGCTAATGATAAGGGATGTCAAAGTTATTCGTCGTGATGTTAGGATGTTACGCTAATGTGCAATTTTAATAATGATATGTTTCAATGTGCGTGTGGTCGAGGCTGACGGTACTCTGTTGTGTAGAGAACATAAAGGGATGATATGTTATTATTCAGTGATGAAAGAATAGGATGGGAAGACGGCGAAAATGCCACGGAACTCCAGCTGGAGGGGGCCGCTAACCTAAGAGATGTCAGATGATGAAACTAAAATTTATGGGACCATTCGGAAAGTTTGAAGTTACAAAAAACCGTCCAAGCACGATTCCGATTTTCGCATGAAGAGTTTCGTACCATTATAAGCAAAAAAACTGCATATAATTGGTTGCTGAATGTTTATAATAGTTACCGTGACCCCGGAACATAAAGGGCAACCGAAGGAACATAAGTGGGTTGTATTTCCCACTGCCCAAAAAAAACTGCATAAAAATAAGTTTGGTGAATGGAAGCCTCCTTTTTTTAGTTTTCAGTGTTTGTTGTTATAGCGGCAACAGAAATACATCAATTGAGAAAGTTTGTCTAGCTATCGCGGTTCTTGAGAACCTTGCGGCGTGATCAATCTGTATGCCTCTTGAAATCCAATTTTGGAAAATGCGACCGCGTTCCTTTCCACCAAATAGGTGTGGACAAATCGACAATGATTGACGTTTGAAGTCATTTTATTATTTGTTTTCAAAATTGGAATCCGATTGTGTATTCGAACAATGGCGAGATTGATCAGATTCTGATAATGTTTTTGCAAATAATGATAAAGTAGTAAATACATTGGTAGTACGCATACTATGTAAATATTAGTATCGGTATCGGAGCCACATTAAAAAAAATAGAGTAAATAGAGAAAATGTCAAATTATTAACTCGTATTAAAAAACGAAGAAACTGTTACAACACTAGTTAATATTTATAGATATTATTTAAAATTAAACAACGTTCTATTAATAAAACAGAAAGTATTCAAAGCAACTAATAATTTCTCTAGTCTAAAGTTTTAATATTAATAGAGGGCTCAAATAAAGTGTTTTTGTAACAGCTTCAGATTGTTCTACTACAAAATTTAGTATGTAGAGACGATTCAAAAATTCAAGGCATTTATATCACTTAGACCATATACAGGCGCTTATGAATTGTCAAAGAGTCGGTCGGTTAGTCAAAAAAGTGACGCTAATTGCCTGTTCCAAAACGTAGATTTCTATGGAGAAGAACAGGCAAGAAACTCCACGGACACTCTTTTTAAAATAATCATGTTTTAAAAAATCTTTGTTACATTCTTTTTGGTGCTTCTATATGTGAAAACAATGTAGGTAAATAACAAAAAAATTGATTAAAAAAATTAAAAAGTAAAGCACTCTATAAAAAATATGTTGTAAAGATCCACACAATATAATTTTATCTTCTTTCACTCAAAAGACATCAACGAACAAAAACACAAACTTCTATTTTTAGCTTCCTCAATCGGCAGTGTATAACACCGTCTGAGTGTTAACAATCAGTCAAGAATTACAATAACATATTATTAAAATTATTATAAATATTAATTTTATCATTACCATACAATGGTTGCTTACAAGCACCACATATGCGTATGCAACATCCATACTTTAAGGAGAATTATAACTTGTAGGGATAGTAACTTAGTATAACTCCACAATATTATTAGGTCTAAGGCCTAAAACATACACTAGCGACGTAAGGCAGCAGGCGTGGAACAGGCGTGGCGCAGGCGTGCGTCGCTTCAAAACGATTTTAAACAAATGCAGGCGACGTTTTTGAATTATACTGAAGCGACGCGGCGCAGACACGCAGTTTCGTTGACAGCGGCGCGGCGCCACGCCTGTTCCACGCCTGCTGTCTTACGTCGCTTGTGTATGTTTTAGGCCTAAAGCTATCTCCTGTAAGTGCTTCGACAGTACTGTCACCTCTCACAACTGTCAAACCATGATCACAAGATAGAAACGGGGAATGGCTAAGGAAAGTACGAGCTAAGTGATATATTGTGCATATTCTCTTAGCCGTAGTCTTAACTTTTCGACAACCAAGTGACAGCCGGCTGTTGGGTTGCTATTATCATTATATTGTGTCTCAAATCACGTGTGTTCGAAGAATTGTGTCGCAAACATTTTGTCAAGTTTATGGATAAAGTTTACTGTAGCCAACCTTTGTGTCGGCCATTCTCCGACAAGCAAATTTTACGGGCTTGAATAATCCGTACTTTTATCATATTCAATCATCCAATATTTTTTATATGTTAGATAGAATCCCTATCTAGCCATAAACAAAAACACAGGCGTCTGCTTTAAGTAGTTAAGACTAAATTAATTTAACCTAAGTTCAAAACCTCTGTTCTCTAATTACCGTAACGTGTCCGCACACTGACTTAATGTTAAAACTTACTTGTAATTTTTATGACTTACAGATTTACTTTGATCCATTTAACATTTTAAATAGTGTTAAACAACGTGTATCGCATAGTAAAATATCGACTGTCTAGAACCAGTCTATAAATAATTATCATTAAATTATCGGATGTCCGATCGAAAGTTATAATTACCGTGACATATTCTGTTCTCGAGTGCACACCCCTAAAAAACAGTATTTGGCACACCACTACCGCGCGAGTCTCGTCTCCTCAATGTGTACCGCAGCAAAACAGCAGTTGCACGTCTCTAACGTTATTGTACCGCCAATAAAGCACGCTAGTATATAATTACCGTAACCTTGGTTAAAAACTTTTCTAATTACCGTTTTACATAAATATATATTTGATTTTTTAAGTTAGACCCAAGTTGATCAAGTAAATCGAGACACTACTTTGGCCTCCGTACGTTGTAATAAGCTAGTATTTGCATATTTTGTTGGTTTCCAAAATTTTTAAGAAAATCTAGTGTTTTCTAATTACCGTATACTAATTACCATATGTTTATAATTACCGTTGTATGAAAAATTTATTCTTATTTACTAACTGTAGCCTCAAAATAGATGGGTACAGAAGTCAATCTATATATAAAGCGCGCTCGAGCATCACCCGCAATCATCAGTGATGAGTTGATGAGGCTGTATATATCGCGCGGAAATGTGGAGGACGAGACTTTCTTAATGCTAAGTCTCTCCACAACCGCGAGACATACAACCTCCGGGAATATTTCCTTAAAGCTGACGTGGGGATGCACAGAGATGTGGTTACTATGGACAAGGACCTCACTCCGCTCTCCTTAGCTAAAGAGAACTGGCGCAAACCTGTAGTGCTTGAGACGAAGAATCGTGAGGAAGTATGGCAGAGTAAGGAGTTACACGGACGGTTTTTCCGGGCATTGCATGGGCCCGATGTAGACTTTTTTGCGTCCGTTTAGTGGCTACGATTTGATGACCTTTTTGGGAAAACCGAAGGTTTTGTCTGTGCCATTATGAACGAGGTTATCATGACGAAGAATTATCGAAGATTTATTGTGAAAGTTGGTACGGTTGACATATGTCGGGCGTGTCACGCCTACCGGGAGAACGATTTGACACATTATCTCTGGTTGTTCTCGTCTTGCTAACAAAGAGTACTTGAATGGGCACAACCGAATAGCCAGGATTATAAATCAGCAACATGCTCTGAGATACGGCCTCGTATTATAGAATCTGAAGATGGCAATGTCACATTGTACTGGGGTCGATACATCATCACTGACATGACTGTTGTAGCAAAAAAGCCTGATATATAGTGGTGGTGGCTCAATTGGAGCGGCGCGCAATACCCGTTGACGTAAAGGTCCCGCATGACAGGAACATTGTGAAGACCGAGAAAGATAAACAAAATTAAGTATCGTTAGTAAATAACATTTCACGAACTTGGCTCGCGAGATTGTTGACATGTGAAATGTGGACTCAGCGGTCATGTGCCGTTAGTTGATTCTGCCTATGGTTAGGTGCCTCCTTAGGTGTTGGTCGAGACTCTTGGCTATTACCAAGAGTCTCGACCAACACCTAAGGAGGCTCTCGTTAGATGGCTGGATCAAGGGCTTCATTCAGAAGCTTTTGGACACGGCTCGCATCGTTAGGAAGTTCCTCTCTCTGGAGCCCTGATCACCGGTAGCTGGGACCCTGTTCCCGATGCCGTTGGGCTACTGTTTTATATTCTTACGTTTTTGTTTTTTTTATATCAATATTTAAAAATGTTAATAATTTGTATGAAAATAACGTGAAAACGAACCCGCGGCTTCACTTCTACTATACCCTACTCTAGCCTACCCTACTATATCCCACTCTAGCCTACCCTACTATATCCCACTCTAGCCTACTCTAGCCTAACCTACTATATCCCACTCTACCTTACTCTATCCTACTCTAACCTACACTACCCTAAAGTACCCTAATTTTCAATTTTTTTTCCATAAGAACCTTCCCCAAACAATAACAAACACAACAAAGAATTAGTGAAATCGGTCCAAAGATGACAAAGGGAAATAGGGATTCATTTTATATAAATAGTTATTAATGTGTGTTATTTTTATTATATTATATCACATTTTACTTAAAATTGACAGTGTTTTCTAATTACCGTGGCATTAGATTTTAAACTTTTCTAATTACCGTACTCATAATTTTTTTAAGTCTCAATAACTAGAAAACTACCAGTAATTAAAACATGCCTCATTAATTATTGAATTCGTATTTTTTATTAGTTTCATATTTTAATGAGTTTAAGTTAAATCAGTGAAAAATAAAAAAGGTTACGGTAATTAGGCAAATAACGCCGAATCGGAGAATGACCGGTGTAATTTATGAAAAAATGATTTCTAAAGGACGAACCTTAAAATTGTTTTTCGTTTTCAGAATTAATCCTATAGTAAATGTTTTAAATAATGAAGAAGACAATCTCGTACTTTTGATGAACACAATGAAAGTTTATATTGTTTCTTTAACTTATTTCTACAGCATTGTGTTACGATCACAAAATATGCCTCAGTTCCAGTGATAGATAGAACAATACACAATAAATAATGATTCAAAATACCCATAGTACTGTAGTATAAAATAAACATAACGATACAACCGTAGTAGAATACCAGCCTATTACAATCCCACTGCGGGACAAAGGAATTCTCAATATTCTCATACAGAGAAGACACGACCATTGATATTCACGTTTATTCAAGGTGTAAAGACGATTTCAGACTTATATTCATCACTATCTGCTTACTACTTGGTTCCCTTAGATCGTAGCGTTATGTTGTGTAGCTTATATCCTCAGGGCTGATTTTTCAATCATCAGTTAACTTCTATCTGAGGAATAAATATGACGGTTTGACATATTTTCTATACAAAAGCTGTCAAAACGTCAAACATACCCTTCAAATAAAAGTTATGAATGGGCTATCCAATACAAACACGTTTTTTCAATACGAACCAGTACTTCCTGAGATGAGCGAGTTCAACCAAACAACCTCTTCAGCTTGATAATATTAGTTTAGATGGGTTCAAGTTTTTTCACAATGTTTTTCCGTCGCCGATGTCTGTTATGTCTAAGATAGAAGGTTACTTGCCCAGATTTAAACATTTAATGAGAAGCAGGACACAACCAACTTGTGACTTGTGAGTTCTAATTGTTACTGTGGTCTCGGAACATAAAGGGCAACCAAAGGAACACGGGTGGGTTTTAATCAATAAAAGTCTGACACTAGGGCGGGAGAAGTCATTTGATGATTACTCAACCCTAAAAAAACCGACTTGTAAAAAAAAATAACAAACATTATGGCGACCGTGGCAGATCCAATTACTGCATGCACGGCTGACTGCGCGGGCGCACAAATCTGACAGGCTGTGCTTGTGCTGTAGTCGTGCAAAATTGTAATTGTTTGGACGGTGAGGAATTCAGTTAAAGGTGGCATTAGTTGTGACCGCGACTTCACTCATTATCATTTAACCTTCCGACGACCAAGCGACACCCGGCGGTCGCGCTGCTATTGTCTTTGTGTCTCGAATTATGTGTTCGAAGGTTTAAGTGTAACTGAAATTAATTTTCCAGTAATCTGCCTGATCTACAAAGCGACGTTAATCCTCCACCACACAGAGGCGTTAATGAGGCGTTGTCATCGAACTTTCTTTCTATTTTTCTAAGCTAAAATTTTAATAAATGGGAAATATTCTTTACAGGAACAACAAACGATTATGAAACGTAACGTAACGCATGCAAATCATTGTGTTCACATGTGCAGAAAGCAATACAAGTCATAACAAGCACCATCGCCTGGCCTGGGCTACAACCCAGCCTCGAGTTTAATATTCAACTAACTCACCACATTTATAAACTTATATATATCTTCTTGTCCGGTAACCCTGACCGCTAACGGACAGATGAGCACGAAACCAGTTACATCATCGTTTTGGTGGAAAAGCTGACATTCCAGCGCACGCGCCGTGAGATCATCAGCGGTAATTACTTTACAGGTGTTCAAAGCTTTGCTGACAGAATAGGTTTTTGTTCAGTTTATAATGAAGCTAAAGCTAGACTATTAAGTACTGTATTGACAGTTAAAGTTATTATAATAGGCCCTGATATTCTCCATTTTATAGCCTCTACCAATTGGCGTTTATTTGTTAGATTATTAAACCTCCTTGCGTCGTTTGTCTTCAACGCAGCACGTAACTGGTCTGACCAACTTGTTGAACTCCTCTAGGGAGTACTCCCGTTTTAGCACCTATTTTTTGGACACTTATGCATTGAGCACCAAATTTTAACCATTTTTTAATTGATGAATATTGGTGCTCAAACGGGAATACTTCGCCTCTAGGTCTACTACCATCCGCCATTACAGTCAGTAGCAATTTTAGATTATTTAACAAGCGACGTTTAAAAAAATCTTATAGTAAAATGAATGATCGCATAAAGATTAACAACATACCGATATTGTCTGTATTATCACCTCGTTTTGGAGAGTATTCTTTTTTTAATATAACAATCTAGCATTGAGTCTCTCTAATGATAGCCGCACACTATGATTTACTTGCGCAAGACTTGGTCAAGTCAGCGTGACGTTGTACCAACAAATTGTTCGCTAAATTCATCTCAAATATGTTAATGCATATTTGTGCAAGTCTCTTACATTAGTATACATATACATAGTTATTGTGGCTGCACAAGAACAAACGAGTTTATAATTATATATGAAAATTAATAGCATCAATAAAGATAAAGCTTAAGGAGTATAGAACCAATTTTACATCTACTTAATTCCCGTGACGCATGTAAAAGTTTATTGCTTGTAACTAAGACGTTGACATTAAAAACACCAATAAAGAAAGTTGACGAACTTGCTAAGGAAAATTATAAAACAACTTCAAACATTGATCGTCGCATCGAATTGATAATTGAAAACCCACTGGCAAAAAGTTTACAATATAGAAATGCACAAACAATAACTTTGAGTTATAACTCTCTCTAGATAAATGGAAAACTTAAGGCTACCATCATTGACCATGAACTCAATGATATCTCGTTTTTAAAGGAATATCCCTAACAAAGTGAAGTCAGTCATCTCTAGAGAAAAATAACAGTTTAGTAAATGCTCGACAAAGGCGATCTGCACGGGTTTTGTTTACAACAGACGCCATATCTTGTACACCTGACTTTGTGCTGCATGTGATGAGGTGAATATAAATGAATACCTAGCTATCTATCTACCAAATATTAAAATTGACAAAACATAATGCGCACATCCGACAGGCGTCGGAGTTGGCCTTGGTACAGACCTTCTGCGAGTGGAAGCACGGGTCGATGGGCCGCAGGTAAGTGTACACACATACACAACACATATGTACATAGTCATACAGGACTAGTAAATAGGTACAAGTGATGACTCCACTAAGTTTACCAATAAACAAACAAACAAGAAAGGAAATGCCGCTGTTCCATCTTTGTAAATGTGGAGGTGTCTTACTTTTAGAACAACAGATATTTTTTCAGCAATCGTCAATAAAATTCAACCGTGGAATAACCTGAGTGGAATAAAGATACATCCTTATCCAGCAACCCAGAAACAGAAAATAGTATTTCTTTAAGTATACCATAGTTACAATATTCAGCCTCTCAGTTTATTTTATGTTTCTAATATGTTTAATTTCATGGCACCACTACGGCATCCGATCGTCACACTTTCCTAATAAATTAAACGAGGCTTCTGATCAATTGAGAATCTACTGTTGATTAATTCAACAGTCGTCATCGTCTATCACAAATTAAAACTTCAAAGACTTCTTTCTCCCTACATAATTACGGGATTTGAGTATAAAATGCCAGAGAATCGTAGCAAAGATATCAGACATCATCCACTTTTCCGTCTATTAACACTGAAAATACTTCAAGATGAGCAAGATCTATTTCCTCATTGTCTTCGTGGCTTGCTTCTGCCTCTTCGCCGAAGCACAGCTGACGTTCACGTCAAGCTGGGGCGGCGGGAAGCGAGCGGGCGTTGCCCCTATGTCGTGCAAGAACGAAGAAGCCGTCGCTACGATATTCAAGTTGATCCAAAATGAAGCAGAAAGATTCATCATCTGCCAGCAAAAGCCTTGAAAACTATGGACTATTCTTCTAATGATACTAAATGCTATGTTATAATGGATAATATGTTTATTAATATTTTTGCTGCTGCTTTTTATTAAGTTTTCTTCAATACAATAGACAAACGATGACTGTTTAATCCTGAGTTTTATTTTCCTGATATCAACAAGTTCAATGAGCTCTCTCTAGTCACGTAACTCCAACACTAGAAAGATAATTCTTGAGGTAGAAAAAATCATAACATTTGTAATGAAAGCAGGAAGTTCTGCTTTACTTGCTAATTGTGTGATTCCTGCACCTAGGGTTGCCAGGCATTCCGTTAAAGTCAGATACAGTTGACTGTCTGCTCGGTCAAATTCATCGGTTTATGGCAAGCACCGTTTTCAATATAAAGATTTAGAGGCATAAGGCATTATGTCAATAGACGTTAGGGCATTTCATGCGTTACAAAATTATGTGTTGTTTGGATGGCCATTTTTTGTTTTGGATTGTTTTGGATGGCCATCATCAAGAAGACTGCCTGTTGACCGTGATTTCTTCCTGGGGCTCAAGTCTGCCATTCCAATAGTGGATCAATAATCGTTTTTTTTGTGTAAAATCAAACTTTTGACACATTTCCAATACAAAACTAACTGGTCATTTAGACACGATTGCAATAGCAGACTAGGAGTGTAAGTGGCCTTACCATCACCTCCAGGGTAAAAGCCAACCAACATGCTGATTCACTGACGAGGCTCTGACGGACTAGGCCTCGTCACTAATTGTGTTACAGATCTTTATTCGATTGAGATATTGTAAAATAAACATGGTCGTGGCAGAGCTGTGTCTTTTCCACAAATGCCATTAATAAAGAGTTGAAGTTGAAGTTGAATAGCAGACTAGAGCCCCAAATAAATGTGTCAAAAATAGCACCTGAATTCCTTGCCTACTTCCAATACAATAGCTTAGCAGATTATTCCGCGGGCGTGTGTATGTAGGCTCGTCCGTTGTGGACACCGTTATCAGTGGCCGCTCAAACGGAACAGGTAATCAGTACGTGGGAACTGCTCTACAATACGAAAGTGATGTGTTTTAACTATATTTTGTCTAGGTTTACGGTTTTCGCTTTCGGTTGAAGTTTGTCTGTTAGGATGACCTTTCAGATTTGGAATCCGGTTTTTGCTTGTTGGAGGAAACCTTTGCAGGCAATGTTTAAGGATATTTTTTAACCGACTTCAAAAAAGGAGGAGGTTCTCAATTCGTCTGTATGTTCTTTTTTTTTTTTTGTATGTTTGTTACGCGATATCTCCGTCAATTGTAAACGGATTTTGATGGTTCTTTTTTTGTTTGATAGGTCATGATTCAGGAGTGGTCCCATATAAATTTTGTGGCGATCGGTTCAGTGCTTCTCGAAAAATTCACCAAGAACCAAAAAACTTGAGATACGCACACGTCGTCTATGTATATTACATAGATGAAGTGTGCGTTTCTTCAAGTTTCTATTTTCGTTTTATACTGATATACTGTGATACACAGTCAGACATTGGGAGTCGACACTAAAAAGTAAAAAATAAAAAACTTTTTCCAAAAAAAAAGAACCGCCTTCAAAAACTAAAAACCCAAAAATAACTAAAATTTCGGAAGTCGGTGGCTTCTCTTCTAACAGTTAATTTGTGTTGCCACCGACTTCCGAAATTTTAGTTATTTTTGGGTTTTTAGTTTTTGAAGGCGGTTCTTTTTTTTTGGAAAAAGTTTTTTGTTTATGCATACTTAGATAGGTGTTAAAAGAATAGGATGTGTTTCAGGTTAATTGGTTGTTGGATACTGTCTAAATTATGAAACAACGGTATACCTATTTATAAAAAATCATACTAATCCATACTAATATTATAAATGGGAAAGTGTGTCTGTCTGTCTGTATGTCTTTCTTTCACGGCAAAACGGAGCGACGAATTGACGTGATTTTTTTAAGTGGAGATAGTTGAAGAAATGGAGAGTAACATAGGCTACTTTTTGTCTCTTTCTGACGCGAGCGAAGCCGCGGGCAAAAGCTAATTTTATATATATACATTACTTAGCACGAACTACAGCTTAGCTATTGCTCCGACTGTATCTTGCCATTAAAGTTTGAAAGTTTGTGTGACGGTGATAGTAACAAATTACTGATTCAAAGCACTCATTAAGCAACAACCATTTATCTCTTAGTCTGGATGTGTAGATGATCCTAATCAATCTAGTTAACATGAGTAGCTAGATACCTTTAAATAAAAAGAAAGATCCAAACTAGATAAACCATTCACTACACAAAATTAACATGTTTATAAAGTAAAAAAAATCTAATTACTACAAACATAATTTCGTGCCTACTTAAAATTATAATTTATTATAAAACTTCACATAATATTACGCAACTTACATAAATAGAACCACTTTCATTGGGACGACATTCAGCGAACAAAACTCGTTTAAAACTTTTATTAGTGCAAGTATTCAAATTCTGGGTGACTTCCACCAAAACTTTACTTAATCGGGGATTAATCCTTCGAACACACGTGATTTGAGACACAATAGAAAGACAATACAAGCCCTACAGCCGGCTGTCGGTTGGTTGTTGAAAGGTTAAAGCCGAGACTTCAAGGCACGTTCTTTGACTTAGCTATTCTTCGTCTCTATCTTGCTGTCGTATTTTGACAGTTGTACAATCATGGTGACCTTAACATTGCTCAAGTATTATTCGAAAGATTGGTGGGTTAAACAAAACAGAACTTAGCTTAACTGTGAGTTAAGTTATTGGTGCAAGTGCGCCTTGTAGTCTATGAATAATCGATGACCCGAGAGGTTTTTTGAAGATTACGATCGTACGATGTTTCAATCGAAATTAAAATACAATCAATTTGAGTCTATGATATTTGGGCGTCATCTTTAAAACTCTAATTGATTTCTTTTCCCAATGCATCAGTTCAAGGGTGACGGCCGCGATTTTACAAAATCCTTGAAAGGAACAAAAAAACTATTTAAAAAAATGAAAGCTACGGCAGTTACGGGATGACAAATCTTAATTAACAGCAATGAACAGACACTGGTGCCGATTCTCTTATTCAGAAACTAACGTTAACTTAAGTTAAGTGCATCTTTCTCTTTCCATTTAATTAAGAAAAGGATAGAAGATAAAATATTAGTTAAGTCCTGTCAAATTTAGACACTCCATAGATAGACAATGGTGCCGATTCTCTTGTTCACAAAGCACCATTTTAGACGCGATTTAAAAACATGGCGTCTAAATATACGTCAATTTTCTCCAGGCGCTGTCCAATTTGACAGAATTAAAGTAAAACGTATCTTCCGTCCTTTTCTTTAAGAAATAGAAAGAGAAAGATGCATTTAACTTACATTTAGTTAAGTTTGTGAACAAGAGAATCAGCACCAATGTCAGTTAAGATTCGTCATACATCTTTTAACTTTTCAAAATATTGGTGCCAGTTCATTTGTTCGCTTACTAAAGTTAAGTTTAGTGTATCTTTTTATTTCCATTCCATTAAGACAAGGACAAAAAAAAATACATTAGTTTAGCCTTTACCAATTACTGCCACAAAAATATGTAAATTTACTTCAAGCACTGAATAATTTTACAGGACTAAACTGATATGTATTTTCTGTCCATTTCTTATCGAAATGAAATGAGAAAGATACACTTAACTTGAATTTAGTTTGGTTTGTGAACAAGAGAGTTTCAATATCCAAGTTTATAAGTTATATATCCGCTTAAATAAATATCGAAGAGAGTGCCTTAGGTTACACGTGCCATGATTTAATTCCCAACGAAAACAAAGGTTCAGTCAACTTGTTGGCAAACTGCTAGACAGCCATATACTTGGCACTACATACATATATTTATCAGAGTGAGCTTACACAATGGAGTTAGGATTACCTCACACCGAACCGCAATGCGATGAAACGCTACGCGATACGGCGCGTACTTTAATGCCCGACAAGATAAACCCGAAAAGTGTGTCGACTACCAGTGCTATTTGAACTTCAGCGTATATGGTACAATACTGAATAATCAGCAATTGTAAACCTAAACTGATCTTCGGCTACGCGCACCCAATTACCAGTTGCTGGCCAGAGGGCGTCCTACGCTCACACATGGTGGTCGAATCGAATTAATATTAAAAAATACGATCGTAATCCACTACCACAAATTTTAAAAAGTTTAGTTATTCCAACTGAATGTGTCAGATCTATGTTGGGCACGAATAACACCTTACCCATATATAAATCAAAGCAAAGCGTAGTCGCAATTTTATTTAAATCTACTCAGCTGTACCACAGATTACTAAATAGTTACTACGTAAACACAGACACACATTCTAAACTTATATAACACACCATGCGATTAAATCCGGTATCCGGCCCTATCGTTTATTCAGAAAATAAATATAATTTTACTGATTTAAACCTTCAACAAAAAAACTGAGACGTTTATTCATTAATTAATAAACGGCCTGGTAACTAAAACCTTTTTGTTCCTGGCGTTAAATAAAACGTCAAATTAGGTAATGGCCGTTATTGACGGAAAAATGTAACGAAAGCCATATAACATTTAACATTTAAAAACAAATCAATAACTTTTTTTTACTTTTAAAGGTGTTCTAAATATTTTGACCGATCTGTGCCAGTAGATTTTATTTTAATAGAGGTTAGGAAAAAAAGGCTGTATACATACAATTACAAAGTATTTACTAAAATCTTTACTTAAAATTTATAATAATGAAGAGCCTGTTTGTTGGTTTAGTTGAACGCGCTAATCTCAGAAAGTAGTGGTTTGAATTGAAAAAATTGTTCGATGTTTAATAACCTTTATTTATATCAAGCAAGGATATAGGCATATCATCGCGCTATGACATATGGAAACGGAGTAGTAACGACGGCTAGTTTATTAATAAGACCCCTCTGTTTGCGTTGGAGCTTAAAAAGCTCAGCATCGCGTATCGTGTGAGCTAACATTTAGTTTCACTCAGTCGCAAGTCTTGTTGCAGCTTTGACACACCCATATTTGTTGGACCTGTTTGACAGGATCGCTGAACGCTTTGTGTTCGCCATATTGGTGTGTAGTTGCTATTTCCATGCAAAAATAAATGATGACATGGATTTCAAAAGGATGTGATTTTATTGAATTCGTGATGGCATCTTGACATCATTAAAGATTGATTAGGGCCATTTTTTTGTAATAAGCTGTAAGTTTGTAAGTGTTTTTTTTGTATTTTTTTTTTGTAAATCTGTATTTATTTACTCCATTAAACCTTCAAACACACGTATATCGAGACACATTAGAAAGACAATAGCAGGCCGAAAGGTTAAAGGTATGGCTGTTTAGTGATTTAGTTTATGAATCGAATATAAATAAATAAATAGGAATTTATCTAGTAGTTCCAACCAGATGTTTCCCGTTTGTCTCTTAATTGAAATATCCCAACTAATGGAGTTCTACAAGGTTTAATTATTGTTATTGTGTAGGGTTTATATTCTACCAGCTTACACTTTTCTTCTGCTGGGTATATTTTCCAGAATCACAAGATATATATACGGAGTAAAAAAGGCCTAAAAGGAACATAGACAAGCCAAAAGTTATCTAAATATGTATGACGTCATCAACATTATGCCATAGATTACACATAATATGTACGTTCTTAAATTTAAATTAACGGCCACCAGCCGAACTTGACACGGTCAAACTCGTGAACAAAAACAATGTCATATGTTCCCACAAGAGCAATTTATCTCCATAATGATACGTTTCATATGAACAATGTTGATTGCATTGAAAATGCTTAATTTATTCCATAAATTGTCGTCACGGACTGAACAATGTCGACAGCGTGATTTATTGTTTTTAATATCCAAGTTGATTGAGATTCCACTCACTCCCACGAATATCCTGGCAGCAGATTATGTAGATGAAAATTCATATTTACTAATATTAAATAATGCAAAAGTTACTGTCTGTCTGTGTACCAAACGACAGACATTTGAATATTGAGTGGACACCGTAATGAAAGATCTCATTTGGGATTAAAAATCCACGCATAAAGATTAATGTCTTATTACCTACAGAGTTAATTTGAATTTCTAAGCAGATATTTCAGTCAAAATTAGAAAATGCTAAAGTAGAAATCCTCGTCATGTGAAATCACAATAAACTGCATGCGACGATTGAACATTTTTAGCTACCCATCTTTTAGTGATTAGTAGTTTGTTATACCAAACTTGGTTCAGTCAAAATAAAGTAGGTACCTAATTAAATTCAATATTCAACGATACATTACGGTTCTTACACTGGTAAGTACATGCTTGGAAAAATAGAAAAACTTAGACGTGTGACGTGGGGGGGGGGGAGTAATATATGTCATGATTAAATGACAAGTACATTAAATTGCAAATCATATTTCAGTTTAACATTGGCGCCCTTTTGATTATCTATGATCTACATTGAGCACATGACCTGGAAACTAAAACCTTTTTGCATTTTGGCGTTAAATAAAACGTCAAATTAGGTCATGGCTGTTTTTGACAAAAAAATGTGGTAAAAGCCATATAATAAGTAAGTACATGAAATTTAAAATTAAACCATTAACTTTTTTTATTTTTTAAGGCCGTTCTAATTATTTTGACAGAAGTGTGCCAGTTTAAGAGACGTTGATTTACTTTTATCAATAAAGATTCGGTAAAAAAGGCTGTATTCAAAGTATCTACTAATAATTTATTTCGCTAAAAATCGTGGCTATTTTGTAAATCAATTATGAACCACTTTTACTAAAGAATCAATTACTCAGCTACACTTTGTATTGTATCTACATAAAAAATGGTAAGATGATATTGCCATTTTCAATACCTAAGTAGACAAGTTTATCACTATCCACATTCATAGCAACATTTAGCACAATTTTAAAGAGCATCACATCAAAAATTTGCGAGAGTACGGCGTTGTCGCGAACATAAATCGTGCATTTCCCGGCGCACACTGTCTCAGCTAAATACTTCTACTGCACTTTCGTGTGCGAATCTTCTAATTGCTCGGTAGAAAGTCATCGCGGCAGTTTTTTTATCAAACTATTCAGTGCTTCCGAGCACCGGGCTGTATGATTTTTGTTCGTTACTTTATTATTACTTATTACGTTTAGATTCTTCTCTAACAAGATGAAAGTCTGATCACACTTTTAATGAATTCCGTTTGCATTCCCGCGACCACTGCAAGCGGTCTCGGAAAGTGAATCACGGTTTAGAACTCACGAAAGTCGATAATTAGTTAAATTCGCTAATTAGTTGGTTTTTAATTAATAAGATTTGTATTAAAATTAAGTATCTAGGTTGTTTTAATTTTGTTACAGTGTTGGTGGATAGTTAGGGTGATTTATAAGTTTTCATTGACTTTAAAATTCTTTAGTGTAACTCCTGAAATCCCAAATGAACGGTGGGGTGGTGAACACCGAAAAAACATTGAGATAATGAAGCTCAAAAAAGAGTCATGTACAAATCACGAGCATTGAACACCACGGTTTCTTAAAATAGTTCACTAACAGCCAACCTTTCTATTTAGAGAGTTTATTGGCTGTCACAACATTTTTACGCTAACGGTAGCTAGTAAATTTTCGATATACTCCTGGTTAGGGAGCTGATTGCAATTTCAGACCTAATTCCATATTTGGTCCTAAATTTTAGCAAGTTCAGTGATGTTCAAAGATGACTTAGAAAGTACTCACGAATTGAAAACACAATATAGGTGCTTAGGGAATTGGCACCTCAACAAGCCCACAATCCTTCCCTGTCTACAGCCTTGACCGGACTATCCACTTATACAATCAATTAGCAATATATAGCTAGAAGGAGGGAGTGAATGTGGATTTTCATGTTCTGTAGACACACAGTGGGTCACCCAGCTTGACCTTGACCTTCTACATGGTAGTTGAATACATACGACACTCCAGAGATGTGCTGTTAATAGTTTAAAATTCGGTCAGGGGGTCGTCGAAGGGGCGAATTTGTACCGGTGATCCCTGAGACATCGGAGAGCCATACAAAAATATTTCTCCGTCCGAAAATCAAGTCGCGACATGCAAAACAGGATCTCGTTCTGTCAATGCTCCAAGGGGATCGGTAATCGTGTCGTGCGACCTTTTTTCATCTAAGTATATTTTACACATCAGTTATAGGTATCATGCAAGTCGGTCGTCAGCATATTTTCCATCCAATGATCCATACTAATCCGTACTAGTATTATAAATGCGAAAGTAACTCTGTCTGTCTTTCTGTCTGTTCTCTTCTATATTATATCATTTGATGTAAAAACAAACTGGCCTGAAGTTCAGTGGGCACTGCTATGTAAGGCTTTGGTGCCATCCCAGAGAAGCTTATGTGCCTGAATACATCAGCATCCTATAAAATAAGACATAGCAATGTTATGCCTCTATGGCTAATTATAAAAGATTTAAGTTTGACCAGACCTGCTCCAAGCAAGGTGTGTGCATGAGCATGAGCCAAACGGTGGCGAGCGGTGCGATGGTAAGTGATCTTCTCAAGCAATTCCTTGGAACATAGCCCATTGTGCAAACGGTAGAACACACAGAGAAGCAAGACCGACACCGACTGGGGTTCGTTTTCATTTCAGAGAACTTCCTTTTCAAATGCTATTTTCAGTCAACTTATTATTGCAATTTCAATAGCATTTAGTTACGTACTTACAATTACTTCCAACCATCTTCCAATCATTGCACTGAAGCCTATAGACTTATAAATCTTCAAAATTTAGCTGCATGGTAACTTAAAATAAACCCGAAGAAAGGCACCAACGCTAACACGGCAATCAAACACCAAAACTTCACGTTAGTTTCGGTGATTACAGCTCGCAGGCATTGCGATAAAAAATTAAGATAACGACCAAACTGCATTTCGCCAAATTATTCATGCAACACCAGTATCACTCTTTCGAAGGTAGCTTCAGTTTTTGGCCAAGCTAAATGTATCAGAAAATCTTCATCCCATAACTCACCTTACTCCACTGCATCCAATCGCATACACAACACGCTCCGATAGATACTGATTCGGAAAACAATCGAGAAGCATCTGCCCTCGCGCGCAACCGGTCGCGGGCACGGCGGCGCACCGACTGACCACGCCACTGACCACTACTGGCCACTCATTTGGACAATAGACACCAGTCTAACAAGTAAAACAAAAAATTTCACAAAGCCCTGTTTTGTTTACGGCGCAAGAGTGCGTTACCGCGCGTTTTCGCCCCACTTCGCGAGATGATTTCGCTTACTGCACCTGTTGTAAGCTGAGTCGAGTTTGTTGCGTTTTATTATGAGTTAAGTGTGGTTTATCCCGCTATAAGTTATTACTGTCTTCATAAAACCCATCTGTTGTGCAATGTGCCCATAACTATATATACCCTGCTTTGTTCTGGTTTTGGGGTTCAGATAAATAGCTTTAGGGACTTCTACGCCAAATTGTATCCGCTAAGCCCGCGTTCATAATGAAGCGTCGGCTCATTGTCAAAGCAATGGTTTCCATCATTTACAAACACTTGTGGTTAAGTTAGTCAGAGACTCAGTGTCAGTCAGACCCATTAAAAAATTATACTTACAACTTTTTTGTGTTAATTAGTAGTTGTAAGATCAAATAAACCTTGGTTCCTTTGTTCTTTATATTTGCTTCTACATATACCTACTTAGATGTGAAAAAGATCATCAAGAGGAATATATAAAATCATTAAAACCACTGTATGGTGGTATGGTTTGGATGTATCAGTAATAAATACAATTAGCAAGATACAAATCTGACATCTGTAAAACAAGAAATATCCATCAAAAGTCTCAAATACCAGAAAAAGCTATCAGGACATGTCAACGCACTGGCAACAAACCTTTCAGGCAGTGGTAGTGTTATATACTCAAGACTAAGGAGGAATAGTGTTCCGACCCTTGCTAACAGATTCACCATCCTATAGTAGTAGAAGTCAATGGACTTCTCTTACAGCTAAATGATATATATCGACTTTGATCAGCAAGACTAGCAGCTAAATGTGACAAACAGATTGCTGTGCTAAGCAGGATACATTAGAGAAAAAAAATTAAAACCACTAACACAATTTTTAAATACAACAGCAATGATAACGCCTGAGCTCTGTAGTAGAGCCAAAAGCCCAAATTGCGAATTTGCGATGTGACTTCGTATAGTACAAACTACAATCTCATACTCGTTCCTTACTGTTATAAACAAGTTATGAATATTTATTTGCTAGAAAATAGTAATAAGGTGGTATACAGTAATTTTCGGCAGATCCTGCCATAATAACATGGCGTACAAACATTTTCACAATCAGTGATGTCAAAGTTATAATAGATGGATTCTATCGTTACTGCTTTTGCTTAGCAGCATTCATTACTGATTGGTAAGTTTGTATTTTATACCTTCGCCGTGCATTGAAAACTCCGTGCTTTTATGACGAGACAGAAGAATAAGCTGCCCATAAAATAAATGATACTGGATACCGCGGAGGACAGCTAGTTTCATAATATTATAATGTACCCACAAGGATCCCTCTCGTTATCTCCAGCAGCCAGCTTGCTTTGTCTCTACTCCATGAAGACCATTTACCTATAAGAGAAAAAATCCTAGTGTTTTTGTCATCACTATTTCCAATTTATTCATGAGGTAAGGTTTAAAAGTAATTAATTTTCCACAATAGAACAAATTGATTCGGAACGAAATTGATGAACAGTTGGTCATCCGCGACGGTGGTTGCAAATTAACCACTAGTAAACTAGTAAGTATTGATTAAAGTTGATGCAAGTAGTTGAGTACGTGGTACTAAATAAACGAGTTGCGTCATATTGAAAGTTTACTATAGATTTATGAAAAAAAATATAGGTATAAGCCGGTGCATTAAAGATAGGAATCTTAAATGGCGGCATGTACCATCGAGCCAATGGAATCATGACCCACCATAAGCTTATTTTCCTACAGACATTCAAATACAATTAGGTCGACAATCGCGTAAACATGTATTAAAAATGTCACACGTCTAGTCTTATTATTTTGACAGCTTCAAACGATTTGTCGTCGAAATGGGTCATCATGATTCAATTTTGTCGATAGTACTTGCGCTGACAGATAGTGCAGTCAGCATATAAAATTGAAAGTTAGTTTTTTGTTTTAAATAAAAAATATTATAAAGAATTTGGGACCTACCCAAACCTTACAATAATAAAATTGGCATTTCATTGCCAATTTTATTATTGTAAGGTTTGGGTTAACATACAAAATAACGATAAAATAGAGTATGATTTATTATAAGTGCAATACCTACTTATTTATAGCACAATTAGTAGATTGTAATTATATATTTATGTCATAATAAACACTTTGCACTGCCCACAATAAGTGCAAACAATTTTTTCCAAATGTCACTGCAACTCCGCCTGCATCGCTTCGCCTTTCAGAGCCGCCAATATGTTATTAGCAGTCAGTACACTCATGTTGTCTCTAGCTTCTATTGCTGCACTGCCTATATGAGGCAGGACTACACAGTTAGACAGCTTGAAAAGTGGATTGTCTAAAGGCAATGGCTCAGGAGTAGTCACATCCAGCCCCGCCGCTCTAATAGTGTTAGTTTGCAAAGCCTCAATCAACGCATCCTGGTCGACCGTACCCCCTCGGCTAGTATTAACAAATATCGCCGTCTTCTTCATTTTATTAAATGCGGCTTTGTTGAACAACTCTTTTGTTTCAGGTACTAAGGCAGCGCAGCAAATGACGAAGTCGCTTTGACTTAGTATTTCATCGAAGGTGACTTTGATGGCGCCGGTTTCTTTGGCTTCGGGTCGTTCGCTGCGGTTGTAGTAGAGGATTTGTTTGGTGTTGAAGGCCTTGACGCGGCGCGCGACGGCCTGGCCGATGCGGCCGAAGCCGACGATGCCGACGGTGGCGCCGGCCAGCCCAGGGCCTGTCATCCAGGTGGGCGCCCAGGACTTCCAGCCGCCCGTGCGCGCCTCGTGCTGGGCCTCAGGCAGACGCCGTGACGTTGACAGGAGGAGAGCGAGCTGGAATGGTACAATATTTTCTTTAATTACAAACAGTTCGAATTTAGCTAATAACCAATATTTTAAAAAGTTTATTTGTGTCAGAGAATATGACTTTCATTTTCTTTTGTGATATTTCAACTGTTTTTTTATTCAGAAAAAGGTTTTATCAAGTATCATTATCATTGAACACACAGCATTATAATGTACAGGGTGGAAAGTTTTATAGGGCCCTGGAAAAATTTTATAGGGCAGAAAACTAAATGGTTAGATAGATTTAGAAAAAATTATTTAAACCTTGTTATTACCAGTCAAATAAATAGAATGTAGCCAAGCAAAACTTACAGTTAACTCAGCAGTAGCATCAGTAAGTACATCAGGAGTGTATCCAATCTTAATGCCTCTTTTCCTGCACTCAGCCACATCAATGTGGTCATACCCCACGGAGATGGTGGCCACTACCTTCAAGCCTGGCCCAGCAGCGTCCAACAGCTCCTTATCTATCTTATCAGTTAGAGAACAGTAGATGCCATTTGTTCCCACCACTGACTTGAGAAGCTCCTCTCTTGGCATTACCGAAGGATGAGTGGAAATTTTTACATCACATCTGTGAAAATAAAATTTCAATCAAATAATTTTATTTGAACTGTTGTAGTAGTTTAACAAGTGACAGAGTAGAAGTCATTTATATAATGTAGTTCTATAATACACTATGATGTATGTCATATTTAGTTATTGAGTCAGTTCTTGCACCTATTACTGACAAAGTAACTTTTGCATTTGTAATAGGTGAATAAATAAAGCTAACACATGTGATTTGAGACACAATAGAAAGACAATAGCAGCCTGACAGCTGGCTATCGCTTGGTCATTGAAATATTAAAGGCAAATATAGTATACATACAAAAGAATTCTAGACATGATTTTGCAGAAAAGCAAACAAGTCATATACTCAGTGGTGACTGTGGTATTGGTTTCCAAAAAAAATATAAAGCTGTTCCAAGAGGCTAAGCCATGCAAATATTGGGTTATTATTAAATCAACAATAGTTTATTGGTTAGAGCTCTTACATTAGTGTACCTAAGCATATGTTTTACTGGAACATAGAATTATTATGTAACTTACATTACAAATCTTATTTCCTGGATTCCTAATAGTTTCATCACTTAAACATGTGCTGTGTGCTTTGGGTGTTTACTTAAATATTATATACTATAACCTAATGAGTACTTACTCTTTCTCTAGCAGGTCTATGCCGCCCCGCGGCATGTCGCTGCGCGTCACAAACACCTGGTATCTTCCGGAGCTCATCTTCCTCACACTGACAAGAGCACCGCGTACTAAACTCGGCGCAAATGATGCTATCCGCTTATAAATCATCAATTAACAGGTTTTTTTTCAGTACCCGGTGTCCGAACTTCCTCGTTCGCGGGCGACCGACCGACCAACGCCGTCTATTGATTCACTTCTCTGGCAAGTAGACAGGCCGAGTCAACTCCTGTTTTTTCGTATTTTCGCCCTTGAAAAGTGAAGGTTTCGCAAAGTATATTGTCAGATGAAGCGCAGCCACCGTAGCTAATATAACCTTGCCTTTAGTTGAACTGATAAACGATGATACGACGCTCATAATTACGTAAAATTGCTACTGGACTATACGTAATTTCCATGATATTATTAATAATAATATCTATGAAATAATATCAGTTGTCTGTCAATTTGACAATTCGCCGTCTTATCCATAGATTACTCTTATCACTTCACGCGTGAAGTCGTAAACGTGGTTTTTCACTTGGTCAGTGGTCACAGACAGTTCAGTGTTAGTGTAGTGACGTGATTATTTCAATTTACACTCGACATCGAAGTTCGCACATTTTAATTAACTACCTAGTGAAAAAGATGCTTGGCAGAGCCGTCTTTACCTATAGTGCAGGGTGTGCGGCGCACACGGGCGCCGGGTCAAAGGGGGCGCCGAGCGCCCTCTAGTATGTCACCTCCAAAGATGCGTCGATGCCGGCGCTCTCAAAGACCCTGCGCTCGTGTTATGGCCGACGACGGCGCCGGGTGCGCGGTAACAATGCAAGGCTACTCCTTTTCCTACTCTATTTAAATTTACACAATAACTTTTGCTTCAACGTGAAATCTGTCTTAAAACAAATAATTAAAGATTAAATTATCGATTTTTATTTTTGGTGAGTGGAAAATCATCAAACTACTTCTCCCGTCCTGGGCGAAGCAAAAGGGCGTGTCAGACTTTTACTGACTAAAATGTTCCTTCGGTTGCCCTTTATGTTCCGAGGTCACGGTAACTATTATAACTATTTCGCAACCCCGGTAGGTGTTAGCCCTGTTGGGCCCCTTCTCGTGCTGACTGCTCTTTGAGGCGCGCGTGGAACACTAACGTGTCGTCGACGCAAGCCTGGTCATAGCCGGACGGCGAGCTGCCCATCGCTCGCCGTCCGCAGACCCGCGCCTACGGTGAGCGGTGGTCGTCTTGCGACTCTCGACGTCTATACCTGGGTCCCTGTCCGGGGTGCGAGGCTTAACGCTGCCTCGCACGCGTCGCCGCTTCCTTCACCAACTTAACTATTCGCAGAAGGAGGCGACGGCTTCCCATTCAGTCTCGCCCCGGAGCATGGCCTGAACCAGCGCCGGGCTCGAGAGGTCACCGCCGCCGCCGCCGATCGTCTCTGCGAGGACACGGCGATGGCTCGCCCAAGCGGGGCACACCTCCACTGTGTGTGACCGTGTCCTCCAGGTGACCATTGCTGCAGTGGTGGCACCCAGGCGTCGCTTCCGCCCGAATCCGACACAGGAACCTCCCGAACTGACCGTGTCTGGTGAGGATCTGTGTCAAGCGATACTTGAGAGCGCGCCTCTCCGGCCACTCCTCAAAGAGGGGTCACTGTCTCCATTCTGTCATTAGATTTCATTCACCAGAGCTCTGTGCACCGCGCCGCGATCAGCTGCGGCAGCGGGACTTCGCCCCGGCGTTGCACTTCCACTGGTACGTGTGTGCAAGGACTGTTGCCTCCAGATCTTACGGCGGATGGAAATCGAATAGCCATGACTCTCCGGGACGCCCTCAGAAGCCGGGCCGGAGCTAAGGCTAGATTGGGCGCCCACACCGGAGCCCCGTAGAAGGCCATGTACCGCACTATTCCCGCGTAGAGCCTCCGGCAGGAGGCGTTTTGTCCACCCAGATTGAGCAGGAGCCGCTTGAGGGCAGCCCCATTTAGCGCCAGTTTGGGGGCCAAACGTTGGAAATGCTCCTTGAAATTCCATCGGTTGTCGAGGACAAGTCTCAAGTACTTAATTGTCGACTCGACACCGATGTGAACCCCTCCCACTGGTATCTGAGACTCCGGAGGTGGCCGGTGCCAAGGGCCATGAAAACACATTGCCTCGGACTTGTGCAGGGCCACCTTGAGTCCCAGCTGCCGGATCCTGTCCACGACTGTCGCAACCCTTCGTGACATCAATTCCGCCGGCCGCCTGGGTTCGGCCACCGACCGGATTCGGCTGCCGCCTGGATTCGGCCGCCGCCTGGAAATTGGTGTAATGTCGCATTGCTACCAAAGGCGTTTGCCGGCATCGGCGCCTGTTTGTTTTGATGGTTTGACAACACACCGACAATCATTGCCAACTCGGCTGTATTAGAAAACTATTAAGTTCAAATTGAAATTCCCAGGGACGTGCGGCGGTCCTTTCCAAAGGCTTGTACACGTGCCGCATTTTTGTTTTACCTTTACACCGTAGTTTTGCGAAATAAGCCTTGATACAATTGGAATAAGTGGCATCTTTGAATAAACATGTAAACATGAAGTAAATCGGCTATTTTTTTCTAAAAAAACTTTTTGCTTCCCGTCATCATTTAAAATTTCAGTCAGCATCCGAATTTTCGTTTGATAATATAACTGTTAGTATTCCATTTTGACCCCGCTCCTACTAGACTAGAGGGCGCCAGGGTACTGGTTGCACACGGGCGCCACAAGGGCTAGAGACGCCTCTGATGCTTGGCCCTGGCAATTACACCTTCAGGTCCCGCGCTATAATAGCAACGTTAAATGTTTGTCATATTGAACATTTATGTGTATTTCTTTTTTGATAGGTATTGTCTGTGTTTTATATTTGATTGAAGTCATATTTAAATCAGAATTAATTCACACAAGTAAACAATAATTTATTTGTCGTTTAAACTCAACACATTTAACAAATTGAAGAAGGACATAGGTTACTTTTAAATAGTGACGTCGTCCCCGTTCGGACGCCCGTTATAAAAGACATTAACACGAAATTACCGGGAAAGTTGCGGTCGAAACAAAATTAAAAATATCGATGTATTTATAATCATGACTTGCTCATCCCTATTGCTGCTATCAACTGTCAATGTCGAATTGACTTATATGGAGTCGTTTAGAAATGTTATTTAATTACCTGCACTTCTGCCCACCAGAGACTAAAGAGCAGTAACAGCCCTTTTGTGATTTTTCGTTTTATTAGTGATTCTGAAAGCGGGTTTCTTAAGCTTTCTATTGAATTAACTTACTTATTTCTAAGACTATTAGAATGGTTTTTATTTAACAGTTTTCACTTACTGCAAACGAAAAAAATTAACAATTTGGCGTGATTTCCCAACTAAAATACAGTATAAATTATACTGCAGATTAAATTTTTAGGTTTCATAACTAAAATGCAGTAAGCAATATAATTTTACAGTTCTTTAGATAGTTTTATATTTCTGGAAAAAAATTAAAAAAAAAATTAATACGCAGTAAAATTTACCGCCATACAAGCTATTTTTACTGCAAATTAAGAAAATACAATTTATTGTCACGAACTCCCAACTAAAATGCAGTAAAATCAAAGCTTGTCGCATTTTAGTTGTGAATACTTAACATTCTTTTATCATTATAAACTGACTAACACGCAGTAAAATACAGCATTACTGCAGATTAGTTTGGATAGCATAATGACACAGATATGATTATTCCTAGCTAAAGTGCAGTTAATGTTTTAATGTGCAGTTAATTATTTTTGATATGTAAATTTTACATAAGTGAGTTGAATTATTGTGATTAAATAATAAGAAATAAACGGTCTTTAAAATGTGAACTAGCTATTTTTCTTACTGCACTAGTAAATTGAACACATTTTTCTTAAAAAACTAACTAAAATGCAGTATTTTTTTGACCTTACTGCATGTTAGTTGGGTTTCTTGACAAAATTTATTGAAACATCATTGGTTTAAAATGGTATTTTTTACAAAAAAGGCTATGCAGTAATAGCCACCAAAAAGAATAAATGGCCATAATAAATTCAGTTATTAAGATATATTTTTTTTTATTGCTTTAACGTGTGAACCTATGCCTTTACAACATTTCTGCATTCAAATTTTTTGCTTATACATTCTGTTGATTTTTTAAAATCAATTCTTAACTTTAAATGCGTTTTACTCGAAATCGTGATTTTGCTGTTACTGCACTTTAGTGTATGGTGGGCAGACTTACTGTCTGTGCAGTGAACAGACAGAACAAAAAGCACGAAGATGCATTAATAAGATAGGCCAGTTGAGAGCCTCCATAAATAAAATCTCGAATTTGTTACAATTTATCCAGGGTGCGTTCCAAAACGTGCGAATAATTCACTCGAAAATTAAAAAGAGATAGAAACAATGAAAGAAAGAGATCGGCTATACTGCTTTTGAACGCTACAGAGCGATTTACTGTTTTGGAACGGGTTAGGGTCATGATGGTTAGGGTCGTATGATGACACATCTCTATTGCAAAGAAAGAAAATTGTGTTTGTGCATATTTTGCAAATAAATAAGTACTACCTGTTCGTTTCTACTTTAGTAAATCCATTCTTCAACATCAAACTTTAACATTGGCGCATATATGATTTTGACATATGTCAGGTAATTTTTAACGACGCTCAGCCAACAAGGGTGAGAAATCGCACTTGTCAGTGTGAAAAGTACTCTACCGAAAGCGTTCCGAAATACTGTTCGGGTAGCTGTCGAGTAATTGTTCGGTTACCCTCGGTTTCACTCGGCTCATTTTGGAACGCTCTAGAGTAACTTTCGCACTACTCCGTGTAATTCTTACCCTTTTTGGAACGCACCCCCAATTTTATTCACAATCACAATTCATCACATTTATTTATATTTAATCTTCAACAGGCAAGACAAACACATCTTTATTTTGTTTTGTCAGCTAACTACGCAACAACATAGACGGTTGTGCTTTTAGAAAACGTTAGCCTACACTCCACACAAAGAAAATTAATTTACTTTCTAATTAATTATTGTTTTTTTTTGTTTAACTGATCTTTCCTGTGGTGGCCCTAAATTAAGGCCCCCAGCCAGGGCAACAAAATATTATACTACAATGAACGCTCGCTAAGGGCGCCGTCATCGTCATCATGGGGGAACAGCTAGGGTCAGGCTGGGTCTGATTATTTAGGGGATTTAAAGCTACTATTGGCACAGCGACGCGGGCTGGCTCGTAGAGCAAAGGTCGGGGGGAACTACACAAGGTCGTCGCGACGGGCCTCGACGGCGAGGCCGGAATACGGACGGGCGCATCGGTCTGTGTATGTTTTTCCTAAGAGTGCTGGTTTCCCTACGTCTCTCTTGGTGGACTGTCGTGGGGTCATCCGGTTCTACTAGGGAATGCCTTGGACGGCGAATCCTACTGATGGTAGAAGGGGCGTATCGGGCCGCTGACGCTATGAGGGGGTTGGGGTGACGTTCGGCAGATTCGAAGAACCGCTTCGTGAGGCGTTTCATGAACTGCTTTATCGTCGGGATCTTGAGGTCGACATTGAGTCGTTCATTCCTAACGAACCCGTGGCCATTCGGAGAAATCGGTTTTGGAGAGTCTGCATCCTATGGGACGATCTAGCGTGCGCGAATACGGCGCATGCGTACGTCATGATGGGACGGATACATGTGATGTACCTATATGAGCAATTTGCACTTAAGGGTCAAGAGACAACTTGCTGCGTGAGTTGAGCATGCAGTGAAGCCTGCCCGGGCAAAGAAGGCGCGTGCGCGCACTGTCTTTATGTAAGTGCCGAAAGTGAGGTGGCTGTCGAGAGTGACGCCCAGGTATTTGGCTTCTTTTCCCAAGGGATTGGCTTGCCTGACATGGTGATCGGTCTGGGGGAGATGGGTTGATACGCGGTTTACTAAAGAGTACCGCCTGGCTCTTTTCGGGATTGACTTCTATTCTCCACCTCCAGAACCAATCGCCTAAGGCGCTTGCGGAGGTTTGGAGAGTCTTAGCGATGCTGTCCGGGGAGTACCCGGAGCAATAGATGGCCTTGTCGTCAGCGAAGAGCGCTAACTGGGCATTCTTGAATTTAGGGATGCGCTTGTGTAAAGCGTGAAGATGAGTGGAGCAAGGACGGAGCCTTGAGGGACTCCGGCGCGAATGGGGCGAGGCGAGGAAAGCACACCCTCGATGCGGTATCGGAAGGTGCGGTTCGACAAAAAATTTGTAGGCTATTGCAATATACAGTACAGTACCTTTAAATAACATCACTCAAAGGTAACAGGATCAATACAATTAAAACATATATATAAATTAAAGCATTTTTAATTATTTCTCACCTAAGAATTAAATATAAAAACAAACTAATCATTATGTTCATGTTGAGCCTCTGATTCTCTCCAGTTATTTTGGACCATTTCCACAATCATTGTCCAACATTTGGACTGCATGAAATAATAAACAGAACATACAATAATAAACAACCATGATAAGACTAGAAAATAATCTGTTTCTGTTTCAACAACACTTGAAACCGGTCCGTGGAAGTCTTTGGAAGTAACCAAAAGGCTCACAGCAGGCTTTCCTGTGACTGCATGGAGAAATTTACTGAAAGACTGGATGTTATAATCTGTGCCATTAAATTTTCCATAAGGCCTGCCATTATGAAACACCTTCAGAGTTGGCACTCCCACTATTCCATAAATAGTGTTTGTTCCACCATATTTTAAAGCATCTAAAGCTACCATCTTCACATTAGGATACGCCCTTGCAAGAGCATTAAAATGTGGTGCTGCTTTAGCACTGAAAGGGCAGGCTCGAGCATAGAAGAAGACGAGGAGACAGTCAGCTTCCATGTCTCGACTTGTGATTTCTGGATTGACATGTAACAATTTGATCAACTGGGTGGCATTGACTATTTCCACTGTTGGTTCCACGTCTTCATTCGGATCATAAACAATTTCTTTGCACCTTATTATTTTTCGTGTTTCGTTTGCGGAGGCAGTTTTGTTCTCTGCAGTAACATTTGCCAAAGTTACAGTATTATATAAATTAGTAAGTGTTTTATTAACATCGGAAACAACATTGGAAAGTAGTGATTCTGATTCATCTACGTTGGAAACATCAATGTTGTCATTGTTTTCCTTAGCCTCAGTTTCTATTTCTTCCTGGATGTCAAACTGTGCGGTAACTGTTGCTAGCCCTGAAACATATCAGAATTGCTTCATCAGTTTTCAGTGGTGTCCTAAAGGATTTTGAAAAAAAAATTGGATTCCAACATTAGAACATAATTTAATTGTTAAAAGAAGATTACTACATTTGCCTTATTGTAGTACTTAATGGAAATTTCTAATATAATTTACATTACAAATTCTTATAAACCAAAGAAAAAAATGTGAATTTGCACTTTAGTTAAATATTCATAGGGTAATTTATTGAACATGTAAGCTTGTCAAAATTTTGATTAGATATTGAGTTCAATGTACTTGTAATTTCATTGTTTGGCTAAACAGTTTAATTGTTGTGGAATATTTAACTAACATTACGTTCTTCAAACATGTACCAATACCGTCCACTCAACCTTACTGAATGTTAAGGAAGTGTTGACCAGTAACTTAACATAGGTACAAATTTTTAGGATATTTCGAGGATTTCCTTCACGTGACCTTGATGTAGTTAGTGAATGAACTCTCGAGGAAACCACTAAATAAATAATTGTCATAAACTTTTTTTTTTTTGATGAGTTGGAAATCATCAAATGACTGCTCCCATCCTGGGTGCGGCGGGAGGGCGTGTCAGACTTTTACTGACTAAAACCCACTCATGTTCCTTCGATTGCCCTTTATGTTCCAGGGTCACGGTAACTATTATAAACATTCCGCAACATTATAAACATTCCGAAACTAGTCATGATCTTAATGCGAGAAGTCCTTTCAACACCATATTAATTAATCCCAGTAAGAAGAAAGATATTCATTAATATGCTAACAAAATGTATAAATAATGATTATAAAAAGAACGTTTTGTTATAAACATCGAGAATTGAAAAAAAATGGTATTGGAAATGCAACGAAACTTACCAATAGCAATTAGTATGACAAAATTAAATTTTTTACTTATTCGTAGACTCATAATGAAAGCAGTTGACTTGACTGCTATCAGCAACAAAACAATTCGAAAAAAACAGTGGAATACTTATTTACACAATTTAAAATTGTAATTATTTTTTCTGTTTCTGTTTATGACTGATTATGACATTTGTAAATAATTCGATTTGACGTTAAACTGTGGGAACGACATAGCAATATTTTGATTTTACAAAGAAAATAGAGAGAGCAATAATACAATGCTTAAAAAGTAGTTTTGTGGCCTAGGTTGGTTGATGGAAATAAACAACTGCTTGGTGACATTACGCAGGTAATGTTGCCTGGAAAAAAATGCGCATACTGAAAAATGCACGAAAATGCAAGACAGACCGATCGGTGTCCATAGTTTTTATTTTCTTTCAACTTGAAATACATTGTATTGTATTGTATTGTAATACAGTCGTTGCTGAAACTGTTCAAGTTCAGTTCAGGTACTGTAGTACCTGCGCAGTCTATCAGTGGGTTGTATCTCATTAACCACCGTAATAATAAAACAAAAAAAAAAAAAAAATGGTTGCCTGTAAAGTCGGTTTTACGGGCGAAGATTTTACGTGACAACGTCTTTCATATCGATCATAGTTGAGTGGGAGAGAGACGCAAGGCATTCGGCGGGCCTCTCTCTCGTTCGGTGACTCATCGTAACGTTACCGAGCGTTACACTTTTTCATAAGTGACTCCCAGCCGCAACCTAATTTAAGACGTTGTCACGTCAAAAAAGACTTAGGAAAAGGCTTGGAGATGATGACTAATATTAAAAAACTGAAGAGTGTTTGTTTGAGAGTACCCACAAAGAAATCACTATTGGGAATTTCACCCCTAAAGTGATAAAAGGAGATGGTAGTTGTATTTCTACATGCACGCGGACAGACTAGTATTTTATCATTCCTATGTGGATGTTTCATAGTTAAGACTATATAAAAAAAATGGTTGCCTGTAAAGTCGGTTTTACGGGCGAAGATTTTACGTGACAACGTCTTTTACCGATCATAGTTGAGTGGGAGAGAGACGCAAGGCATTCGGCGGGCCTCTCTCTCGTTCGGTGACTCATCGTAACGTTACCGAGCGTTACACTTTTTCATAAGTGACTCCCAGCCGCAACCTAATTTAAGACGTTGTCACGTCAAAAATGGTTGCCTGTAAAGTCGGTTTTACGGGCGAAGATTTTACGTGACAACGTCTTTTACCGATCATAGTTGAGTGGGAGAGAGACGCAAGGCATTCGGCGGGCCTCTCTCTCGTTCGGTGACTCATCGTAACGTTACCGAGCGTTACACTTTTTCATAAGTGACTCCCAGCCGCAACCTAATTTAAGACGTTGTCACGTCAAAAACGTTTTTTTTTAGTTTCTCTATTATTGAACTTATACTTGTCGTCTATCTAAGTCTAAGCTTATACTGCAATCCAGTAATAGGTTTACAGAAAATCGTTTTAAAATTACTTTAAATCGTTTTTATTATAAAAAGAAATCGAAAATTTGCTTGCACTAGGAAATTGAAATCCGAAAGGTAAGTAACACTCTGTATTTTTATGCCGTCAGACGAAGAAGATATAAAACAAATCTATCTAACATGGCTAACTAAATTAAAAAACGACCACAAATCTGAAGAATAATATTTTAACTAAACGAAAGTTATCGATAATTAAATTCGCCCTTTGATTCCAAAAGTTAAATTTCATGTTTAGTTCAAAAGATTTGATCTTTATGAATGAACCTACTGATTGATGGCATAAAATGACAGAATGTTGTTTTTCCAAGAGCTGTATAGGTATATATTTTATGAGATTTCTGATTGATTAGACCCTGTAAGTCAATTTTCTCATCAGGTATAGGTAATAAATACAAAGATATTGTTAAAATGTATAGGTAATTTATTTTCATAACCCTATAAATAGCTAAAAACACTGTACTGTAGCATTATTAATTTAGTTAATACCTTAATATTTCAGATATTTCTTTCTTTGTAATGTAGGCTTAATATTTGATATATTCCTGTTTTTACATTAAAGAAATATCTAAACCAATTTATAAGCTTTTGATTATTACTGTTAATTTATCAGTAAATAAAAATAAAATCAAAATATGTTTTCATTCGAATTTCAAGAACCATACTATTATTCTTTGACTAGTGTCAAACATAGAAAGTTTATCACAATGAAACAGCAGCATTACCTCAATTTCTAAATTGCATTCAAACTTTTATAGATTGTAATGATTGTGTGATGACTCTTACTCAAGAATCAACACAATCTTCGTCTATAAAAATTGGCTGTAAGTGTCTCTCTCTCGTCTAGAGACTGTCTCCATTATGTCTCCCAATGCAAAAGATCTCATCTCTTTCTACCTTACATCATTATTTGTTTACACAAAGTTCTTTTGCAATGCTTTTCAGGGCCTCTGTTTGTTCTTTTAATAACTTCAACTTCTGCCTTAAATAATCTTTTTTAAAATTTAAATAGTCCTCCTTGATTTGAATTTTTCGTTGTTCCTGTGCAGCTAACATATCACAATTGAAAGCACAACTGTTTGTGTGGTTAGAGTTTTGTTTCGTATCATTTTTATGTTTTGTCTTTACTTCTGGTGGATCCGTAAATACTTTTTCTTCAAGTAGCGACTCAGGGTCACTTAAGGAAGCATTGGACCCCGCTGCATTATCAAAACTGTTCTGATCATTATGTTCCTCAAGTGGGACAAATTCTGTACTTTGATTTGTGGTTGAGGATACATTCTTGAGACCCAACGCCTCCTGTTCAGCTGGTGTGAGCATAACTACTGAGCTTGGCAGCTCACCATTTGTCTCAGCCTGCCGTTTCTTCGTCTTTGAACGCAGATCTTGCCAAGTCTGTAAATTAAGGTTTGTTTAAGATTTAATATTGCACATTTACTGGAAGATATTAGAAAAATATCATTTGTTATTTTGTCGTTGAATAGTACTTTTCTCCATTGCCTCCATGATTTTCTCGCACCGGGTATAGAATTGCATTCATTAGCAATGGTGTGCCACAGCTGCTGAGAATCACTATAGTTGAAGTTCTGTGTCACTCTGCACGATATCAACTCAGGATGTTTTGTCATTAGTTCCACCAGCTTCTTTTTCTGTCTTGCTGTTACGTATACTCCTCTTTGTCTTTTGTTTCTATCCATTATTTATGTTTAACGCTATCAATTCTCATTAATTAATCTCTACATAATAAACATTTGCTGCTAATAAGCTATAGTGTTTCGCATCATTACTGACTCACTCGTCTTTTCTCGATTAATAAACTAAAGCGACAGCGACCACTTTAAGTGTAGGGATAAATAAAATGTTTACTTTATGCGAAAACCTTAATAAAACATTAAAACTGGAAACGTCAAGGCTATTTTGTTTGACAGAAGACACTAACTAATACACTATCTATTGACACAAAAAAATGTAATGAAGCTGGAACGCATCATCTCCTTTGTTTTTTTTTAGATCATTATTACATATTAACAGCATTATAAAATAATACATTAATTAAAATAAAAAGAGTAAAGAAATTCTCTAATGTAAAGCTAAAGTTATCTGAAGCATAAAAAAATACTTACTCAGTTTTTTCCAGTTTTTTCAGGTTTTAAAACAAATAGGTAGAAATTGATAATTTAGCATGGTAACAAAAAGATGTGACGTCAGTCGGCCATTTTGTTTTATGTTTTTTATCGGTTGTGGAACGCAGCGGCAGACGATTGACGAACGAACGCGAAACGCGAACTGTCATTCATTTATTATTCACCGAATGTAGTGGAAGTAAAGTGCGCCGTAAAACGTAAAATTCGTGTAATCATTATTTTGAGGCGTATCTTTTGTTCGTGAAATTATGATATGACGAATACTCGTGTCTTCTGCATTGATTCGTGAAATAAAGTGTGGAAAACAATGGCAGGTGCTAGAGGGATTTCGCATCGATTTCTTCATGTCTTTTTGGATTGTCTACTTCTACTTCAACTAGCGCAATACGTAAGTGCCTAATGCCTATTAAGTATAGATGTTACATTTACATTGTTCCGCGCTAATAAGTCTTATAATGTGAATGCTTTTTTTTCTTTATTGCTGGACTCTCAGGGGAGGCCGCTCTGTGACGTAGCCTACTTGTATGATTTTTTATACTGTATTGACTCAGTAAATTTCACTCGCGTGACTTCATTTTACTAATGCTTGTTAACACTACCTTTGTTGTCTCGGTCTCTAATAAGTAGATAGCAATGTGTAGAAGTTAGCATTTTAAAGTAAGTACTGATTTACTGTAGATACAGGACAATAACTTAGATTTTTGCTAGATCTTGCAAACATTTCAAGGATACCATTCAACTATAACTCAGTGCCAATACTCTGAGCCTAACAGTTTTTGCAACCCAAAGTAACTTGTATAAATACATAAATCATCTGACTTGTGAAATAAAAATTTCAACACATACAAAATTGTGTAGGAAAGGCCAAGCAACAGTCTTATTTATTTGCCGTTTATATTTTTTTCTTATGTTATTGTTCATGATGCTAGTTATACTTAATTTGTACGGTGGGCAAAGCAGATAAGTATCCAGGGCCGTCAGAGACAGTTTAAGTTTTCTCAAAAACTCACGGATATTTTCCAACAAAAATTTAAACCATAGTAGAAAATGACTAGTTTTTCAATTAGGTTAAATTTCATTTGAATACATACATTGGTATTCAAGAAAACCTCATATGTTTATGACGGCCCTGGATACTTATCTGCTTTGCCCACTGTACACACATGATTCTAGACACAATAGAAAGACAATAGCAGCCCGACAGCCGGCTGTAACTTGGTCATTGAAAGGTTAATAGACAGTCCAAGAACAATATTGATTTACATGTTGATAAAGCTAAGATCCATAATAAACAGAAAGTTTGATAACAGAATTTGATAAGCAATTCATGCATAAGTCAGGTTGACTGATAAGGTTATATTTCCCATTGTTTTACTTTAGCTGAGCATCAGGTGATCAAAGTCAACCAGCAGGAAGTCATATTGAATTATTTTGCTCAATGATATACCTTAACTCCTAAAGGATAGAGTCAAAAACTTGTTAATAACTACATAGATTTCCTCTTAATTAAAGTATGTTTCCGTAACATGCCTTGCTTTCTATATGATGTGGGTACTAAACCATGCTTTAGTTTATATAGGCAATTCTTCAATGTTACATGAAAACTGTTTCCATAAACAAAACATTCTGTTATTGTGTATTAATGATATAGTCTCTAATAGCACCAATCATTGGGATTGGTGCTATTAGAGACTATATCATTTCATTTTTGACGGGCCTGTTGGTCTAGTGGTTAGTAGCCCTGACTGCTAAGCCGGAGGTCGTGGGTTCGATTCCCACCCAGGACAAACTTTGTGTGATGAGCATGAATGTTTGTTCTGTGTCTGGGTGTGATTTATCTATAATATGTATGTATTTAAAAAATTATATAAGTATGTTTATCAGTTATCTGGTTACCATAACACAAGCTCTGCTTAGCTTGGGATCAGATGGCCGTGTGTGAGTTGTCCCAAGATATTTATTATTTATTATTATTATTATTATTTATTAATATGGATATGACAATATTCCCAGGATTTTAATTAAATTTAATCAGGTAAAATTTCATTAAAAAAATAATGTAGCACCCCTAAGAATCATTTACAATTTAAATCCCAGGAAACTTTTGATGAAAGTAGCGATTCGTAACAATTTTAGGTCATATCCATATTTTTCACCCAAATTCCGATCACTGGTTATCTCAAACAAAGCGCTAATTGTGTATGTGTCTATGTAGCTATCTCGTTGCTTAGCTTTAATAACATTTTTCTTATTAATACTTTAGCAAGTACCATGAAGAGCTATCTAAGATAGAAAATGTTATAATTATAATCAAAATGTTGATAGGTAAAAGGTGTCACGTAGGATAAGGTAAGAAAAAAGAAAAAAATGTCATTCCAGAATCCTAAATTGTGTTTCGTTTTTTTTGCTGTACCTATTTTATATTAACTCTGTATTGGAGCTATTATGAATCACATTACCTGTAATATATTAATTACCTATAATAAATAAAATTATAAATTAGGTAATGAATAACTGATGTGCTAATAAGGTGCTGAGTAAATGTGAACTTACCTACTCTGTCTGAGTTCATCTATAATTCAATGAGTAATTATTGACTTACTATACACTAACATGATAACTGTTAATTGCTACAGAGTGGTATTGAATCATTCTAGAAAGAACAAAAAATGGGCCATTACTTAACTATGTAGAGTGGTCACAATTTGACATGACACAAGCTGATATGTGTCAATCAGAAACTCAAATGGTCCAATTAAGATTAATTTATACCAATAAGCGTTTGTACACTTCAATTGATATGGAATTAAGCTTACTAGAGGGGTCTGCATTGTCCATAAAGCTAACGGAGGAATTTTATTGACTATTATTCATCATCTACTGAACTAAATTAGTGTTTTATTGACTAGTTAATTTTAGAATGTAGTTGGATAAAGTTGTAGTTATGGGTATTTGTATACCTAATTACTAGTATTTACGTTGTACATACTTACAAACATACTTAGAATATTAAACATAATTTAGTTGATAATTATGTTAACAGCATAACTACATCTAAGTTTTGAAGTACAATTTTTAGTTCTTCTTCAAGCTATTAGACAACAATACCTAGGATTCCAAATATCTTCGAATTTCTTGTAACAAACAATCACAGAGTGTTAAAAGGTGTCTGGGGGCGTGTGAATGACACATTTCCGGACCCGCATATAACTCCAGTCTGACGCTAATGCGCCCCTAACATGGAAAGGAAATTAATGTAATGTAACTAAGGCTATATTTCGCCAAACTTTTGTACCTAAAGCTTTTATTTGTGAAATTTTGACAAACGACTGATTTTGCGTGTAAAATACTGTGAAATAGTCAAAATAAATTCACAGGCTATGGTATAAAAGTTTAATAAAATTCACCCTAATAAATGTAAGAAACAAGTTTTTATATAAACACATTTCGCGCTGTAGAAAAATCTAGTCTGGCTATATATTTAAATTCCTTACATTCGTTGTTTCTTGTAAGTTCGTAAATTATATTTGTACCATGGGTTTAGCTGTCCGAAGTCGATGATTAACTACGACACGAAGTACCTGCAAATAAGCAGATTTGAATAACACGGCACGCGCAACCTTGACCGTAGCTAAACTACGGAAGGGCGGCGGTGACAATACCAATAAACTAATAATCCTTGTCAAAATCCGATTTACCGAAACTTCCTACCATCAATGTTAAGGACGAACCCATGGTATTTTCTAGACCAAGGTTGGTACATAACTTAGTATGTGAGTGTGAGCATGCTTACTATTTTACGAGGCTGATGCCAACATCTGCATTCATGTGCACGTTCAAACCATGAATATATGGAGCTACCGATAGTATTAACTCTTTGCCTATTCAAACCAAATTCCACATTCATCAAAATCATAAAAATCTTCATTGACTCTACATTCTCAGAATCCGGAACTAAAGCAAAACTAGCTTTGAAAAGAATGTTAAATTTGCGAAATAAATTACCGATGTCAAAGTTCAAATCTATTAAAATATCGGATGTAATTATTTTTTTTCCAAAAATTATCGACTCAGAATATGTATCGTTTTTAATTTATTACCGGAAGACTGGGGCTAATTTAATCGCTATTACGGTGGAGTTTACTACGATAAACAAACATTTTCAATTTATTTGGCAACTTGTTTTAAATAATAATAATAATAATAATAATAATAAGCCCCCTAAACAACCACACGTCCTGACGCCCCCTAAACAACCACACGTCCTGATTGACCATCTAATCACGTGGGGGGCGGACACACGAATGAGAAATTACTGTCGTGGCCAACGTGGCTCTGGAAACCCATTAAAAATGGAGACACGTTCAAAAAGAAAACGTTTAGGACCGCTGCCCGGGGGCGATCGCCGGGGCGCACCTGGAGCTGACGCTGGGTGTCACAGCATGCGAACCGTCAGCGGTGAGGAGTTGAGCAGGCGGGCTTCCACCGACAAAGATGTTACAGCCGGAAACAATGACGATGGTGATAGACTGACCGACAGGACAGACACCCCTGTAGAGCCGTATAGTCCAAGCACAGTATCGTACACACCCTCAAGAACATCGTCACCATCCATACCATCATCACCTCACACACCATCGTCATCCCCAATAATTAGTATTAATTCAGTTCCACCTACTCCAACCTTGACTGTTGCGCGGGAGGTAAATACCTTTTTACCCGCGTCCACCAAGGCTGGGAAAACAAGAGTTCGCATGAGATGGAGTAAAGATGTAAACCTATTCATCATGCGAACCTACTTTCATATCACTAAATTAGAGACAGACATGACCACCTACAGACAACAACTGCATGCACTTTTCACACAACAGTACCCAGAAATTACAGTAACTGAACAAAGGATATCAGATCAAAGAAGAGCCATACAAAGGAATAAACTTCTATCGCAAGAAGTAATAGACCAGCTAAGAGAAGAAGTACGAACACAACTAGTACAGGTAGAATCGCAAAATTGTACGAACGGTAACGCTATACAAAATACAAACGAGAATCAATTAGAAGAACAATCACAATTACATCAATTACAATCTAACATTGAACCCCAACCATACTACCAATCACAAACATCACACACAGCCACACAAACCGAATCTGTTACCCTAACAATAGAAAATGATATTGAGACAGTAGCCGTGGATCAAATCCCAATCACAAGCGCAAATATACAAGAAATACATAGCAAATTCATAACAACGCTTACACAATATTCTGGGATGGACCCAACTGCTAGACCCAATCTTCCTAAACTAAAATATAGCCCTAACCTTTTTCGCTTAGTTAATTTATTTAATGAGAACATATTAAAACAGTTTTTATCTGATGACACTAAACTGACAGACATACATACCCTTATTTATTGTACAGCAGTAGTGATTTCCGAAGAACTCAATTATAAAATCACTGAACATTCTAGAAATGAGACACAAAGAAACAAAATAATACCATCATGGCAATATAGGCTGGAAAAAGACATAGAAAAATTAAGAGCCGATTGTGCTAGACTTACACATTATATTAACGGTAGTAGATCTAATAAAGTAGTTAAGAGAGTCGAAACAATATTCAAAAATAATTCCAAGCACACTAGACACGAAAATAACAATAGAAAACCAGAAGAGTTCCTCGATACATTAAAACAAAAACTAGCACTAAAAGTCCATAGGCTAAGGAGATATAAAAAGGCACAACAGAGAAAAAAAGATAACGCTGTATTTGCTACGAATGAAAAAATGTTCTATAGAAACATACAAAAACCACACACTGCTACAACTATTGAGAACGAAATGGTCACACCATCGAAAGAACATTTAGAAGCTTATTGGTCTAGTATATGGGAAAATCAGGTACAACATAACGATAAAGCAGCTTGGATTACAAAAGAAGAAACAAAATGGAGGGTAATAGATGAAATGGACTTTCAAGAAATAGCTGAATCTGATATATTAAACATAACAGCTAAATTACATAATTGGAAGTCACCAGGGTTAGATAAAATTCATAATTTCTGGTACAAAAAATTAACAACATTGCACAAACTTATAGCCAAAAATTTAACAGATTTAGTATTAGGAGAACAAAACATACCCGAATTCATTGCGACAGGAATAACGTATATGCTCCCTAAAACTGAATACACATCTGAACCTTCAAAATACAGACCAATCACATGCCTACCCACAATTTACAAAATACTTACATCAGCAATTGCTAATAAAATAAACTCACACATAGAACACCACAATATAATAGCAGAAGAACAGAAGGGATGTAGGCGGGGCCATATGGGGTGTAAAGAACAGTTAATTATAGACTCTACTATTCATAAACATGCTACTACAAAAAATAGAAACCTACATTGCACTTACATAGATTACCAAAAAGCCTTCGACAGCATTCCACACTCTTGGCTAATACAGATTTTAGAAATATATAAAATTAACACAAAACTAATTGATTTTTTGCGCATTATAATGACACACTGGAAAACAACACTTCAGCTTAAGAACCGTCTCAATACCCAAATCATTACCCGACAGATATGTATCAGGAAAGGTATATATCAGGGTGACTCACTAAGCCCCCTCTGGTTCTGTCTCGCCTTAAACCCCTTGTCTCACTTACTCAACCAGTGCCGGGCTGGATATAATATTAAACACAACACCGAAGAAACAACTATCTCACATCTGATATATATGGACGATATTAAACTATTTGCTAAATCTGAGAAAGAAATGAAAACGCTTATAGAAATTACAACATCATTTAGTCGAGATATTAATATGCAATTTGGGTTAGATAAGTGTAGAACATTACATATTATAAGAGGTAAAATAAAACCCGGTAACTATGCAGTTAACGACACTGACACAATAGCAGCTATGGAACCAACAGACCTATACAAATACTTAGGATACAAGCAACTCAAAGGACTTGACCATACAGCTATTAAACAGACACTAAACACTGAATACAGGAGAAGAATTAATGCCATTTGCAAAACGCAGCTATCTGGAAAACACCTTATTAAAGCCTTAAATACTTTTGCCGTACCAATACTGACCTACTCATTCGGAGTAATAAAATGGTCAAAAACTGACATAGAACAGATAGAAAGAACCACACGCACAACACTCACTAAACACAACCACCTACACCCCAAATCTGCGATTGAGAGACTCACCATCAAAAGGCACATTGGAGGGAGAGGCCTAATTGACATCCATCACCTTTGGCAAAAGCAAATCATTAGACTCAAAACATTTTTCCAAGCAAAATCTCGCACTAGTTCTATACATAAAGCTGTTACATTAAATGATTTAAATTATACCCCGCTAAACCTTAATGAACAAAACACACAAGACACAATCAACACTGACCCACAGAATATAAAAATTGAAAATTGGAAAAAGAAGGTCCTTCATGGCAGACATCCCCATGATTTAGAACAATCCCATATCAACACAATAGCCTCCAATAAGTGGCTTAAAGTAGGTAACCTATTTCCAGAAACCGAGGGCTTTATGATAGCTATACAAGACCAAATAATTAACACGAAAAACTACAGAAAATATATCATTAAGGACCCTACTGTCATCAACGATAAATGCCGCAGGTGCCACACTCAATCTGAAACTATACAGCACATAACCGGAGCATGCACAACCCTCACGCAGACAGACTACACTCATAGACACAACCAGGTTGCAGCAATTATTCATCAAAAACTAGCACTCAAACACTCTCTCATTCAAAATACTAAAACCCCCTACTACAAGTACACACCACAAACTATCCTAGAAAATGATACACACAAACTGTACTTTGACCGCGCCATTCTCACAGATAAAACCATTCACTATAACAGACCAGACATTACCCTACAAGATAAAATAAGAAAAATCACATACCTCATAGATATAGCAGTGCCCAACACACACAATCTACAAAAAACAATAGCTGAAAAAATAAACAAATACGCCGAGCTGAAAGAAGAAGTCGCAAGAATTTGGAGACAAGACAAAGTTTACGTAATTCCCATAGTCCTCTCTACCACGGGTGTTATTCCCAACCATCTTCTCCGTAGCTTAAAATTAATTGATTTAGAAGAAACCGTTTACATAATTTTACAAAAAGCAGCCATTTTAAACACATGTAGGATAGTAAGAAAATTCATGCAGTTGGAGGAAGAAATCACACCCTCTTCTTAAATACACCACACGCCGCGTTTACTTGGTTTCGGCCCGTGAACGTAGCTAATACCAGCCTAAGAGCTGAGAAATACAAACACACACAAATAATAATAAACCCGCAGGGCAGCTTGTGGCGAGCTGTCGGGCAGTAGCGACCCCGTGGACCTGACCTCCTGGGAGACCCTTTGTTCTTCATCTCTGGCTTGCCTTAACTGGCCGGCCAGAGTGAGCACTGACGAGGAACAAGGCTCCCACCTCACTCTTGCCTTAATTGGCTGGTTTGAGTGGAGATTCGCAAGAGCAAATTTGCTCGGGGGAAGGAAGTATTCCAGTAAGATGCTGGTAGGGATCTTGACCGTACTTCCGGGATTGTCCTGATAGCCGTGGAATACCTCTCCACTCCTCCAGCACCTCGATATATGTTGCCCCCTTGTCGCTACGTCACTATGTGCTAGCGGCCGTTTTCGGGGGCCCATTTACTGAGTGTGCAAGTCACCCCCTGCCTTTTATCCGTGTATACAAGCATTGGTTAGGCAGGGGCCATAGCCATTCAATAGTTTCAGATAAGTAATCCATCTTAGCAACCAAAACCCATAGTCCAATACTTTCTTTATTCCATGACCTGCAATAGACCACCACCAACCGGCGGTTGACCTTAGGTGCACTTGAGTGGTGCATATAGGGATAATCGCCGGTTGGTGTCCCACTTCATATTATAAAGCTTTATTTAAGGGGCCTCTGCGAGTTGGCTTCGGCCCCTCGTACGCCTTTCAAAGGACCGGGACCCCAGGGTCCCGAGAAACTTAAAGTTTAAAATATAAATAATAATAATAATTATAATAATACGTTTATTAGTACATAAAAGATTTAACAACACGATACATAGCATATGAAAAACATTGGATTGTACTACAAAGATTAAGATAAGAGACAGCTTTCCGGGCTCCTAAACTAGGTACGCAGACCTGTATCTTAGAAGTCGGTGATTTTGCGGTTTCATTTTATAAAATACAACCGTGACTTTTCTAATACAGTGGTTGTTAATACAGCAATATGGGTTACTGAGTGTTTGTGTATCTGAGGGTGTGTAATGAGTGTAAGTGTAGTGTGCATGTAGGGAGATGTGTTTGCGAGTGTTTAAATAGCTTGTTTCAGAGTAGAGAATTGATAAGCTTATGATGCGACTGTCAATATAAAAATCCAGCTAATTGATGGCGGCGATGGATATTTTGAAGACATGCTTTCATCCACACACTAGCCCCTGCCGCCGTTACAGCTCTCTTTTCAGCTGTACATATTATGAGCTTTTACAAATTATAACCATAATTTTCTTTGGTCTAGCTCTAGTCCCCTGTTCAAATTACCATCTATAAAGATTAGCTAAATTAACATAACGTCTAAGAATCGAGTCACTTTTGATACAGTTAATAATTAATTTCTAAAGGTAATTCAAAGTAGGCCCTTGCAGAAGGTCTCCCCATAAGCGATGGCGTCGTTTCCATGCGTGTCCGATGCAGAACGAATATGGTTGCGACTGCAAGCGCGCCAAGGTTCATCGGCGTACCCCGAGTCTTCGTCACGCGTGCGTGAGGCACATAACAACCAGCTTTGTTTTTCCTTATTACTACACATTCAAGGCGACCGTCCACGAGAAAATAATTCTCTTAATTGCGGAATCCGTTTAAGTAGGAAAAGCGAAAATGTTAACTGCTCTTTTAAGGCTTGAAAGTTTGAAGCACCCTAAAAATTGGGTCAACATTTCGTAATTTATACCTAGCGCGATAAAGGCTGCGTCGTTTTACTTACTAATTAAATTAAATGTTTACTTTTTCCAATATTCTGAATGAAGTTATTATTAGCCATAAATTGAAATTACTAAGCCTTAAACTTTGTTTACAAAGTCTGTCTCGTAATTTTCCAGAAACCAGAAAACTGGAACGATTACGTTTATTAAATTTACGCACTTAACGTTAGTTCATTCGTATAAAATCTGACATACCTACTTTATTCTATGCTTCAGTAATTATTTCTATAGTAATGTGGAAAACATGACTTCAAGTATACCCAGTATACCGATACATCTTGGCTCAAAGGTCGTAATTACAATAAAGACATTTTAGTGTGTTGTTTGTGTCCGATTTATCAATATGTGATTCATCTGTTTATTTTAAGAACTTAATGTACAACACATTCCGAAATAAATAATATTTTATTCAAACCACACAAAAACAACAATAAAACCTTTGAACACACGTGATTCAAGACACAATAGAAAAACAATAGCTGCGCGACAGCCGGCTGTCGCTGGGTCGTGGAAAGATTAATGTTGGTTACCTCTAATCACAAAGATCTAACTCAAAGTTATTAAAGAGCAATGATTTGCAACTAATTCCTGTCATACAGAATTATACCGAGTATCGATTATGAGTATGACGCCAGCGGACGTCCAATGGAAGTTAATTTCAATTTGGTTGGTCCGAGTATATCATGCATAATTCGGGATACTCTGAAGAAACCTTGGCTCGCTTTGGAGGTCACAGCGAATGTGAATATGTCGATGCTTTTTTTATGTTTTCGTCTGCTGGAGCGGTTATAATTTGTCTCAGGAATGTACCAATTGCTTATAAGTTTTTATTTTGTTTGTTGCTACTACCTACATAACCACCGGCTAAATGTTATTTTATTTTGGTAAGAGACTCCTGGGTATAGTTATTTATCCGTTCCAAAAAGCTCAAAAAAGTTTGTCCCAGACTGAGAGGTAACAAATAACAAAATATACATTACTAGCTTCTGCCCGCGGCTTCGCTCGCGTTAGAAAGAGACAAAAAGTAGCCTATGTTACTCTCCATCCCTTCAACTATCTCCACTTAAAAAATCACGTCAATCCGTCGCTCCGTTTTGCCGTGAAAGAAAGACAAACAGACAGACAGACAGACACACTTTCCCATTTATAATATTAGTATGGATGTTATAAAAAATGGTTATTATGATCTCTACTGCTATGTAATTAATGTCTGGCACCTTGTTGGCACCTGAATCCTTATACCGTCGTAACGGACAGTGGTTCCGAACGCACGATGAAATCAGACTGAAGGTCACAAATCGACCTCTGTGTAAAAAACGCAAATAAATGCAATGACATTTTTTTATACCAAACGAAAAATTTTGCAGTCTTCCTCTATTCACGTATTTGAACGAAATCGGAGACCTAAGCTACTTAGGTACGTTTTTTATGCCCCTGATTGCGTCCGCGTGGAAGAGAATTCCATAAATCATTGTCTATGACAATAGGCGAGACGACGAAAAAAAGTAATTAGTCCGGGGCAGTTAGATTATTAACAAATTTTGGACTCGTTTTTTTTTCTTTTTTCTCGTAAACGAAAAACGACGACGATACAGTGCGTTAAAGTAGTGCGTGACGTCACGATATGATACAATTTTTGCAGGAAGGTGACGTCAAAAGCGTATTTTTTTATTAATTTGATAAAGCAAAAAAATATGTGTCCCGTATTTTTGGCCGATCTACAAGACGGACTAAACAGAATGCCATTTTTTTTATACTGTCGTCATCCCTATTTTGACGGTGTCTATCAGTAAAAAAAAAATGCGGATCACAACAAACAATTATTCTGAAAAATAACTGTAAAATAATGTTAATTTATTTCTCGGGAATAACAGATTTGATATTTGGCTATTCAGCAAACCAAATAAGTACTGAAGTGTTTATAAATTCTGACTGTTTAAAGAGTCTTCAAAGATTTCCTTGTAAAGAACAAGGAAATCTGTTTGGAACTGGATTGAACAAGGATTGAATAAATCTCTGTAACGGGAAATATCCGTCCACCGAGAGACATAATAACCACAATATTATAAGTACTCGGAGTACGTCATGATCTCGCAATGACTCACTTGCAGAACCGGAAAGTCCTGATTCAAGTTTAACAACTACAGGAATCAATTACTGGAGTACAATATTCTAGTAAAACAACCCTTATGACAAACTTGTTAAAGTCTTATTTAGTTTGATTTAGTTATGACAGACAGGGGTTGTAGTAATTATGTCAGTGCTTACAGTTTAGGCTCTATCTAAGTGAACTAAGGTTGTATTTGTGATGTGTAGTCACGTTTAGGGGAAGAAAAATAAGCTCTAAATATTGATTTGAGACGACAGAACGACATGTGAAACGGCAGTAACTAGCAAAATATTCAATGTTTTCGATTGAGGCTCAGAAATGTTTGCATTAGTTAGTTAATATTAGGTAGTAAATTCACTAGTGAAAAACAAAGTTATCTACTAGTTTCGGCAGAAAGCTACTAGTTTCGGCAGGAAGTGAAAAACGCCCATAAAAACTGACTCAGCCGATAATCCTGCAGCTTGTTGTCACGATGCAGTGACTCACTCGCAGCAAACGATCACATCTCACTTTAATGTTCCATTTGTCATTCGGTTCAAAAACCTAGAACCTCTACTGGTGAACCGATATAAAGAGTAGGGTAGTAGAGTAAGACGTTTTCAATAATTTATAAACCAATAGGGAAGATGCGAACATAGTATTTATTGAAAATTTATTAATAACATGTTGAAAAAATGTAAATGAAGGGCCTCTGCAACTTTTTTTTTGCATAATGTTTATTTTTATCAATAAAATATGAATTTAAAATTACATGAAATGAAACGTAATTTAAAACACCAATCAGCGTTAAGCGACTGGAATGACGTCACTGGCACGTTCCAAAACGTGCGAGGAATTCACTCGAAAATTAAAAAGAGGTTCTAATACGATTTTTAATTCGAGTCAGAATAATGACATTTCCAGTGTTGCAGGTTTTTAGTTCCAAATAAATCGAGTTTTTACAATGAAATCTTATTCGAGATTTTTTTTGATTCAATATCAAATTGCCTTTGATTATATAAAAAAAATATTACATGTTTACGCTTAATAAATAGAAGACATACACGGTAGATAATTTAATATTACATAAACACTGTTATATTATTTGTTTTTGATAAGGTCCATATTTCTAAAATTGATTTATTTAAGATGTATTCAATAAGTATTTTATTTATTTATTTAATTATTTACAATAATAAAACGCTTTGGTACCTAATAAAACAAAGCATGACTAAATGTCTAAGTGTCTGCGATTGCTACTTTATCGTCATCGTAACAATAAGTGCATTAGAACAATCAGCGAGCGATTAGCAATCGATTCATACATAATACGATTTTTTTTGACGTTAAGCGATTAATCGCGCGATCACTGCGCAAATATTGGTGATTGCTGTTTCATAGGTAATAAATAAGTCAGCGGAACTCTTTAGAGTAACTTTCGCGCTACTCCGTGTAATTCTTACCCTTTTTGGAACGCACCCCCGCAGTTAGTTGTTATCATAATATTATGTTCTGTGGTTGTCATTTTGTCAAAGTAAACAGAAATAGTAATAGTAATAGTTTTGTAGGAATAAAATTAGCTTTAGAAAAGCAAATTCGCGCATTCTTCTAATGACTCTTTAATTATGATTTCGAAGGCATGCAATTTTCTTCGACTGTAGTTACTTCATCTTTTGAACTTTTCTTACTGTTATTCACTAATAGTCTAATCAACTGAAGTAACACACCTTCGATATGCTTGAAGCCTCTGTCTGCCATGATACAAAAACAAGGTCCAGGAGGTAAAGATTCCATAAATCCAGATTCTTCAAATATTTAAAATCAGAAGTTCAGCCACCAAAACTATCTGATACAAAGTTTGTAACCCCGTCTGGTGTTGGAGATATCAACATGAGTCAACATGCTTTTTTGCATAAAAAAGCATTGCATACATGCTTTCATGCGGTATTATTATGACCACGAGATGTTGATTGATAGTTTATTTTCAAATTTTAGCAATAAAAGTATCTGGAATGGCGAAAAATAATAAAAAGTTATAAAAATTAGAGAAGAACAATACATCCAGAGATACAGTGTCACTGCAGTGACGTCATCGGAACTATTGGTCCGTTTTCGCGCGGAAGTTTAAACTGTCAATTTAAAACCGCTTTTTTTTACAATAAATTTCAACATTTTAACTTTTTAATATATTAGTGGTCTATTTTACATGTAATTCTTTAAAATCAAAACAAAAATAAAAATATTGCATCTTCCCTATTTCGTGTTCTTAATTGAATAAGGTATTGGTCACCCAGAAGCCATTAAAAAGGCGAGTGTTTAATGAGTCAAAGTGTCAGCCGCAGTCGGTAAGGATCGATAGGCCTCCGAGAGATATGTCCTAAGCATTGTGTAGGTTTCCGTTAGGCCGTAAACCATCCCTCTATGCTCATCATAAGGACTCTCTCGTCTCACTCATCCTACAAAAAGGTCGTCGATATAAAGTAAGAATATACTCGACTAGTGTTGTTAACAGAATTAGTTATTTGAAGAGTGGTTTCTGCCAAATTACACGAATATTTTATTACTCCCTTGCTTTACCTTGAATTCATTTAACGCATTCCGCAAATGTTAACTTCATTAAATCATGCTATGTTCTAATTTAGTTTATAGCGAACTCTTAATTTACAAGTCCAGTCTGTAAAGGGTTTAACATCGTGTTTGAGAAACGTTTACACGTTTCCGAATGTTGCGTGATTTATAAAGAATCTTAATACTGTTAACCTGGAGGTTTCAATGTAAATGATTAACGAGCGCCAAGGAAATATTTACCTCCTTTGTGTGAACGTTATCTAAAGCAAATACAAAGGAGCATGATTGTGGGCGTAACGTAAATATTCAACAAAAATACTGAGCAGAGGCCTTTGAACCTTTCTATGTATAAGCTTTTGAGTGATGGCTTGAATCTTTCAATAACTTGGAAAGTTAAGAGCTGAATTTTTCCGTACACTGTATTGAGGGCAGTAACTGAAAGGTCAAAGAACCCTGGGGTAGTTTGTATTCTTATCTGGATGAATGGCAATTTTATTGTTATTCTAAAGAAAGCAAAACTTAGCGAGACGCGTAAAGGCGAATTTACGGTGTTCGTTCTTCGTTTCCAATTATGGCACAAATTCCTTTTACAGGCGACGAGAAGATTTTATAGACTGAGATTTCTGAAAGTCTTTCTTTGAAAATTTTGCTAGAACAATTTGATCCAACATCCTGCTTTATGTTTTCTTACACTTCGCTTTTGGCATGATCCCCACTGCAGATTTGTTTTGATCTATGAAGTTTATTTAATATCTTACTTGAATTAATTTGACATGACTGATGATTTGAAAACAAATAATAAAAAATCTTTGCTTACGTCTTAATGTTATTGTTGAAATATTTATTTCGTGTTACCAGCCTGAATTATTCAATGTTTTTCAGTATTTTTTTATTTCACCGTTATGTTCAGTTGGCTGGAGGGAAAAAAAAAACATGATTTTGGGTCAAAATTTGCTTTTCAATTTGAATTCTATTATATGTCTTAAATATTAAAACTGGTTTTGAATCGTAAAGTCAATGTTAAATGTATGGGGTCGACTATTTTTAATTCGCATGTTTAAGCAATGAGAAAAAAGCTTATTTAATCATAAACCTGACGGAGGATGTTTATCGTTGCATCTGGATTCTTGGGTACCTTTTTTAGTAGGAGTATTCTTAGGTAGATAATAGTAGATATTTTTAGTTTTGCTATTCACTCTCGTCTGTTCACAAATCTCAAGTCCGTCTCTTGGTTACCTATTGTTATTTGGTACAACCCAACCATATAACCAAGTTCTCCATTACACAAACTATGTTACAGTTACAGCTGTATAAAATGTACTCTGAACTATTTTAGTTTTCAGTCTACCACTACACGATATTCCAATGTTTGTTGTTCTCGATTATGTAAACAGCTCGGCTGTCGTTCAGTGTCATTAATATTGTCGATATCATTCTAATTCGTAACGGGTCCTGGCTCTTTACTATTCCCATGCCCCACATGACTGGCCTTTGAGTGATATTCTAACGTCATCGACGACATCCGTCCTATTCAATTGAATTACAAATATATTGATGTTCAATTTATCGACGTTTGCTTCTATGGACGTCATGATCTCCCCTCTTCTACTGGACTTTAAGAGAACTTATATCAAGCAAAAAGATGCTGTATGATACGCCCTTGGAATGGTCTACCTGGTGCTTGGTTGTTTTTACAATAAAGTAATCATTGGCAAACGATGCAAAACCATTGCAACATAAAGAATTTGTTTATAAATCTTATTACAAAGTGGTCTTATATTATAAACTTTAGTATCAGTACTTAGTATGTTCGTTTTAGGTGAATGCATGACGCAGTTCCAGAACATCATTTCAGGTTATTTATAGCGACAGGTTTCTATACTTGCATAGCTCTATTCCTTCGCAAGCGCATGCTTGGCAACAACACCATGCCAAGCTATGGCGAACTTACGCTTTGTTGCGTCTTGTTTATAGTTACGTGCATCTGAAAACCGTGTTGAATGACAACCTGTTTATTAAAGTTCATCAATAGTATAGATATTACTAAGACGCAGTGCGTATTTTTCAGTTATATCAGGATGTTTTGTAGTGATCATAGCTTCGTAGTCATAATATGATGATTTCTTATCAATATACTCACCCTACTATCACATCTATCTAAAACATTAATTACCGTGTGTATTGTTTATGGTCTTTGTCCGTCTTGCAAATTATCTAAAATAATTATTATAATGATTACTAGAAACAGATGACCAACAAAATGATTCATTCTTTGTTTGATTAATAAATATGTGAGCTAAGAATTGAACAATATAAAATATTAAAATTATTATAGCTAGTGTAAGTAATTTTGTACACGTGTTTAGCAATATATTGAGTAGTAAGCAAAATTCGCGTGTTTCCAACATTGCAGTAAATGAAATAATTGATTATTTCGATACGTTTCCGTTAATAAAATTTACAGAGCACGCGATTTTTGCTGGCACGTACAAATTCTATATAGAATCTTTTACTATAAGTATTAAAATATACGAATTCAGATCATACCCGTCTTTTTGCTGCGTGGCGAGCAGAAGACAATTGAACCCTCAGTATTTCTTTCCAAAGCCATATTCACTAATGGTTTGATTGATACGCTAACACTAAGTGTCAAGATTCTTGTATAAAAGAGTATAAAGATAAAATTACAAGCACAGTATTACCGGGAAGACGCAAATCGTGCGTCATTCGCGTGTCAGAATGCTGGTTGCCAAGTAGTTGCATCTACCTAGCTGATCCTACTTCCTTGATGCTAAGATTCCAGTGTCATATTTCAAAAAGCCTATCAAGTTTCCAAATGATATCGTCATAACTTCTTATGGCAGTGCTCAGTAGTTCGTATTCCAGTCTAAACTTTCGTCGGTTGACCAACCATTAACCAAAAACAAATTGGCTTATGGTGCAACGTCATTTGACGTATTTAGCCAAATTTTCGCGTTACTTGGGTAATACCAACTATACCCCAGACTTTTGGGAATAAGGTTTATATTGCGTTGCACCGAATACGCAAATATTTGCATATTCGGTGCAACGCATTTTTAAACACACCAAGTAAAGACGCGCCATTACACAATTTTAAAAGCAGAAACGCCACATAGCACTGTAACATACATAAAAAGTTTGCGATACGTAAAATGTTAATGTTACACAACTTCTAAGAATAAAGGAAACCAGTTCTCTGATCACGTTTTCGTTGGACAAAGAACTTAATGGAAATACTAATTAGATAGCTTTTGAACTGTGTAATATTTTGTTGCAGATACCTTCAGCATCGGCGGAAGGCCACTGCGTGTGGTATGGCGTATGTGCCTTAAAAGGAGAGAAACCGACAAACTGCGCGTACAATGGAACAGCTAAGCCCATCCAGAGCACTGCTATGGTGAGTGCTAATAAGTTCAGGTTTATTCGAGACAGCTGCAGAACAATTGCTTCCTTTGGCACTGAGTACATTCTTAAAGCCAGGGCTTAATAAGCAATTGGCTGTTTTCTCATCCTCTACCCCAGATTCAAGGCTAGCTGTAACCACTTATCTTAGTATGTATATTTTTAGTCTGTCACAGTAACCAGTCTGCCGTCGTTTTGCATTTAGGTTTACTTTCTCCAATTTTTACATTATTATCTTGAGATATCTCTTTAGAATATTAGCACAGATTAATTCAAACACGTTTCCTTAGTTAGGTTTTAAACTTATTTACTTGTTTTTCGGTAACCTGTAACTGGTTATAAACCTCGCAAAGAACAATGCCCACCTTCCATACATTTGAAAACCTGGTGATGAAAGTAAATGTATAGTTATCAGATATAGTAGAAATACTACCTGTAAGTTTAGAAAGTAATATCTTATAGTCATTTCAGTGATTTAAACGCCACGAAGTCCAGAAAATATTTTTGTTTATTTTTAGGTTAGGATTTGCCGTCACCAGAAATAATGAAACAAACGTGCGTTAACTAATTAATAACGCTCGAAGTTTAGTCTAAAATAGGAATATTAGCTAACTATGGTTTAAAACGTCTTTTTTATTTTGTTAATTCCTTGAAACAAACTGCCATTAAGTCAATGCTAAGACTCCATGATTATCATTATAAAATGAGTGTAGAGTTAAAATCTGCCTTCTCCAGGACACAATATTTATTTTGTAAGACTAACATTTAGTTTCCTACTGGCTAACACCACATAGTAAATACACATATACAATTTGTGGTTAAATAATTAGGTACATTATTCACATATTATTAAGTATATTGCTTTTAATTTAATTAAGTATGCCTAGGTATACACTAACTAGATTAATTTATTTAAAAAATAAAAACACAGCAGTATAAAATAGTAGTACTTTCTCATAATTATTTATTATTTAATTATTTATTAGGGTGTTATTTATCTATAATATTTATGCATTTAAAAATTATATAAGTATGTATATCAGTTGTCTGATTACCATAACACAAGCTCCGCTTAGCTTGGGATCAGATGGCCGGGTGTAAGATGTTCCAGGATATTTATTTATTATTATAAGTACTTACTAAGTCATATCTTTAGATTCTTGTTGTCAAAGTGATCACTTATTTATCAACCTAACACCTTTTATACCTGTTGACTGAAACGGGAAAAGTAAATAAAACACTATGTTACAATGGAATAATTTATTGATATTCATCATTTTCATCCAAATCACTTACAACTACGTCATCCAGAAATTCTGCTGGAGTAGATATATTGGTTTTGTACTTAACCCATCCAAGATACCACACTACTGTCATCACGGGAGCGCAACATACGACTAAAAATTACAACAATATTCAATGATCCCATTACTGCCAGGCACATTATTTTCTACTAAAATATAAACATAATATTGTTTTCTTGAAATGTGCCTGGACTTGATTTTTCCTCTTATTAGTGTTTTATCATCACTTCCTCTAAGATTATATTGAGAAAAGTCTTGCGTCAGCTTGTTGTTAATAGCTCGTTTATGGTTCTCATGAGGAGATCATTATAAGGTTCACATATGTAATCTTCCTTAGTAATCTGAAACAGAAAACTTAATGTAAACTTCTTTTGATTACATAAATATACAATAGCTTAATACCAGGAGGATATGTTGAAGAAATAGTTTCACATAACAATAAACTACAGTCCAAAATGAAGATTATTTCATGTCAATAATCTTTGTATATACACATTTTTGTCAGTGTATGTGTTATGTATGTCACACATTGTTTATGAGCTTTGCGTGATTCTTACAATGTGATTTTTTGTTTAATAATAATAATGAGCATAAAATACTTACGATTACTGGTGATATCCACTCGCTAAGTAACGAAACAACTCTTGTGTTCAGCTCATGAACGAGATAACGCCGAAACGTATTTATGCAGACATTGCAGTTTATGCAAAGTATACGTCGACTTGTTTTCGATGGCGGCATTGTCAACAGGACGAATTTATAACGGTATCAGGTATGGTAAGCAAAGGTTGTCAGATGAGGAAGATATCGGAGTCCGGGGGAGGTAAATAGGGTCGTAAACTCGTAATCGTCGCAACGCAAGCGCAACAACGAACGAAGGACTGTGCGCCGCGCCGATGTCAATTGTCAATCGTAGAACTGTCAAATGTCAAAAAAATCCATTTCACTTGCGCACACTCAATAAAACACTGAATGATTAATTTAATTTTATTAATGCGTTTTTATTAAAATTATTTTCTTCGTTCCATGACTAATAAAGAGTTAGTTACTGATCGAATTAAATGTAAAATAAGTATAAAACTAAGGAATAAAGTTAAATATGGTCAACAAGCAATTTGTAAAATGGAACGTTTTAAAAATTGATGGTTTGGATGCGTTCAAAATATGTCAATACGTTAAATCAAGCTTAAATAAATAAAATAAAAAATCTTTTTTTCCTGCGTTTCTTTTAACATTGTGATAAGCGTAATTAATACACAATTTAATAAGCTTTTTTTTAAGATTTATTTCATTTCTATACATCGCCAGGTGAAAAATGAGCATCCTTCTTTTGATAATTATGTAACCGTGTAGTTTATCAGAATAGTCTAGACTGCCTTAACTCGAGGGATTCTGCAGACGTATAATGCTAAGAGCCTCATATGTCAGATATATATCTTAAAACGTCTACAATAAATTGTACAAAATATTGTCATCTTAACATTTGCCCTACTTGGCAACTCTCTTTCAACTGTTTGATGTATGAACTTAATGCCCGTTTGAACACTTTTAGCTCAGGACGTGAATATTGCAGTTTAATTTTCCGGATATCAAACAGTTTTTGCACCCCCAAGGGCGTTGTGAACGACACTTAACTGGGTCACCGGGTGAGGTTACTTTGTGTTCTCGGTGCTATATTTAGCATACATGTGCATGCAATGATGACGTCACACAAGTCCTAGTTTTCAAGCGGAACTTGACCTGAGTCTAACAATAGCTACGTTCAGGCTAAATGAAAGCTGCATCGATTGGCGTTCACAGGACAGCTGTGTTTGTCCACCAACGTGCATCAATAATGTCCTTACCAATTTTTTTGTCCAGTTTTTTCAGTCACTGTCGATAGGATTGACGAAATCACTTTTGGCGCTTAGTTTCTCAGAACTATATTATGGAATTATATGGAATCTTCACCATCCTATAGACCATATTTTATTCCAAGAGATTTTCATAATATATTTTATATTCAACTTGGAAAGAGCACAGAAATCTAGACATATTGATGTGTCGCCAGATCCATGCAGTGGGTCGCTAAATATCTAGTATTGTCATATTAAATTGTCGGCATTGACTCATAAACAGTTGCCATTGACACTCTGTGTGTGATAACATTATCCTTGTGAGTTGTAAATATCAATTAGATGTAGCTAACTACGTGAATCAGAGCAATCGTATGGCACAGGCATGCTATCAGTTCCTGCGATTGCCTTGCGTTTATGATGACGTATGTTTCGAGCAATTGTTTTTGTGTCCAGATATAAAGTGCTGGACAGTCGGGTTGCTATCCATTTATCAATGCTAAAGTTCACCTTGGACCCTCTGGTTAATATCTAGAGGCACGTATGGAAACAATCGACGCTACATTGTTGCTATCAATTAATTTTCGCCTGATATTTGCCACGTGTCGAGATCTAGCTTCGTGTGCAATGAAAATTGATCCCTGGGTGTTGCACCTTGGGTAGCATTTCCAGGATGAATTGTAAAATATTCAGGTTTATGAGTGAAATAGTGTTTTGTGACGTCTTGTAGAAAATTGTAATAGGCTATAATTATGTTTAATGGACGAACATCACAGTAATAAACTGTTAGATGCGCTGTACACGAATGCTGTCTTGATAATGTAGAGACAAGATCTGACAAACAGTTTATGTAATTATTTCTTTCCAGCAGATTCTCCGGCTCCCTTTATGAAGTACCTAACTGATGCGAAATATTCTTTTTAATTAATTCTTACATAATAGTCATTAAAATGTTTAAACTACAAACAAGTTTTGCCCTTCGTCTCTTGAGGAATTGTAATTATTTTTTATTTAAGTAACGAATGAATCACTAGTTAGTTACAGAAGTTTGTAATAACAATACTCGTATGTTTTATAAATTTGGTATTATCCCACGTAATGTTTTTTAAACAGTTATCAATTAGTCTGTCCATATAAATATACAAACTATAGGTTTAAACAAGTTTTTAATCTTCGGCTAATAATGATATCAGGGCTGATAAAAGTCGATCTTAATTTAGTGGTGAACGTCCAATGATATTGTTACACATTTGACACATCTCACATAAATAATTCGACCTTAGCATTGTCATTAAAATAAGGAAGTATTAGGATATGTATAAAATACATAATTTCATTGTTCTTAAATGCAAAGATATTAATTAAACAAGATTTTGTCTGGTCTCATGATTATAATTATGATTAAATAAGTTGCTTGAATAATATGAATTTAATTTGTCGAGTTCAGTCAAAGTTTGAACTTTGTTAATGAACTCAAAACACTTTATGATAATAATTATTATCGTCCTTCCTTGAACGTGCGATTCGGAATGATTAATTAACTATGTTCGAATGTCTATCAAATTGTACATAAGAAGAAACAGATATCTAAGTAATAATGTGATTGTGTTGCCGTTGTTGCAACTTAAATGCTGAATTCCAAAGTCCAGGCACAAAAAGACTACGAGACCGCTTCTAAGGAATTCCGTTCTACCACATTACTGTCCCACGTATGCGTTTAATGTCCAACGCCACTCAATTTCCGCGAAAAGGTTTATCGCAAACAAACATTTCTATTCCCAGATGGGGCGTTCCAAACAAAGATTACACATTGCTTAAAAATATATTCAATGTTTTACGATGAAAGAATTTCGATATCAGTTTTATGAATAAATAGTCAGTGTGAGTCAGGCCAGGTAACAATGACGTCATGCAATAAACATCGAATGCTTATCAAGCATTGTAACAGAAGATGGCAACTACGTCACCCAGCATAATATTTTGACTGAAGGACAAAGAATTCCAAATTAGATAATGAATGTGTTTCATTTCTGTGGGATTTTTGACTAACAAAGGAACTATTCATTAATTATATTTTATTATACAATAATAAAATGATTAATTATAATATTTATGGCTGAGTTGACATTACTTTTTTCAAAGTATTAATCTTAAATGGGATGATGTCAATTAGATTCAAAATATACCATACCGAGAGATTTATTGCAGGAAATTGAATACAAGTACTTATATTTAAATTACTTTTCAAAAAGCAACCTCTGAATTTTTGAATTGAAGGTTGTATTTGAGGAGAGGTCATTATTTTTCGTTTACAATATTTTTGCAAAGTCATCTCTGTCTGTCACAAGTCACAAGTAGTCACAACTGGTAACATAGCTTGAATAAGAAGATTTACGTTGTGCTATGATTATGTAGGGCTGTGCTGGCTTCAGGGCCGGTCCATATTTAGGTCCATCCAAGTAGATATTATTGAAATGAGATAAGATAGTCGTTAGTGGCGACTGACGTCATAAACTAGTTCTGTCAACATGAACGCGGAAATGTGCTGAAACTTATAAAACTGGTTGTAAAACTTGGTGTCGCTGTCTGCTTTAATTCCGAAGTGATGCCAAATTGGCGATTGACTTCACTATTGCATCAAAAACATGAAACTACCGACAGTACCAACTAACCTACTGATGTTTTTGTTCGCATATTCACACAGACGAACACGGTGTTATGATTGGCTCGCTCGGTCTCACACTAAATGCAATACAAACAAATGTGGAAGAAAATATGTCTGGAGGTATTGAGACTTGTCTTCACTTTGCAGTCTGATGTCTGGGCTGACTGCCAGAAAGTAAATTTCTTTGAATTGAAACTAACTATGTAGAAACATGTTGTAGAAACGAAAGTTCCGTAACATTCTATGTGTATGAAAAATATTCGATTATTCGAATTAATGTGTTGACTAGCTTAGTGGCTTCCTGGTTTTGAACTCAGTGCAAAAAATAAATTATATCTAACCTACGCGATTCGATCATCACTTCCGATATTTTTTATGAATAGGTACAATCTATTTGAACGGAATTAAAAATTGATTTCCTTGCACGTCATAAATTATTTAAATATTAGCAGAATATTATTTATGATCATCATTAACATATTACCTTTATGTTGCACGTTCGCGTGTGGTTACTCAGTTGTAAAAAAAATACGAGCCAACCTTGAGTGAAAGTTTTCACTTTCTCGGTTGCCGATTAATGACAGCGAAGCGTTCATAAAGAATAATATCATCTTGAATCACAATAATGTATAACTCTCAAACAGCTTGCTTGGTAACACAACACTAATGAAAGTAAATTGGCAGCAAACGACCAGCCTGATTGAAGTATTGAAATACAAATATTTGTGAATGAGGAACAAAAGCCCACAAGGGCCACTGAAACTGAAGATAACGTCAATAAAACCAGCCACAGTCGATTTACCAAGTCGGTTTATATATTTTTCGCTTCATGCCTTTTTACACGATTGTATTTTATGGCAATAATGCCAATTGTTTTTCGTTATTCAGTATACCAAAGGTTACGCTACATTTGGGAATGTGCCTCTCATAAGGTGGCTTTATTGTTTATCCGAGTTAAATGGTCATATTGTGCTAACCTTTTGCCATTTAGTCAGAAAGAGTCCGAATATTACGTTTTCGCGTAAAACCTTTTAGGGTCCTTCGGTCTCATTGGCCTGAAACTGATATTCGACCTTCAGACAACCTTATCTCGTTTGGTGGTATCGATCGTTCTTCACTAACAATTTGTATTCCGCAGAGGGCTGCAATGTTTTATGTCAAAAGTAACTGGAGCGGTGCCGGTGTGCCCAATACGGTTTATTTTTTTATATATTTTTCGCCAAAGGTGTCTGCGGACGTTGTGGACAAGTTTTAACAAATCTTAGACCAAGATCTATTTCTGTTTGATGCAAAAGTAAATATAATACTTATTAGAGCAAAACAGTAAATCTTAAAATTTATGTTTGGTAAATTTAGTCGTATCAGCTCATCTAACAGGTCGCGGTGTACATCCGTATTTACCGCAATGTTTGATCTCAGTACACAAATAGTTAACGCTGTTCACCAAAGCAGTTTCGCAACACGTTGATACTTTTCCTGTGTTTTCAAGGAAATCATGTTTGGGCTTTTTTTGGTCACATTTTTGTTTGTGACGTGTATTTGAAGGCCTTAAAAACTCAAACTTAAAACCTTGCTAAAATATCAGATGTTCATTTGCATCTAGGCATGCAAATGAACATCTATATACTTACAAAAATACTTAATGTTTATTTTGGTTCCGTTCTCTTATACACACATGACTGATAGATTGACAGGAAGTGATGCAATCAGTATTTTTGATTATTATCGCAAAATTATTCGATGCTCGGATGAAAGCGATTTTGCTTGTAATATGAGCTATTAAATTGTCGTCACTATTATTTTACGTTTCGTACCTCCCCATTAAGTACATGTAACAATTTTATGTAAATAATATTTTGATACTTGATTGTTTTATAAATTATTCTTTCCGTTCTTCGAACAACATTAAAAATACCAAAAATAAATGTTATCAGTTCCGGAAACATGAAAAAATTACACCTGTATAGTAACTGTATCTAATGACTTCCAAATTACGTGATAAACTTCAGGAAGTACTTACAAGATGAAATATTTAATAAAAAATTAAATTCATTATAAATTACTAAATTAGCATGTATGCAATTTAGAATATCAACAACTTTTAATTTTAACCTTGCCAGGTCATCTACCTTATCCAAGGGCAACACAAATTTTATGCACTTTTAAATTGGCGCGTACTTGACATCTATAGATTAGATATTTTATATCACGTGTCTTTTTAAATATCGTTCACTTTGATCAAGAAAGGAAGACTTAGCAACATTGCGAACGAACGGTGAAAGTTAATCAGTTGGATGACATTAATATACTTAAAACGTATAATATGAGTGGTATAGAATTATGCATGAGCGCCGAGCGCGGCGTAATATGAAATCGATACCGTAATCACTGACTTGGTTATGGATGTTAGACTCCTGTGGGACTCTAACTTAATCACATACATCTCATACTACTCCTAATAAATTACAAATAAATAGCTTGAAAACATTACCCTTACTTGGAAAAATTAGAGAAATTTCAGGGTTGACCCAGATCTAAACCAAAGTATCGTATTAATGGTCGAGGACGTAACCACTAAGGAACACTTGCTTACGTTTATTACTTAGGTCAAGAAGATTATGTCATTGTGTAAGAAAGAAATCCCATTACGAATGGCGATCGATACAGAGAGGAAGATTGTAGGGCGCGGACTGGAGGCCTTAGCGAATGAGACGTGGCCTGAATAGATAAAAAACATGTCCTATGATGTAGACTTTTCCAGAAGGTTTGTTGCTAAGAGGAGGGAATATTGAAAATCGCTTATCAAGTTTATCACCAGACAACAAAGCCTGATAATTCAATGGTTAGCTTTTATCGCGTGTTAAAAATTAGAGCTTTTCGCCCCTGGGCTGTGACCCTGAGTGCCGTGTCTAGGTTACTTTAAAACACCACCGGGCCATGGTCGATACGGCCTTGGGGCTGCCGCAGAAACGCCTGATACGAAATTTAATGGATAAAATCTTAAATTTTTTTAAATGCAGTTCGGTGGCGAACCACAACATTGTTCTTAGTAGATATTAGAGTTGATATCGATTACTAATTATAGTTTGTGAAAAATTGTTAAATTCCAGAAGCCGGTTTATTAAAATATATATTTAATTTCCCTCATTGATGTATGTAGTAGGTACTAACAAATATTTACTACAATTATCAAACGTATTTCCCACTTTAATTTTAATCATATTTTCCGTATAAATGCGGTTTTATGGTAGGTATTGTCAGGCTTAACGCTTTTATAGCTATCGCTTGCCCTGTCATGAGCACATTACTCTTATTATTAAAGTAGGTATACCGAAGTTAACAACGTAAGCCACGGTCTAACAATTACCGCACCGCATACATACATAGTTTCATAATTCACTGTTCTAAAAAGATTCTTGTAAACAAGTGGAGCAATGGACGGCACCATGTGACATCAGACTGCGAGGACCAATGACTGCACAGTACTGCGCTGACGTACATGACGCGATGCTTGTGTTTTTATTTCTTGTATTGTCTGGCGTTTGTCAGTATTTACGCATGATACTCCTATTATTGTCACAAAATATGAATGTAATTGTCATGCGAAACACATCAAACACAACATAATTTAATTTAAAATTGTGGCATGTATTTGTTTCCTTATAGTTAATAGTTAACAGGACAAATACAATAGTATTTATTATACAAGTTCCATAAATGTATTTCCTACCTTCATTGAAAATGTCTGATTTATATATATATAACGTTCGGTCGAATGAATATCCGGTTTATAATTTTGCAATTCGAACGGATTTTTGACTGATAATGATAATATTTCCGACCATAAATTAAATACTTTGCTTGTTATTTTCGTTTTATTTTCCAGTTCAGGGTTACTGGTAAACTTACAAAAAAAAACATGTCGCTATCTGAGCGACAATCAGCGTAAAACTATAGGTAATTTAAAAACATTTTTACAGATTGAAATTGAGATTTTATAATGTAGAAAGTAAATATTTTTCAAATCCGGAAAACAATAATTTTATGATCTCTATTAGGAATTACAATGGCTGCTTTCAGATGATTTCCTTTGGATTCAGGCAACTGTCTTTGGCTATCACGTCTTCAGAGGTTCAAAGAAAGGGGAATGCCTACTCACAATAGTGTCTTAGGCCCAAGATGGACATCAAATATTTGTATAGGAATTGAGTGTTTTAAAATCTTAATGGTATTAGATATCTAAAAAATATATTGAAATTGACGCCACTATTTTAAAAATATATAAAAAAAAAGTTTCGAGTTAACCTCAAAACTTTCTTTACATCTATAAATACGAAATGAGATTAATTAAGATAATTAAAGATTTTTTTATTGCTTGAATATAACAATAGATGTTACACATATTTTTATCCAATTGAAGTTTTTAAGGTATAAAAAAAAACACATCAAGTCCTTATAGCAAAGCCAGGTCACAGTGAAAGAAATCGAAGAAAAATCAAAACACATTCACATTGAGCGTAAGCAACAAGCGAACTGTCAGATTCAGTACAGTGTTGTCACTATCACGAAAAAATAATAACATTAAATCGATATATCGATTCCTACTATTTCGAATAAACGATATTTGATTTTATATTCTTATAGTCTTTTTACGAGTACACATTCGTTTTCATGTTTTTTTTTGTTTAGTTTTTGATTAAAATATCAGTAAAGTCCCGTGGGTATGCAGTTGAGGTTATTATAGTATTTGTTTATAAAACGATTTATATCGATTTAACATGCTTGATGAACATACTTAAAATATAATTTTAAAGCTGGCAATATTTTGCAAGCGTAACTTGCAAAAATAACTTGTATTTTCAATAGAATTACTTTTTTTTAACGAATTATTTTAGATTGTAGTGGCGCTCATTTAGAGAAAAGAATATACATATTTTTTTATGGCAAAATTAATGCAAATAGTTTTTTTTCTCTAGTCTAATGTCCATAATGGGCCTCAGATGGGCATTCCCCTTTCACACTATTGCAAACGTAACCATCAATAAAAAATGGTTTAACACAATCTATCATTAAAATAATAATAAAATCATATTAGCCTTACAAACAGTTGTAATATAGATAAGATATGAACGCAGGTGTTGTATCAGGAATTCATATTCCACTTTATTGTTTACAGTATAGATAAAAAAATACAGGCCACACGTCATCGTCACCTGCACAAAAACAAATAGTTTTTGGAACTTATCGATTATGATTAGCATAATACTTAAAATAATATCAACAAGTTATTGCCCCGTTGCAGGCTCTTCACGTTTTTCAAACAAAGAAGGCCCGAATATCTTTTACGATTGCTCAAGGTGGATTGACAATTCCAGACTGTTTTCCTTCACCAATGTCAATGATATCAGAGTTAAACATACTCCAAGATAAAGAAAGTTGTTTAGCTTATTACTTTGACTTGGCTATATTCCTACCTCTATTTTGCTATTCGGTTTGACAGTTGTGCTACAATGACAGAAATAATATAATTAGCCAAAAGATTTGTTAAGTAACGTTTATATATCTCGGCTTTAGGAGGACTTGCATGAAAAAGTAACATTGGCAGTAGTAGTTAAAGTCCTTGCCTGGTATCGAACCCAGACAAGGTCGCTTAACCACTGGGGCTGGTGGGGCATGTCCACTAAAATCTACTGTGTACATATTCTAGGGGAAATATTCAAAACTTACCCTTACTTTAAAAATTGTGATTTCGTCGCCTTCATAATAATCGTTTTGAAAAGAAAATAGTAATATTACATGTTTAAATAAATTGCTCTGCTTGTCGAGAGTTAATCTTTACTTTAGGTCAAGATCACGGGAAATACATTTTTTCATTTAATTTTACTAACACTTGTAGGTGAAGGCTACATCAAGGCCCAAATTAATGAGTTATGTTTTCATACGTTCGTCTCGGAAAAGCAGCTCAAACGGAATATTTTCCGGAGAACACGCTGAGAGTATACATAATTAAAAACTGGTTAGACGAATTAGTATGTAAATACGAATAACGAGTCAAAGTCGAATGAGGTAAAAACTCCTTTAAATATTATTCTCTAACTCTGGGTCAAATGAAGTTTCGGACTTTTTGTTGTGAAAATACCTAAGTTAAGAATAAAAAAGTTACTCGTGTCAGAGTTACCTCTGCGATACGTTTTGAAAACTTTATAATTAGGTTTTTTATTGCTTTTGTACGAATTGACATTTAAATGAATAAGTGTGATGTAAAAAATGCTAATTTTGAGTTCGCTTTGCTCTTTAAGGCGGTTCCCTGACCAAATGGCCTTGAGCATTCGTTTCCTCTTTGCCGCACCGAACGGGGCGCAGGAATTACTCAAGAAAATACGCCCATATTTTAGAATAAAATCTGTATAAAATAAAACTTTGGTCTATTGAAAAAAAAATTTGTGTCAAAATGTTCACAATTAAATTGTCTATCCATTAATGTCAGTAGCAAAATTAAATAATGTTTACTTTACCAGGAGATGCATGTTATTATTCACTATTTCTCATTTCTGGGGTTTCGTTGTAAGGAGATTTATTAAAGATAAACTCAATAAAAATAAAAAATAACTCTGCAATTGTGGAAACAAGATTATGTAGAAAATTACTGTATTTTTTATTTGTTGATATTTCTTTTAAATAACGAGTAGATAGCTTCAAAAATCACTCAAAAATTGCTTGCGCGTAGTGTTTTGGTCGGGGTACCGCCTTAAAACTAAACATTTTTGCTACTTTATATGATGATTGGAGTAGAATTATGCGTGTCTGTCTGATGTTATGTGATGGTATGCAAGAGTGTCCTCTATTATTTGTTCGTAAGATATTGTATTTTTTTTTCTATCTTTTTTGTGATGTATTGTTAATAATTTAAGATATCGTTTGTATTTTCCCCTTTTGTTATTTGTGTTAATTAATGTATTTTTTTTTCCGTGTTAATTAATGTAATTGGTGTATACCGTTTAAATTAACAATAAACAATGGTATTTGTATTTTAAAATGCATGCACAATTTTTTTTGCAATCTTCTATGCGGGGGACATATACAGTCTTGACCCAGTCGTTAGGTGTTGCCATCAACACAGCTTACCTCACAGTCATTATGCATAATTATAATTTCGTAATTCAATATTATTATAACAATGGCGTAATATAGACTCGACTTGTTAAAGGGTTGCGATAGTTTGGCAGTTTAATTAATGTCAAACAAGATGGATATCCCTCTGGATAAATTTACATTTTGGTTTAATATCTTAGGCACTTTAAAAGCTCTTCGGTCTACATAGGGTAACCCATTTCAAATTCATGAACAAACAATTCAAACAGAAATTATCATGTAATGTTCTATTGGGTAGTTAACACCATTAATCAATAAATGTTAGACACAATTTCTATAAAACCTCTTTTAATTTCAGCCCAATAAATTTGGTTCATTTTCAATTTGCTATAAAATTTGATTTTTTGTTGCTTTGTTGAAATCAATAAATAGATAGTCAACTGAGTTGTTATTTTAGTGACGTCATAAGTTGTTATTGCCATACAAAATCTATTGGAGAATTGCGTTTTGACAGCTCATAAAAAGTACGTCAATTGATGATGGTGTAAAATACCGTATTGATTATAAAAATACTTTTAGTGACACTTTTGTTTTATTGAGTTAGCTAGAAAGTGGCGTTACAGTGCAAAATTACTTTTGGAGAAATCGTGTTTTGAAAACTTTTTAACTTTTCGACGACCAAGCGACAGTCGGTTGTCTAGTTGCTTATGTCTTTCTATTGTGTCTCTAATCACGTGAGTTCTAAGGTTTAAAGAGTATCAATTGCTTTGTTGCGTTCAATTAGCGTCACTTTTCTTTTCTGACTAACAGACCGACCGACTCTTTGACAATTCATAAGTACCTGTAAATGGTCTTGGACCTTTGCAAAAATATGGAATTATTATGAAAATGCTCTAGAAGATGCTTATTTTAGATGAGTTTCATGCTTTAAATACCGGATGTACAAAGTATATGATAGCCATTGTGACGGTACTTATTTAGTTTTTTTGTTATCTGTCCGGGTTTATCCGACGTTGTGACCAGTGGCGCTCATTCCGGAATACCAAATAGGCATACTCTGATAAAACTATTCTCTGTTATCTACGTGACATTTGATATTCACAGAACTAACTGGTTAGTTTTGTGCAAAATATTGTAAGATAGCAATATTTTAGTATCCGGTTTCCTTATCCAGAGTTTAACCTTTCGACGACCAAGCGACAGCCGGCTGTCATGTTGCTTATGTCTTTCTATTGTGTCTCGAATCACGTGAGTTCTAAGGTTTAAAGAGTATCAATTGCTTTGTTGCGTTCAATTAGCGTCACTTTTCTTTTCTGACTAACAGACCGACCGACTCTTTGACAATTCATAAGTACCTGTAAATGGTCTAAGTGAAATAAATGCTTTGAATTTTGAATTTCAAACTGAACTGTCCAAGTGTCCACTCATTAAAGGACCTTTGCAAAAATATGGAATTATTATGAAAATGCTCTAGAAGATGCTTATTTTAGATGAGTTTCATGCTTTAAATACCGGATGTACAAAGTACATGATAGCCATTGTGACTGTACTTATTTAGTTTTTTTGTTATCTGTCCGGGTTTATCCGACTTTGTCAACGGAATACCAAATAGGCATACTCTGATAAAACTATTCTCTGTTATCTACGTGACATTTGATATTCGGAACTAACTGGTTAGTTTTGTGCAAAATATTGTAAGATAGCAATATTTTAGTATCCGGTTTCCTTATCCAGAGTTTAACCTTTCGACGACCAAGCGACAGCCGGCTGTCCGGCTGCTATTATAATATTGTCTTTCTATTTTGTCGTTGCGTGTGTTCAAAGATTTAATCAAACTCTTTTCGATTTAGTGATTTTGTTGTTGAGGCAACAAAGTAACGGAGTTACTTTTGTCTTTATAATTTGAGTGTGGATGATTATTTTTGATTCCATTGCTTATCGCGTATTTCGAAGACCGTCTGACCTTTTTATTAATTAGCCAATTTTTTTACGATATTGTTTTTATGTTTACGTAATTTTTACTTAAAATGATAACTCTATTCATCTAGGTGTGATAATGTCAGCGTCGCTTTTAGTTTAAAGTAATTTAAATACTCACTCAGATTTAATACATTTAAATAATTATTATTTTAAATCATCAACATTTTAAAACGTTTATTTAATTGTGAGTTTCATTTGCAACGAATTATTAATTACACTTTTTTGGTTTACTGCCAAGTAGTTTACATAATAAAAAGGTTATTTAAAAAAGACGCATTAGTCTAGACATTTAAATTATCGAAAAAAATCTTAATTCATTAAAATTATTCTATATCGTTTTTAATCAACACAATTGCTTCCGTTTCGTAAAACGCTAAGTCAGTTATTAAGTGACGTCACTATTTATCATCGTACGGTGACTCAATTAAGAAATCTTTAACAATCTCGGAAGCTCAATCGCTACTAATCGCTGGTTACTTTTAACCTAAGCTGAAGATAACGGCTTATCTGCTAATAATTAATTAATACTTTTTGAATTTATCAAATAAAGATCAAATGAAGTCTATGATGGGCCATCATAAACTCGTTCAATCATTGATGGCCTTAAAACGGTTTTTTTTGTAAAAGGTGTCATTTTAGACAGAAGAATCGTTATAAAGCTCTTGTCTCTAAGTAAAAATACAGTAAAAAGTGAAAAGCACATTCAAAATTGTCAAGCGCAACTTCTCACACCTCACCATTATATTTTAACCCCGATTCGCTTCAATTAACTAATCAATATAATAGTTAAATAAAAATTATTGTAGAAGTTATTTCTGTCTCTTTTTGTAAACTTCTATTGTAGGGCATTATGGCAATACATTTGGGACGCAGGTGTGCCGACCAACAATATTTATTGGAGCAAGTCGACGACCCCAAACAGAAAGCATATTTTAACGATAAAACAATTTCCTTGCCGTAAAATGCTTGAAAAATGATCGCCAGTGAATTGGAAATAACAGCCTGATCGGTTTCTTGAAGTGGAAATGGCGTGGCCACTGAGTGGAAACTAATAAAACAGAAAATATTATGAAGCTGAAGAGTTTGTATGTGAACTTGATAATCTCAGGGACACAATAGTCCCTGAGATTATCAAGTTTTTTTTGGAATGACCCAATGGCCATTCCAAAAAAAACCTTATAGCCTATTGTTAACAGTTTTACTCCGATATTTGCTAAGAGCAGGCCCGAATGTTTCCACGAAAATTGGTAACGTAGGCTTATATCAAACTAGCCTTTGCCCGCGGCTTCACTCGCGTTAGAAAGAGACAAAAAGTAGCCTATGTTACTCTCCATCTCTTCAACTATCTCCACTTAAAAAATCACGTCAATTCGTCGCTCCGTTTTGCCGTGAAAGAAAGACAAACATACAGACAGACAGACACACTTTCCCATTTATAATATTAGTATGGATACACGAGCTGTTTCCACCGCTGTTGTATCTCTAATTAAGCCCCAGCCTCATTTAATTTCGGACCGACTGTATGGACGAAACGAAAGGGGTTGCGCGTCGGCAACGGAGGAAAGCCGAGGAAACCGTATTTTAATTAACGGAAGCAAGCTTGCGAAAGGCTCGTCAGTAGTTACGTCACGATACCTCGTGTTGGTAAAACGTGTCTGAATGCGAAAATGATACTCAGGCATAATATTTTTAATACTTGTTAACGTTACCTTCAATGGCTTAAAATGTTAGTAAAGCAATTTGTAAAAATCTAAAAACAAATCTAAGCACTATGGTTTACTCATGTATTAGCAAATAATTTGGTTATCGGACTCGCTTGAATTACCTGTGTGGTGGGTGAGGATGAGATGTATTGATCATATTACGTAATGTATTTTGGTTCATCGTACGATAATTGTTTGTTATTACATTATTATTTATATGATATAAATAAATATAACTTTTCTTTGTACAGGATTAAAATCAAATACCTGTTTTATTGTTATGCCTTTCAGGTTCGACTTTCATGAAAATATTATGCATTGAGTATTCCTAAGCTTTATCTCCATAAATTAATCCGTTTGTCTTAACTGAAATTATCATAAAACTATGTTTCGATTCACAATAGGTAATTAAATTACTACAAATTTAATAATAAAATCTAATTATTTATTATTTTTAGAGCAATCAAGTTGTACCATTTTATCGTCGTACTCCTCAGCGCGAATTTCTTGAAACAAAATAGCTTTATTCTCAACTCGTTATCAACAATATAGTGATTCATCTGATGTTGAAAGCTTCCAGACCTGGCTGATAACCTCAAAAGTCACGGTTAAACTGAAGTAGTATGTTAAGATTGACTGCCACCGAATAAACAATGAGTGCTCTTTGATCACATATCGGGTAACGAGTAGAGAATCGATGTGATGATGTGTGAGTGTTGTATCTATGACGCGTATTGCTTTTGTTCTGCGATCCTTATCTCCTCTCCGTTAGTATGGGAACTGATTGGCTCGTGGTTTTCCATTACAATCCATGCTACTGTTATACACCATTCTGTCTAATCTGTCTGTACACCATTCACGTCACCTTTTAGTAGCCAAATGTCTGAATCGATCGTAACGAATTTGATGAAGAGATTGCTGCAAGTTGGTAGCGTGTAACATTATGTTCTGAATCTAAGATTAAGAGTTATAATGTTTATTGTCCTTCCACCCTGAGTTTTTATTTCGAACATAATGTTTAAAGGGTGAGTCGAATGACCTTAAGCCATTCCCCCCTCCCCCCCCCACAGTCGCTGGTGGCAAGGGCGCTGTTCGACACCGCATTCTTATGTAAACTATGCGATATGACTCACGAACGGTACATTTGTCATTATTAACTTTTTGGTTTCCAATTATTTTACATCTGATATCACAATCTCTTATTTTTATGGTTAAGTTTTTACCCTATTCATAAACTTAGGTATTGTCTCAATTTCCTTGTTACTTTGGTAAACAAAATAACAGGAAACAAACGAGGAAACATATTTTTAATAAAAATACTATTTACTCAGTCGTAATTAAAACAGGGTATCAACAGCCTTAGTCTTTTGAGTATAAAAAGAAAATCGTTCAGGAAAATCATTCATTATACAAGAATATATAATAAACTTTGACCTTAAATATGTTACAAATTAAGCCAAATATTCTTGCTTGTGTATTCTCAAATAAATAATGTATAACGGCTGATGTCCGCAATTCCACGACTAAGCGCGTTTTTTCAACTCAGGAGAGTGGAGATCTGCTGTATCTAGGGGTCTTTGAACAGCTTTCCCTGATGTAGTAACATCAAACAGTTGAGAAGCACATGAGCTAAGGACTCATTTTCCTCTATGCAGGCTTTTTGCCGTTGACTGTATGAAACTCAAATGACAAACAGATATTTAACCTTTCAACGACCACGGGCTGCTATTGTCTTTCTATTGCGACTCAAATCACGTGTATTCGAATTAATGAAAGGCCCCATGACCGGATTTATAGCAATTGTAATATGTAGCATTTGCTTGTAAGCAGTGCCGGGGGCTAGGGCGGTGCCAGCAGTGCCCAGGCACAGGGCGCAGAAATGATCAGACTACACTTTTCAGGGGCGCAGTTTTGAAAGCTCGTACCGGGTGCATAAAAGGCTAGTTACGGCACTGCTTGTAAGGCCTGTTCTATAAAACAGCTGTTAATCAGAAAGAGTCTTTGGGCTGCCTGCATTCGGCATGTTCAGTCCATATTCTTTGGTGTAAATAATGACACTATTAAAAACTAATTCGTGACTTTAGTATTATACTTATAGCTACAAAATTGAGTCTGCTAAGAGTTCTTCAATCAAAGTTTTATTACTTTTCACTTGAAAATAGCCATTTGAGCGAAAAGTCCGTCGTTTGGGGCGTTGACTGACGATCGAATCTTTTGAGTTCAAAGTACTACCTGTTGAACTTTTGTGCCCAAATTGAGTCAGGGAATTAGCCGAAAATAGCTATCCAATTTTCCAAGTATCTAGTGCACCTTAAGTTGTTGATTCCAAGAAACTGTTGTAATCTGGTTTATATTGTAGTTAAGGGCAGTACAAGGCACAAGAGATTTTTTAACTGTATGACGCGTCTGATATTGCAGTAGAGACACTAGACCTCGACAACAAAAATGCTCCAAAATGCTGTACACTTCACAAAACTTACCAGCCTTCAACCTTACATCTAATATTTCCTATTTGTTTGCAGACGATACTTGAGAAATACTGCCCATCAATAGCTGCCGGTGGCTTGTCATGCTGCACAGACGAACAGCTGGACGGGTTCGCCGAAAAGATCTCTCCCGCCGAGAACTTTCTACAAAGATGTCCGTCGTGCTTCGAGAACTTTCTCAAGCACATTTGCGGGATGACGTGCGCCCCCAATCAGAGCGACTTCTTGTATCCTGAGAAGATTGAGAAGTTCAATGGTAAGTTTGTTTATGTTTAACTTGTTAGTTTACTTTAGTATCTGAGTTTATATTAAACCCCTCGTGGTTTCTCCAACTTCTTTGGTAATTGTCCTACTTCCTTAGGCCATTCTTACGTGTCTTAATACTGCTGGCTTTAATATTTTATCAAATATTATTCCAATCCAATTGAATTTCCAGTGATTACACCACTTAAACAAAAAAAAACGCAAAACTCTTCAGTTTATTATATTAGTAAAGATTTAAGTACACAAAGCCACGGTTCAACAATAAATCAGCCAATAAATTCACTGAAATTAGTTCTTCACATATAGCCAGTGGTTTATCTTACTATGCTAACATTTAGTCAGTACTAAACTAACCTGTTGTTTTTTATTCCAGCTACACACGACAAAATCACCGTCGTGACGTACGATCTCAGCTCTAGGTATATGTACGCCACCTTCAACTCCTGTCGACAGGTAAACAAAAGTTCAATTTTGTTGCAGCAACATGTTGTTGTTGTTATTGGTAACTGCAACATGTAACAACTCTTCCTATTCCTTGTTAAGATCGAACAAAAGTCCAATATTGTTGCAGCAACATGTTTGTTTTTGTTGTAACTGGCAACTGCAACATGTAACAACTCCTCCTATTCCTTGTTAAGACCGTCATACACGTTAACTTGACAAGTTTGCCTGAACAGTTCGATTGCATAAATCGGATCGTGTATGTTGCTAAGCTATAGGTTTCCGCTCTGCTTAGTTCGAATTTACCTGACAGGTCGCTTGACAGTGGTCAGTATTTTATAATAATACTGGGCTTTTACTGTCTCCTGCAGAACCAATACCTCTTTAAAAGTTATAAGCTTTAATCACCGCGCTTGTTCAAGGCGGATTTTAGATTTCCGCGCAATATTTTCCTTCACGGACGTCATCGTTTAAAATAAACTAAATTGAAAGCGACATAAGTTTATCGACCTTCCTTATCGTCCAGTGGGAGGCACAGACTAGTATTTTTTTATATTAAAAGTACTAATTGTTTTTTTTGTTGTTCAAAGAAAATATTGGAGCAATAAGTCGTAATCAAAGTCAGTTTCTATTTTAATATAATTATCTTCAGTTCTCAAAAAACGTCATCTTAGCGGTGATGCCTCTTATTTTCGTACACATTCTGTTTTATCTATTCATTCATTTCATTTATTTATTTCACAAACAATTTTTACATTGTATTGAAAATATACACTGACTTATAAATTATACAGTAAATTAAAATAATAACAAAAGAAATCTTAGACTTATAACATAAACTCAATAATATTATAATATTACACTGAAATTACTTAAACATTTGAAATTATAATGAAAAAAAATTCCTACACAAATGTCAAAAAAGAAAAAAATATATAATAATAATAATTTAAAAAAATAATAATAATAATTACATAAACTCACACAAAATGTCAAAAACAAATGTATAATGTCAACGAAAATAATAAGCTTAATTAAGTCTACTTGTATGTGTCACAGAGAAACTCATCAAGGGTGTAGTAGCACTTTTCTACCAAGAAAGATTTTAACTGGTGCTTAAACTGGTTTAAATTGTGAATTGACTTCAGGTGTGCAGGCAGTTTATTAAACAGTTTAATTGATTGATAACCCGCTGCATGTCTCACCACTTTTAAATGAGGTTGCATTATATTCGGTAGGTCCCTACGCCTAGTAGCTTCCCGTTTACTTCGTTCCTCTACTGTTTCGAAATTATGGAGCTTTTTCATAAGTTCAGTAAGAAGAACCAAAATATACAAACAAGGGACCGTAAGCAACTGAAGTTCTTTAAAGTATTCCTTACATGATACCCACTGTGGAATTCTCACAATAGTTCTTATTGCCCTTTTTTGTACAATAAAAGCTGTATTTATATTGTACGCATAACTACCTCCCCAAAGAGTGATACTGTACCTAAGCTTTGACTCTACGAGCGAGTAATATACAAGTTTTAATTGCTCAATACCAATCACATCTCGAAGACTTCTCAAGGCATAGCAAGCTGAGCTGATTGAGCTTTCTATAGCTGTCAATTCATTTTTCCAATTTAGGTTTTCGTCGATGTGAATACCTAAAAATTTCACGCTGTCTACCAAATTTATAGTTTTGTCATTTAATACTATCTCTATTTTTTCTTTGTTTCTCGACGTCGTCCTAAATAACATGGCGTTCGTTTTACTGACATTCAATTTGAGATTATTGATGTTGAACCAATGATGAAAGAGAGCAAGAGCTTTATTTACTTTACTACTGAGACTATCAACATCTTTAGCTGCTATAATAGCATTCGTATCATCAGCAAAAAGCACAAGTTCAGAATCGCTTTGTTCCAGCATATAGCCAATTAAATCATTGACAAATAAAATGAAAAAGATTGGTCCTAATATTGAACCTTGTGGAACTCCTTGTTTTATTAGTTTAAGTCCCGATTTAAAAACTTTTTGACTATTATCTTCATCCACTTTTATTTCCACGTATTGCTTTCTATTTTCTAAGTAAGATTTAAACAAACATAAGACTGATCCTCTTACTCCGTAATGTTCCATCTTTGCTAATAGTAGACTGTGGTTAACAGTGTCAAAAGCGGAACTAAGATCAAGGAATAACCCTACGACTTTCAATTTGTCATTTATTCTGTCAACTACTTGCTCCATTAATGTGTTAATTGCGTCATTTGTTCCAACATTTTTCTGATACCCGAACTGTCTATGATTAAGTATTTTATTGCGATTGAGATGTCTTAGAAGTCTTATTTTAAGAATTTTTTCAAAAATTTTCGATAATATTGGTAACAAAGAAATCGGTCTGTAGTTATTAGGAGTAAATTTGCAACCTTTTTTGTAAAGTGGTAAAACTCTAGCTATTTTTAGTTGTTCAGGGAATATGTTCATGTTTATACATTTATTTATAAGATGTGCCAGAGGTCCTGCCAGTATGTCAATGTGATCTTTGACAGTCTGTATTCTTATTTCGTCATGTCCAGAAGACTTCTTGGTAGCCATAGAATTTACCAGATTTTTTTATTTCACAGGCCGTTACTGGATCGCAAGTCATATCTTGATCTGATCTTTTTACACTAACTTGTAATGTTTTTATAGCTTGATCAAACGAATTATAGTCGTTATCAGTCCCTGTACTATCGAACGTATTCGAGAAGATGTCTACTATTTGCTGGGGATCTGATATAATCGTATTATTAACTTTAAGGAGTATGTTTTTATTACTTTCTCGTTTTGATTTTGTATTCCTATGTCTATTTACAACCTGCCAAATTGCTTTTGAAGATTTATTTGCCTTGGTTAATTCTTTACTGACTTCAATGCGTTTAGCCTTTTTTAATACTAGTCTGAATATTCTAATGTATGATTTCGTATATGCCTTTATGTGCCCTTTACAGGTCATATTGTTTATATTTTGAAGCAAAAATCGCTTCATTTTACTAGACACTCTGATACCTTTCGTTACCCAAGACGATTTTTGAAATTTCTTAAAGTTTACCCGTTTTGTCTTCTTTTTAAAACTAACGTTGAATATCTGTCCAAATTTCTTTAAAAAGCCATTTATGCCTTCTTCCAGCCAATTTATGTTAAGAACACGTCGTCTAAAAGTTTTTGAATTTTTATTGCTAAACTGTCTAAACTCTATATTTAAAAAGTCTTGGCCGCCATCGGGCTCTACTGTTTCAGTTTTCAGGCGACAAAATAACGCTGCATGTCCGTCAGCCAAGCAATTGTGGTCAACAAACTGGTCACTGATAACGTCATCTGGTAAATTCGTCAAAAAATTATCCAAACATGATTGCGCATTATTTCGTTTATATGTCGGTTCATTTATAATTGGTCTAAAATTGTATGATGTCAATAATGTCAAGAAATTAGAGGTTTTTTTGTCACGTTTAAACAAGTCGATGTTGAAATCTCCGCAAATAATACACTTTTTGTTGAAAAAGTGTTCTAATGTTTGTTCCAACTTAGATAGAAATATATCAAAATTTTGATCTATAGGATTTCTGTAACAGCACAAGATGTTAATGTTTGTGCTTACATCTTTGACCCCACACAATTCGAAGCTTTCGATTTTATATAATTTTTGACAAAAGAGTACCTCTTCACAATCAATATCGTTCCTACACATTATAAGGCTACCACCCCTTTTTTGTTTTTTCTTGTATTAAACGACACCATTTTATAGTTATGTAAGTTAAATTGAGGAGCTGACTCCATTGTCAAGAAATGTTCCGTTATGCACACATATAGATTGTCGAGATGAATATCTTGCAAATAAACTTCTAATTCCTCTTTTTTGCTACCTACGCCACATAAATTCTGAAGATAAATATTGCGGGAGATGTAATTATTAGGGGTTTTAGAGGGGGTTAGCTCACTTTGGGAATGGTTGAGTCCTTTAGGCACGAAAAAAGTCATCACTGTTTCCTAAGTCATCAGTCTGAGTGCCGATACTGTTTGTAGCTGTTAATGAACACCTTGATGAAGTTTCAATGTCCGTCTGTGCAAAATTATCAATGTAACACCTTAGTACTTTGCCACATATTCCACACTGTTTATTACTTTTAATTTTGCTATAGTTTACAAAGTCATGTCTGTATTTTAAACGAAGTATTTCCTTATGAATTAGTCTACTTGCTTGTATTGTATTTATATATTTTGAAACAAATAATTTCGTGCGAAAATGATCCTGGTCTAGTGGCAAGAATGTGGAATTTACAAAATTACTACAAACTAGTTTCAAAGAGTTATTAAGCATATCAACACCGAGATATTTATTTTTATAGATTTTCCCAACTAAAACATTAGTGTGCCCAAATTGACCCAGAGTACAATACAAAATTGACTGTAAATTCAAAGGATTTGAATCATTAGAACCCCCAAGAATTAGTATGTAATCTGAGTTGGTAAAATCCTTACATTCGGCAACAGATGTTCTTAATACTTCAGCCATGGTAGCTCCTGGCTTTACCAACGATGTCACTTTGAAAGAATTGCCCAGTAGATCTTGAAGCTGGCTTCTCATATCAAGCCCTGCTTGGTCAGAAAATATTTTTACTTGAAGTTTCCTTGTTGCGCAATCGTAAGACTTTAAGTTTGATGCAGTATTATTGTTTAACCATAAGTGTTTGTTTGCATGCTCTAAAACCACCTTTGTGTTTATGGTAAGAGTTTCTTTTGTTTCAGAGTCTACAATTGTACCCAAATCTATACTACTTTTCTCCAAGGTTGGTTGAATAGATGGCTTATGATTTATTATTGTATCCTGTGAGGTCTTCTCATCTGTTATGGGTTGCTCGAAGAAATAACTAAGGTTGTTGCTATTGTCCTCCTTGGGACTTTTTCTTGCAGCACCTATTACTAGTTCTTTAGAAGAAGTCCTTGTCAAGTTGATTCGCATACCACACGTTCTATAACGTTTTTGATACTGTGGGGAATAAAATTTGAGTGGCGAAGCAATCGATTTGTGACTACTGTTTAGATCAAAAGCGCCTACTGATTTATACATATTAATTTTGTGCTGGAATGTTGATAATTTTTCCTTTAAGGCGCTATTCTCAATGTTTAAATCGTCGATCTCGTGGTGTGCTGTTTGTAACTCGAGATTTAATTTTGTTAGTTGTTCCTTGATTGCAGATATTTCATCTTTGTTTATGCTGTTTGGTAGACTCTGATAAGATAAGTCCGGTTCGTAGTCGCTGTCTTGGAAATCTAAACTTAGCTGGCGACGTCTTTGAGTGTTAACGTTTTGTATTTCTTCCATGTTTTTACTAACAACAGATATTGGTAATATACAAAAAGAATACTACTTGTTGGTCTCGAACCTGCGATCGCAAGCGTGTAAAGCGACAAGCCTGTCAACGCGCCACAGTCGATTTGGAAGGTTGAGTGAAATATTACACCACTATCGACCGGATCTGTTTTACCGACGTTTTAGTTTTTAACTGCCAAACTAGATGTCACTTTTTACAGATTAGCTGACTGTGTAGTTTATGTTCGTAAAAAAATAGATGTCACTATTCTCAAAACTTGACTCAGCAGCTGATTATTGTTGACATTTGAATAAAAAACGAACTTATCAATCGGTATATTTCGATTTTCATAGACGAATATCACTTCATTTCACTTTAAATCTTGGTCCTGATTAATGTTATTGGCATTAGAGAACACTGTGCAGCTTGCTCTCACTTAGTGTTAGTTTTAGAGTCACTGTTGCGAATTTTCACTGAAACACACGTCTGCTTTCGAAATTATGCATGAATCTTACTTGTTTAGCTGTATAACACTTGTACTCAATGGATACGCACTTTAGGTAAGATTTATACTTCAAACTGGTCAAAAAGAGCACTTTTACTATTTTTAGTGAAATTTTTAATACGGAGCCGATGTTTACTTTAAAGCAGCGCCCTCTGCCTGAATATGAGCGTAGGTAACAATAAACTTTTATCTAAGAAATGGCAAAGTAAATAAAGCCTCACGTGTGACAATAACAGACACAAACGTGCTGTCTTTCTGTATTTGTCATTTGTTATTTTACAACTGATATAATCATGGAGGCATTGCGCCTTTACCCCGATGAAAGTTTTAGATTCAATTAAACATTTTTTTACGGCTCTTTAACTCTTCAGCAAGCCAACTGCCATCTACCGGACACATCTATCATTCCCATTTTGTCCTCTCTTAGGTATAGAATCAGACAAAACTTTGCCGAAATTCACTACAAATTATTGTTATGCAAATATAATTAAAGCTTTAATTCCGCCACAATTCCATTACCTATTCTGACCGAAATAAAGCGATAATTTAATTTACATAGTAATTATTTATTGTCTCTGTTCTATTATGTAATAATTATATTATTTAATATCAACTCGCACTACATGTGCGTCACAGTACATGTCTCTTCAAAACTTTCCATTCTACCCACAAGTTCATGATTGCAACATGACTTTGACGGTCACCTCTTAGTTGGTTTCGGATGTTTCATCTCAGAGTAAAAGCCATGGAGGTTTCATTCGCTTAAAATAAGAAAAACAACAATTAGCAGCTCAACAGACTATTTATTGATTACATAGCAACAAAAAACCCAATGTTAAACTGAAAAATAACTGAATTTTTAGGACAAAAATGAAGAAAGGTTTTATAGAAATTGTGCAATACGTAAAATACCCTATTTGAATAATTTACAAAATGAATTTAATTTTATCATTTTAATGAATGGTTTGCCTCTCCCAGGTGCAAGCGCCGTCCACGAACCAGCTCGCCCTAGACCTGATGTGCGGCAACTATGGCGCGGAATACTGCACGCCCGAGCGCTGGTTCAAGTTCATGGGCGATGTGGCCAACTTCGCGCCGTTCCAGATCAACTACATCAGTGATCCGGTGCCAGAACATGGACTCATGCCGTACGACCCGTCGACGAGACCCTGTAGTGAAGGACCCCCTGTGAGTCATTGTTTTACACTTTTTATTTACTTTCGGACTGGTTAATCTAGTAGTCAGACAAATTTTTAATTAAATTGTACTCCTTGGTGCTAGCCAATCTAAGCTACTCCCAGTTGTAAATCCCCTTTGTGCCTATTGGCCTAGTTCTGTTCTGTCTCCTGCTTGTTATGGAGGGAAGTGGAAAACATGTTTTTCTTACACCTCGGTTGTACTTTTCTGATTAATTTCGTTGCGGGATCCAAGACAGTTGTATCGTTTCTCCGGAACTCGTCGAGCTTCATTGCTCGGCGCTTTTCTGGTGGATTCTCCACAGTTGATTCTGGGTTTCAGGAGTTGCAGTGGTTGGGGATATCGAGGCGAAATTGTCCCAAATAAAAAAAAAATTATAATCTGTGGATACATTAAAGAGATATTTGTAGGCTTAAATTAGTTGAAACAAGGTAAACGGCACAGACTTTCTAGTCTCATTATAGATTATGACAAAATGTCATTGACCTTTATTGTTAAAAAAACATAATAGGCATCGAATTCTTTCCATGATAATAATAGGTTAGGTGTCCGATTTATGATTCTATAAGTATCATCTATAATTCTAAGATTGTTTTCAAATCCTTATTACAATGCCTACAACACGTGGTCAGATGACGTTATTGGATATGATATATTTTTACTATACTATGATCTTTTCACTGATAATGCGAAAGTTTCCAAACATATTCATCCTATGTTTATCATTTGCTGCGCCTTTAATGAAAACAGGAGCACGTGCGGACAAAAACTTTATATCAATTAATTGATTATAAGAAAGATAATCATAATAATAATACACACTATCCATACTAATATTATAAATGGGAAAGTGTGTCTGTCTGTCTGTATGATTGTCTTTCTTTCACGGCAAAACGGAGCGACGAATTGACGTGATTGTTTAAGTGGAGATAGTTGAAGGGGTGGAGAGTAACATAGGCTACTTTTTGTCTCTTTCTAACGCGAGCGAAGCCGTGGGCAAAAGCTAGTATGTAATACAACAATATTTACAAAGAAAGGCGCTAAGAAGATTTTATGCTAAACACTTTCTCACTTTCAATAGAAATGTCTCTGACATCCAATCGGCTTGCAGCATTAATTATTTTTACATCTCGCTTAGTTTTAACGTAATAAATTATCATAAAGATTATTTTAGAGACAAATTTCTTCGCTTTCGCCACTTTCCGCTGCAAGCCTGACGCTAGCAGCGAAAGCGGAAAGGGAGAGTGAATACATCCCTAAAGTGTATTGAAACCACCGCAAGATGACCGATATACGTAGAGTTGGTACTCTTAGGCCCGTATTAATAGACGTCACTCAATTCTGAGACGTTCTCAAATTTTTTGCTGTCCTTATTTTTTCACTTGAGTGACGTCTATTAATACGGGCCTTACTGTAGCTTATTGATATAAAGCAACCCCCTTTAACAGTACACTCTATCTACAATAGTCAAGGGTCAAAGCATTCTTATACTTGAAGTACAGTTTTGAATGGCCTGTTGCTCTAGTTGTGATTTTTTGTTCTGAGTCTTCGTGTAATTTGTCTATAATCAGTTGTCTGGTTACCACCGTATAAGCTCTGTCTAGTTTGGGATCAGATGAGCGTGTGTCGTGATCCCAACATTATTGTAAAATAATACCCGAATACTCTAAATTTACTCAAATACTGTTGCTGTCTTTATCACTCTAGAGGGATAAAGTAAGGATAGCAACAGATTTGAGGGTGTCTTAAAATCAAGACAGAGTATCCTTGGGTAAATTCCTTCTAAACCACCCCCCCTCCTCCAGGGTCAGCCGGGCTGCTCGTGCCTAGACTGCAGCGAGTCATGTCCGGCGCCGCCCCCTCCCCCGCCGCCGCTGAGGCCCTTCACGATCCTGGGCGCGGACGGGTACGCCGTCATCATGGCCATCGTGTTCGTCATCTTCACCACGCTGTTCCTTAGTGGAGTGTTCTGCTGCACGCCGCAGGAGAATGTTGTTGGTCAGTATTATATATTTATTAACTGATAGTGAACATTTTACACAGGAATTCTTGTAAGGAATGTTTGGGAGAGGAAATCTTTTAATAACTCTTCCCGCTCTGGGTGGAGCGGTAGGGAGGGTCAGTCTTCTACTGACTTAAACCTGCAGCTCCGGACGCCTTACTACCTAAGGATTGGTCTTCACGTGTTTTTGATTAATATTTAATCTGCTATCAGATAAGTTAGTGACTGTCTGTCAAAATATATTGACACCTTATTTGAAGGTGATAAATTAATATTTAAGATATATTAGATTCCAAATATGTATTATATGATAGATAGATCTTTAAACTGATGAATAGCTTAGTTACTGTTTTCCTAAATACTTTAATACACTATTATATTAATGCCACACAACACGAGGCAACATCTTTTAATCAAACATAAATAGTCAATTTATAATCTATTACGAAAAGTAGAATGACATTTTGTCAATATTTTACTTTAAATTGTATTGTTAACATGTATGAATTTTTAATTTATATCTCGATATATATTATTTATATATTTACATCATTATAACAAGGAGTTCCAATATAATAGAACTATTACAAATCACAATATTATGTAGAATTTATTTTAAACTTAACGTTTTTGGTAGTTGATTATACTTATATGCATAGTTCTTAAGTTACAGTGTTAAAATATAAAATTAGTAATTTAATGTTTTAAACCTTGGCAACGTTTTACTGGTTGTTTTATTATAATTAGTTGTATTGGTGCAACATTATGACTAAGACATGAATATTAGTCGTGGCTCTTTCATATACATGTTATATATTACTACTATTCGCCAACGACTTTGTCTTTATAGTATGACTTATTCAAAGGAAGCCGTGAGGACAATTTCCCGTTCCTTTTTGATTCGCTTTGATGTTTTAATATAATTGTGTATCTCCCTTATTTTAAAGTCCCAAGGAGAGTAATTACAAAAATGTTAAATGAATTCGAAATCCTACATACCGAATTTTATACTTCTAAGAACAGAAATGGCACAGTTCCATATGAACTTTCGTCCCCATTTTCAAAAACTTTATAAGTTTCCTTTTCGAACTAAGCTGGCGTCTTGTATCAGCTGTATCTATAAATTACCTACCTGTTAAATTTCAGTTTTCTTGTATGGTTATGGTACGGTTATGATAAGTTAGTAGCAGCTCTAAATTACCTGTTGACCTGTGTATAAGCAATACTTTCTAATAAAAACACATGATCAAATGAACCATGCAAACAGTAACAAAAACTTTAAAATTGATAATCATCTAGAGGGATTGTGTAATTTTATGCTCTTCAATGTTTTAAAATAATCTATTGAAATCCCTCACTCCTTTAGTCTCAAAGATTACCTTCGCACTGAGCGTTTGACAAACGCGTTAACGCTGTGTTGCCAGGATATTAATCAATAACCGTTACGCAGCGTTCAACCGCTTACTAAGCAGTTGTCTGGCTGTCATAAATTTAATGACAACTGTCAAGACATAAACTACACCGCGAAATAAACCCTTACTATCACTGTCGATTTTGTTGTTTAATCTGTTGTATGGTTGTGGTTCACTCAACTTCCCCTCTAGACAAGTGGCATTGTAGAATAGATAGCGAAACGAAAACGATTGTCAAATGTATAGAGATGTCAAATTGTTTAGCGAAAGCTTATGTCAATTCCATACATTTGACTATCTATTCGTTTTCTATTCTATAATGCCACTTGGCTAAGCCCTGGACTGTAGTCGACAAACCGTAGCTATATAAAGGGCTAAGGACTTACAACACTGTGAAAACACCAAATAAAATCAGATGGTCGTGTGTAGTGAGTAGTTAGAAGGAGTAAAGAGTAAGGGCCGGTGTATAACGTTGGGTGTTGGGACAGACGGGTGGGCGCGCGGCGGCGAGGCGCGGCGGCGCGGCGGGCCCGAGACCAGTCCGCTGCACTCGCACCGCTCCAGTACGTACCGCGCTATGTCGTGCTACTCGCAGCTACTAGCACGCCGCTTGCCTGTTTGTGTGCACTTTCATTATGTACTATCGACAAATTTTAACCATGACCCACGTATAATGGCCGAATCGAACGCCATGTCACTCAATTCTAAGACGCTCTCAAATCTGTTGGTGTCCTTATTTTATCTTTTTAGAGTAAGAAAGACAGCAACATATCGTCTTGAGTGATGATTTAAAAAAATATATGTTTACGTGAATGTCGACCTAATTGTTTTTGATTGTGTGTAGAAAATAAGCGATACGGTGGGCCGTGAGTTAAATTTGTCGATTGTATAGTCGACTATCAGATGATCAGTATCCAGAGCCGTGTTATAAATTTGCAAAAACCATTGGTTTAATTTCTAATAAGAATTAAATAGGGTTGAAAATAATTCGTTCTTAAATTATCGTACAATACACCCATCTTTTCAATTAAGATAATTCTATCGGCTCTGCATACTCATATATTTTGCTTAATGTACATCATAATTGCAAACGATTGTACGCACATTCAATGAAAGCTGTAGCTCTTTATGACGAAGCAAACAATAACAAACATTCATGCAAGTCATTCTATATTGTCGCATACAATTGTTTGCTATTTATATTAACACTCCATTGAGTCATGGCAATGCATAATGAAACTGAGGACGAGATTCGAGACTACTCTTAGACATTAGGTGCCTTGTTTAGTATATAATTAAAATAGTAAATAATATAGTATAGAATGGAAATGTTCATGTGAATATAATTCTTAATACTGCTGTATAAGCATACAAAAATAAACTTTAAATGAAGAGGACAAACATTAATATTCATATAACAAGCTAAACAATAAAACCAAAGTGTGGTCTTTTAATCTTGCCTTAAAAAGTAGATTTTGAACTGATTGATTGTTACAGTTAATTAAACCAAATTGCACCATTATGCAACATTTAGATTTTACATTTGTCACCATTGCATTTAAAGTAGTTAGCCGTCACGGTGCGAACACAAACTTGTAACACGCCATTGCACGCGAAGGCAATGTAGCATTTCATTTAGTAAAGCTATATTTCATCACAGATGTAATTAATAGGGGTTTTGTCGAATGGCCTGTAAACACGCGCAGGTTGACTGGTGTAAGTGCCTTTTCACACGTACCGGCTATTGGTGAACCGACTATCAGGGGCAAAGCGAATGTGCCTGCACCGGTAGCTTTACATGTTTGAAGGCACTTGTTATAAGGCAAATAAACGTGATCCGGCTTTATAATCCGGTTTAGTTGATTTAGTTGATCCAATTTAGTTGATTAATAATTAATACGAGTTTACATCTCCTTTTATATTTTACCCCTTTTTACTAACTGAAACTTTGTAACTTTTTGTGCATTCCGCAATCTGACCGCCATAGGGCGTACACTAAGACTAATGTAGATATATGTTATTAGCTTGTGTTAGTTATTCTCCATCTTTGTATTCGCGTGTCTGTCAGGCCTTAGTATGCTTTCATTTTTACCTTACTTAATAAAATCAATTGTTCTGCTTTGAGAGGGCAAACCTCCGTGTTGACACTTTAAGTTAGTTTAAAAGTAAGTGTTATTCCTGCACAAGCAGCACATAAGTTTCTTTGGCTGTCACGTCGCTTTTTTTTATCCTAAAAATGCTTGCCGCCTGCAAGCTTGCGATGAGTTGTTATTAAAAAAAAAAAAAATTCACTTAACTCATTTCTGACTTAAGTTTCCGGGCGAGATTCTGACAGAATAGTCCAGATTATTGTTCAAAAGTTTTTAAAATCGATCCGTGAAACTATGACTAATGCTAGGCGACACTGAAACGTAATGCCAAATATGTTTGTGCGTTTTAATATAGGTGTAGCTTAGTGTTAATCAAAATTGAACAATCTATAATAATAATAATAACCAATGGAGTAATGAGTGGTAGCGTCTACCATAATTACACATCACTGCCTAAAGTAATGCCTAAAAGTTACAGGGCGAGTAGCGCAATATACTCGTACATCCAAAAGCCTTTCCTTTAATCCAAAACATAACGTTTTTAGATTCAAATTTATTGTATTACAACCATTTTATGATAGGTATTTATTATTTTAAAAGTATTACGCTTATACGTCGCATGCTTTACTTGTATTTTCGTATAAACATTACTTCAAACACTTTATTAATATATTTATGTATTGTCTTAATAGTAACACTTTTCGTATTCGTCTTTTGTATTTGTTCATAAATCTGTTTTTGTCTGTAGGGTAAAAGTATTGTAAATGTTTAGTTATGTGTCGTTATGAAATGTTTGAAAAGTCTATGCATGGTCTATTTGTGGGTTATAAAAAATCATTCATATGACTGATTCTTAAATTAGGCATTTAATTATGTGTTGTGTGTGTTTAGCATGATTTTATTGGGAATTTTAAATTCAAGTTTTGAGACAAAATAATATAAATAAATAGTAGGTTGGTTGTTATCAATGCATGGACTTTTATTGTTACTATTGTACCTTGCGGTTAGATATGGCTCTATAAAAGTAGCTAACGACGTATTGTTCGAGTCTCACAGTCAATTTTTAAAGATATAATATTGATATTAGTATGCAACGATTTCTTAGCAAATTAGTCATCGTTTTGTCTGTAAATGTCGTCTGCCGACTGGATAATTGCTAAATCGTCCAAAATACTTAACTTTTCACAAACAAAAGCTGCTTTTATTCAGCCATATCTCACTGCAACACGCAACAAGTATCACGTATCTAAGAACATACTCACAAACACAGGTGTAGCATCAGACAACAACCAAGAGATGACCACGAACCCCCCTCCAGCCGGTTGGGCGGACCAACCGGACGGGGTCGTGGGCGGCGACGCGTCGTTCTTCGAGAAACTCGGAGCGGAGACCGAGACTAAGATGGAGGACTTCTTCCAGTGGTGGGGGACTCTGATGGCCTCGCGACCTTGGATCGTGCTGTTTATTGGTATGTGTTACATTTTTTTTGAAAAATAGTGTATTGTTTACAAAATAAATATCTACATCTAATTAGTTTGTGGTTCGAGCTGAATTTCTTCTAATACAAAGGATAGTTTCAAATATAGCCCTCTATTAACAAAAAAAAAATGAAGAATAATATAGCCTATGCCTTGCAGGGTAAACTTAGATTTAATGTTCTATAAATATAATATACTAATTGTAAATGAATAATTACAAAATAATAATAGATATTCCAGTACCTATACTTAATATAATTTTCCATTTGACAAATTAAGCTAAATTTATTTAATGTTCCTCCTATGTACAAATTATTTTATATAAAAGTATCGGTATTTAGCCGTATTAAGTTGATATTGCGCATATCTCTGGTAGAAAATGTCCAAGGACCGATATAGCCCGAATTCATGCATAAAGTTTAATCAATATATTTCTATGTTTTTGCCTCTAGGTCTATGCGTGGAGTTGATATTGCGCATATCTCTGGTAGAAAATGTCCAAGGACCGATATAGCCCGAATTCATGCATAAAGTTTAATCAATATATTTCTATGTTTTTGCCTCTAGGTCTATGCGTGGTGGTGGGTCTGGGCCACGGCATTAGCTCCATGATAGTGACGACAAACCCCGTGGAGCTGTGGGCCTCACCCACTTCTCGCTCCCGGCAAGAGCGCGAGTACTTCGACTCGCATTTTGAACCCTTCTACAGGTAAAATTTTCTTTAGATTTGAAATACTTTTTTCTTTAGTAAAGACGTGTCCAAATCTATGAGGTCTTATGTGCAACGCACATAAAGTGGCATGCACAGCCAAACAATCGGAACTGCTACTGTCTACAAATATACACAATTGATATTTGTATAAAGACAAGTCTGGGGTAGTAGAGAAATCCATCAATTTTGACATCAAGATGTTGAAACTTCAATACTACAACAATAATTTCTTCAAGCCTTTATAATCTACCCTTGAGTTCATTGCGTAGGTAAATCGTTTTTCTTAAAATATATTTTGTCCCCAGAACGGAAATGTTGATCATCACCTCCAAAGGCCTGCCCAAGATCGAGCACAGCACACCCAATGGAGACATTAGTTTCGGACCTGTCTTCAACGCCACATTCCTCAAGGATGTGCTGGACTTGCAGAATAAAATTATGGGTGAGCAAATTATTTATTATTTATTTACAAACATAAAATTATAGCATTATTACAGAGTATTCCAATTCAATGCTATAAGAATAAATTATAAAAGAAAACAAAAACATAACATACATAATCTCATAACTTATACCTACAACTTGTAATATTAACACTTTATTGACAGTCACTCGAATGACTACTTTCCCCATATGAAGTTTAAGTCGATTTTTGAGGAAACGTGTGTAGAACTTTCATTTCTTTTGAACCCAACTGTCATTTGTAGAATTTTGGAAATCATTACTAAGATGTAGGAAGACTAAGATGGTTTGTGTTCACAGTTGGTTACTGATTATGGAAGTCAGGTACTCAGCTGCATTCAGTTAAACTAGAAACTGATCTCGACGTTATTCCGAAAATTGACTAGGTTGACGATGGCATAGGTCCTAAGACGATGATCACCTTACAGCTTATCGTAAACACTCGTTTGATAACCAACCAAAAATTCAAAATTTACAAAAACAGCAAAAAACAATAAAAAGTTGGCCTAATTAGTCCTTTTTCCTCTCCAGCTCTAGGCAACCAGACAGGTATCCAGGACATTTGCTTCGCTCCGCTGACGTCGTCGTTCAGCGGCCCCATCAAGCCGTACGACTGCGTCGTGCAGTCCGTGTGGGGCTGGTGGCAGAACAGTCTAGAGAACTTTGAGTTGGTCGAGGACGATAATGAATATCTTGATACTATACTCCAGTGTTCTGGGTGAGTTCAAAGTCAAAGTCGAAATCAGCTTATTCAAATGGCCCATTTTTTTTTTGGGAGTGGGCCATCATCCAATGAATGCTCCCGTCCTGGGTGCGGCGAGAGGGCGTGTCAGACTTTTACTGACTAAAACTCACTCATGTTCCTTCAGTTGCCCTTTATGTTCCGGTAACTATTATAAACATTCCGCAACATTATAAACATTCCGCAACATCATTAAAAAAAGTACTTTTGAGTTGTCAAGGCGCCAGTCAGTCGGAAAATTTAAGTTAGACTTTCGTTCCAAATAGTAGGTTTCCATTGAGAAGAACGAGCAAGAATCTTCATGAATTCTTTTAAAACAATAGTAAAATTAATAGATTACTTTTGTTTTAAAAGAGTGACACTTAATCTTAACAATAGTTATTCTTGTTTTAAATTTCTGTTAAATTTATCAGTGCTTTCAAAAAAAACGCGTCAATTTTCGTCACTAAAAGATATTTGTAATTGGAGCAGGACTTATAGAAAACACAAAAATATTATTTTAGATACTTTAACGAGCTACTGATGTATTTATTTACAGTCAGCGTCAAAAGCTGATGACCACATTTAAATTATCAAAATCGCTGTACACCGTATAATACCTCAATCGCTCAACATGACAAGCACCAGAAATTAATGATCATCGTAAAAGAGCATAAGTAGGTGACCATCACTTTTCAAAAGTCGCTAAACAAAGTTATGGTAATAAAAGCATGACATTCTTCGTCTCTAAAGTCACTAAACAAATTTTTGACAAAATAGCATACCATCGTTCATCACAAAAGTCCCTGAACAGCATTAATTGTTTTTTGGGTTTAATATGTGTGTGTATTTTTGTGAAGTGACATTAATATAACATTCCTTTCCGAAGTTTGACAACATAAATATCTGGGGGCACGGTAGTGCCTCCGCCAAGACGATAAATTATTCTCGTTAGTAAAACCGTTTATAACCTACCCTGGGTACTTGATTTTTATTTAATTTTTTACAACAGTGTAGACTGTCAACAAAGTTATAATTAAGTAGAAATATTCTTTTTATATTTAAGGTTAAATAGTTTTTTAAATACCCCCAACTATGTTTCCAAAACAATTTATTTTAAAGGGAAACTGCGTGAATTTTGAAAATGAGCCATTTATTTACAAATAAGGCTATAATTAAATGGAGCTAAAAAAATAATTAATTACGTCAATGGTATATAAATTCAAACAATAATAGAATCTGCGTAATTTTTGATAGTGAGACTTATAGCTTTACAAATAAGGCTATATTTAATCGTAATAAGGAAAGTTTCAATGACTTTGAAAATGTGCTTGTCGCTTGATCACCCACTTCTACTTTTCTCATTGGCTCTAAGAAATAATAATAATATATTTTGGAAAGTTAAATTCGAAATTTACATCCATTAAATATTTTTACATTATTTAGTTTTCATAGGACAATATTGGATTTGTAACTCTGAATATAGCAACAAGCACTTTTTTAGTTTTCAGTTCAGTATCCGAAACAAAGTAATGTTTAGTAACTCTTGGTAGATATGTAGTTATTTTTGAACGTTGGCATAATTACACTAGATACCAAAACAAGCATTTTATATTGTTCAGCGACTTTTGCAAAACTGAATGTTATGTTATTTTCGGTTGTTATAACGACCAGCAATTTTTGACAAAATGGTGTTCAGTTAATTTTGAATTTTAATGATGTTCATTCAATACTGGCGCCTATCTTGTTGAGCGATTTATGGACGATATGGTGTTCAGTGGTTTTGATAATCTGAATGTGGTCAGCGATTTTTGATGCTGACTGTACTATAACAAATTTCTAGCAATATTGCGTGACGTGTTTGTGCGTCTAGTCCGTTGACCCATTTGTTTGTTTATCACACGCGTGTGACACCAATCAATCGACATATTTGTTAATGAGCTGTCAAAACGCGATTCCCCGCCGGTTTTGTATGGCAATGATGGGGTACTGTGACGTCATTTAGTTGACTACTTATTAAATTTGATATCAAAGGAACTATAAAAATATGGGTTTTAAACACATTTTTTTACAGTTAATTAAAAGTTATCGAGTGAATCATATTTGGTACTAGCGTTTGTCCGCGGCTTCGCTCGCATTAATTATGGATAAGAACATGATACAGTTCACTTATATGAGACCAGCTTTTGCCCGCGATTTAGTCCGCGTGGAATAATAGTTCCTGTTTCCGGGGGATTTCCGGGATGAAAACTATCCTATGTCCTTTCTTGGGTCCCAGACTATATCTGTACTAAATTTCATTCAGATCGGTTTGGTGGTTTAGGCGTGAAGAAGAGACAGACAGACAGAGTTACTTTCGCATTTATAATATTAAGTACGGATAAATAATTTATAGCTTAATGTTCTAATAACATATACTTTCCCCCCACAGTAACCCGTTCCTACCAGAGTGCCTGGGCTCGTACCGCGGGCCAGTCCTCCCGGCGGTGGCTTTGGGCGGCTTCCTGGCGCCGGGGGAAGCTCTGGGCAAACGTTCTCGCTTCCACGAGGCCACCGCGCTCATCATCACCTTCCTAGTCAACAACAAGCACGAAAAGGAACAGGTAACACATATAAACATTGATACACTAACAACCAACAACATAAATCTAGCTAGCTACTACAGTCTGCCTGTATGATCTTGATATCACTGGTAAGACTCGCAAAAAGCTTTCAGTATTTCTTGAATTATCTTGATAAGTTTTCGAATTTATCTCTTTGTAGAAATTTTCCTTAGACTTAAAGAATACTTGAAAATATATCAGCTAAATTGTTCTTGAGTGTTAAGCTTAGCAAAACATTTAGCAATCATTTGGATTCACATACTTATAAAAAAGAACGCCATAATGTCGCAATTAGAGTCATATCGCCAATATTTTCACAGTGCAATGTAAGCTAAATTCTTTCTGTTTGCACATTTCAAATTTTAACACTTGACAATTCAAATTCAAATCTTTTTTTCTTAGATGATAAAATTAAAACACGGTTTCCGATATAAACTATACAAAATTTATAAACTGCAAGTGCTTGTTTTAGAGACATATCAAAGAGATAGATAATAATATTATAACGTGCATCAATAATCTTTCCATGAATTTTATGGAATATTCGTAAGTATCACTCCCTGAAAAGATGCCGCTACCGTTGAATTCCACAAAGCTTGCGTGAGCTTCAATTTTTAATTTTAGTACGGAAAATTGCGACAAATTGTCATTTCCATTGATTAATCACCTAACACTGTTGCAGGAAGTCGCTACGGCTTCTCGAGAAGGAGCTCCGTCAGCGACTTTATCCAATCGGTGCAATAATACGAGATGGTATTATTTCATAAAAACGTCGGGTTTCCAATCCTTGTTCCAGTGAAATATTTTCGTTTTACAATCTTTTCGATTTTCTTTAATACCTCATTCCTCATTCGAGATCATTATTTTTCTTTCTTTTCTTTCGGTTTTGGTCCTGGCAGTTTCATCGCAAAACCTCATAGATTGTGTTAATTAAGGGTCCCTTAAATAGTCGTGATATAAGATTGCATGTCGATGTCATTGGCTTCCTTATATTCCGCTACACGTCTTATCCGGATAGACCTGGAGATTTCGACTGTGATTACTTCATGAATAATCATCATGTCAGTTACATCGCGCTTATATGGGGGGAAACTTTCCTTCAAACAATCATTATTGATTGAACTAACCGTTCCCTTTTATTTCCAGTTAAAACCAGCATTAGAGTGGGAGAAAGAGTTCATTAATTTCATGGACAACTACACGAAGACACAGATGCCGCCGTACATGGACATTGCGTACACTTCGGAGCGTTCTATCGAAGACGAACTGGACAGAGAGTCGCAGTCGGATGTGTCCACCATATTGGTGTCTTACTTCATTATGTTCGCGTATATCGCGATATCGCTTGGAAGGTTTACGGGATTCTCAAGGCTGCTGATCGATAGTAAAGTTACTTTGGGACTTGGAGGTGAGTTTGAGTGTACATTTTTATTACTACTCTATGTAGATACTAAATAATAGCGAGTATTACTTATTTATCATGTTAAAGAAATAGACTCTGTTTATATCCACGATTTGCGGTAACAAAATCATGGATCCCACTTTATGGCACCTGATTACATAATATTGTATTGTGAGTGGATCGTTCATAATGCGCACCGCAAAGGAATGGAACTCCCTGCCGGCGTCTGTGTTTCCAAATTCATATAACCCGGAAGTATTTAAGAATAGAGTGCATAGGCATTTACTGGGTAAGCTCGCTCCATCGTAGGCTCCGTCTATGCCCTCGGGCTAGTCTGGGACCAAGAGCAAGCCCATTATAATAAAAAAATAAAAAAATATATTGTGTTGTTTAGTAAATTAAAAAAAATAAGATTTCCTATAAGTCAACAATGTTGTACAACAAAGGAAAATTGCCAACAAGTCCTGGGCCCTTGTCCAAAACAATTTCACCACAAAATTGCTTACCAATCTTCTTGCAGGAGTTTTAATCGTACTAGCGTCAGTGGTGTGCTCGGTGGGCATGTTTGGTTTCGCGGGAGTGCCGGCCACGCTCATCATCATCGAGGTCATCCCCTTCCTCGTGCTCGCCGTGGGCGTCGACAATATCTTCATCCTCGTACAGACCAACCAGAGGGAAGGCAGGAGGCCTAATGAGACTGTTGCTGAACATATTGGGAGGACGTGAGTGGATTTTATTGGGGTTTTGGGACATGCTAAGTAGGATAGCTTAATCATCAGACATGATTTTTTGTTCCAATTTTTAGAGACTTAATTTTCATAACTAACAGTTCATATAATAGAGGGTCATATATTGACAAAATGACGCATCTATATACTTAATAAGTTGGTTATAATAGGATATCTAGTTAGTAAATAGTAGAATTTGCCTAAATTGATTTTATTTCCATTTTACTAAAAAGTAAAAAAAAAAACCATAAGAAGTTTAATTCTCAAAACAGTCGTGGGCCGCAAAGACAGAACTCGTGGCTCACGCACGGACTGTGCGTTGTCAACTGCTGTATACGAACTGTGCGTTGAAAAGTGCTGTATAAAACCATAAATAATTGTATTATATTTACGTAAATAACAATTTTTCTCCATGTATGTTCTACTACTACTAGATGTGAATCCTGCATGCACATTTTAGGTAGTATTTTAACATAGCTACAAATGTAATAATGTTATGTTAAAATGTTTTTTCTATGGTTCCCAAGTTGTCTGAATTTAATCAAAAAATTATTGTTTTTATCTCAGACTGGGCCAAGTAGGTCCATCAATGTTCCTGACGTCGGCGTCGGAGTCGGTGTGCTTCTTCCTGGGCGCGCTGTCGGACATGCCGGCCGTGCGCGCCTTCGCGCTGTACGCCGGCGCCGCGCTGCTCGTCGACTTCCTGCTGCAGGTCACCTGCTTCGTCGCGCTGCTGGCCATCGACACGCACCGACAGAACGCTAACAGGTATGCTTCGCGCTGTACGCCGGCGCCGCGCTGCTCGTCGACTTCCTGCTGCAGGTCACCTGCTTCGTCGCGCTGCTGGCCATCGACACGCACCGACAGAACGCTAACAGGTATGCTTCGCGCTGTACGCCGGCGCCGCGCTGCTCGTCGACTTCCTGCTGCAGGTCACCTGCTTCGTCGCGCTGCTGGCCATCGACACGCACCGACAGAACGCTAACAGGTATGCTTCGCGCTGTACGCCGGCGCCGCGCTGCTCGTCGACTTCCTGCTGCAGGTCACCTGCTTCGTCGCGCTGCTGGCCATCGACACGCACCGACAGAACGCTAACAGGTATGCTTCGCGCTGTACGCCGGCGCCGCGCTGCTCGTCGACTTCCTGCTGCAGGTCACCTGCTTCGTCGCGCTGCTGGCCATCGACACGCACCGACAGAACGCTAACAGGTATGCTTCGCGCTGTACGCCGGCGCCGCGCTGCTCGTCGACTTCCTGCTGCAGGTCACCTGCTTCGTCGCGCTGCTGGCCATCGACACGCACCGACAGAACGCTAACAGGTATGCTTCGCGCTGTACGCCGGCGCCGCGCTGCTCGTCGACTTCCTGCTGCAGGTCACCTGCTTCGTCGCGCTGCTGGCCATCGACACGCACCGACAGAACGCTAACAGGTATGCTTCGCGCTGTACGCCGGCGCCGCGCTGCTCGTCGACTTCCTGCTGCAGGTCACCTGCTTCGTCGCGCTGCTGGCCATCGACACGCACCGACAGAACGCTAACAGGTATGCTTCGCGCTGTACGCCGGCGCCGCGCTGCTCGTCGACTTCCTGCTGCAGGTCACCTGCTTCGTCGCGCTGCTGGCCATCGACACGCACCGACAGAACGCTAACAGGTATGCTTCGCGCTGTACGCCGGCGCCGCGCTGCTCGTCGACTTCCTGCTGCAGTATGCTTCGCGCTTCATTTGTTGGTTAATTATATAAGGTGTTAAAAAATTAACTGCAAGAAAAGTAAGTACTTGTTTAGATTATAATTAAAAAATATTTGCGGAAAAAGATTTCAAAATAACCAACCCGTTTCGGAGTTAAACAATATTTTAACTTCGCACATAAATATTGAATATGCGCACTGTACGGTGCACGCGCACCGGGCGGCGTCGTCGGCGTCACACGCGTGGGTCGTTTACCCCTGCGATACGATATGTGACGGTACGCAAAAAAGTATTTAACTAAATTGTTTTATTTACGTCAAAATATAAGTGTTCCAAATTTTTTTTATTTTTTTTTTATTGTATGTTTTCGATGTCGGGTAAGTGGACGAAGTTCTTGCAGTTAATCTTTTAACACCTTATATAAAGGAGGGTGGAGGTGGCCCGGCAGTGGGACAGTACAAACTAGTCAAAAATTAAATAATTAATGTACACAGAAGTCAATAACAAAGGAGCATTGTATGTAAGAGATAAGCCGAAATCATTGACATTATATACGTCAAAACGTAAATCGCTCCCAAGGTTATCATGTGCCTGGGCACGCCGTTATAGCGGCGGTAAGACCCCTCTTTGAGGAGTGGCTGGAGAGGCGTCACGGCACTCTCACGTTTCGCTTGACACAGGTCCTCACCGGACATGGTCAGTTCGGGAGGTTCCTGTGTCGGATTCGGGCGGAAGCGACGCCTGGGTGTCACCACTGCAGTAACGGTCGCCTGGAGGACACGGTCGAGCACACAGTTGAGGTGTGCCGCGCATGGGCGGAGCATCGACGTGTCCTCGTAGAGGCGATCGGCGGCGGTGACCTCTCGCGCCCGGCGCTGGTTCAGGCCATGCTTCGGGGCGAGACGGAATGGGATGCCGTCGCCTCCTTCTGCGAAGCAGTTATGCTGGTGACCCAGGCGAAGACGTCGAGAGTCGCAAGACGACTACCGGCCACCGTAGGCGCGGTTCTGCGGATGGCGAGCGATGGGTAGCTCGCCGCCCGGCTAGGACCAGGACCGCGTAGACGGCGCGTTTTGTTCCACGCGCGCCTCAAAGTGAAGGAGTCAGCACAGGAAGGGGCCCAACAGGGCCAACGCCTGCCGGGGTTGCGGAATGTTTATAATAGTTACCGTGACCCTGGAACATAAAGGGCAATCGAAGGAACATGAGTGGGTTTTAGTCAGTAAGAGTCTGACACGCCCTCCCGCCGCACCCAGGACGGGAGCAGTCATTGGATGATTTCCCACTCACCAAAAAAAAAAAAAAAGGTTATCAGGTGCCACTTGAATTCGATCTTCAGCTAGTACTACTTCAATTGAATTACTTCTCTTCTCTTCTGTTGTCATCAATAAGTGTCTCTCTAAATACAAATTCAAATATACTCCTGTAGAGTTAATATTTGTCCGATCCTTTCATCCAAAAACAACAAAAATAACAGTATGCATGCAAACCTACCTCTCATCAAGGTCGCTGTGTCCCGTTGGATGTAAGTGACACAGGATCGATATTATGTGGAAACCTTTAAGGGAGGCCATTGTCCAACAATGGACGTCAGCTGATAATGATGATGGTATGATATGGAGGGCTTGTTTCCGCAACTCCATATAAAGGCGCCGTTTTTGCGTGAGCGTCGGTGGTTTATTCTATCCACTTCCGTTAAAGAACGCCGGCAAGCTATATACGCTGCATGGTAGTGATTGATGAATAAAAAATAAAAATCATCAAATGACTTCTCCCGCCTCGCCCAGGGAGGAAGAGAGTGTCAAACTTTCACTGACTACCACCCATGTTCTTTCGGTTGCCCTTTATGTTCCGGGGCCGCGGTAACTATTAGAACTATTCCGCAACCCTGGCCGGCGCCCTACGTTATGTCAAGAGACTTCATTATCTTCCTAGTCTTTTTCCCATCCATGTTGGGGTCGGCTTCCAGCCTAACCGGATTCAGCTGGATACCAGTGTTTTACGTTGAGCGACTGCCTATCAGACCTCCACGTTATTTTTAACAATCTTTTGCCCGCGACTTTGTCCGCGTAGAATAAAAGTGTCCGTTCCCGGGGGTTTTCCGGGATGCAAACTATCCTGTCCTTTCTCAGGTCCCAGACTATATCTGTACCAAATGTCATTCAAATTGGTTCAGCGGTTTAGGGCCTACGCAGACCGGGACGGCATGGCAAGGGATTTGAATTTTTTACTAATGGACATTCAACCGTACTGTTACAAAAATACGATATAAATTGCTATGCTTTAAAATGATGGCATTGAAAAGGATTTTATCGCATGGTATTAAAAGACGCGTCACAGGCTCCCGTGGCGGGATGCCGTGGCATACTGCGGTAGGCAACGGCATGCAACGGACTCCGGCGGCGACTCATTTTAAAACTGAGGCACACCAATACTCGATCAAACGCAACTGAAGACTAAAAGTGTATCGGGCAGCAGGAGTCGCTGAGGCATGCTTTGTCGTGCCGCGGCACGCCGTGGCATGCCGTGGCAAAGTGCTGGAATGCCGCGGTATCTAAGCGGCCAGTGTGCGCTGACTCACGGCAAAATCCCTTGCTATGCCGTCCCGGTCGGCGTAGGGCTTTTGTAAAGAAGAGACCGACAGACAGAGTTACTTTCGCATTTATAATATTAGTATGGATAATTTATTTTTAATGTACCCTTTTGTTTCAGGTTCGACGTGTTGTGCTGCGTGCAGGGCACGAAGGCGGAGAGCTCCCTGGGCGGCGAGGGCGCGCTGTACAACATGTTCAAGCAGCTGTACGTGCCCTTCCTCATGCGCCGCGAGGTGCGCGCCTCCGTCATGATCGTGTTCTTCGCCTGGCTCTGCTCCTCCGTCGCTGTTAGTATACCACTGTATTATATTATAATATAAGTAAAAATGTGTAAATCGACATTCTGTCTTCAAAAACGGCACACTAAGGCGGGTTTTAGGGCGTGCGCTGCGTTAAGCGGGCGTCCGTCGCGGGCACCCGCGCCGTGCTCCATCGCGGACAAATACCCGTCGCGGACGCTCGCGACGGTCTCCCGCCTCTCGCAGCGCCGTGCCGCCGAGTGTACTGTTTCCTAGAAACATCTCCGCTCGCGTGCTCCGTCACGCGGACCCGTCGCCCGCGAGGCGGACACCCGCCGGCCACGCCGCGTGCGACGGGCGCCCGCTGCACGCAGCGCTGTTCTATAAGATTACATGAAACCGCACGCCACGCGGACATCCGCCGTCCGCGCCGACACCCGTGACGGGCGCCCGCTGCACGCAGCGCTGTTCTATAAGATTACATGAAACCGCACGCCACGCGGACATCCGCCGTCCGCGCCGACACCCGTGACGGGCGCCCGCTGCACGCAGCGCTGTTCTATAAGATTACATGAAACCGCACGCCACGCGGACATCCGCCGTCCGCGCCGACACCCGTGACGGGCGCCCGCTGCACGCAGCGCTGTTCTATAAGATTACATGAAACCGCACGCCACGCGGACATCCGCCGTCCGCGCCGACACCCGTGACGGGCGCCCGCTGCACGCAGCGCTGTTCTATAAGATTACATGAAACCGCACGCCACGCGGACATCCGCCGTCCGCGCCGACACCCGTGACGGGCGCCCGCTGCACGCAGCGCTGTTCTATAAGATTACATGAAACCGCACGCCACGCGGACATCCGCCGTCCGCGCCGACACCCGTGACGGACGCCCGCTGCACGCAGCGCTGTTCTATAAGATTACATGAAACCGCACGCCACGCGGACATCCGCCGTCCGCGCCGACACCCGTGACGGACGCCCGCTGCACGCAGCGCTGTTCTATAAGATTACATGAAACCGCACGCCACGCGGACATCCGCCGTCCGCGCCGACACCCGTGACGGACGCCCGCTGCACGCAGCGCTGTTCTATAAGATTACATGAAACCGCACGCCACGCGGACATCCGCCGTCCGCGCCGACACCCGTGACGGACGCCCGCTTAACGCAGCGCACGCCCTTAGTCTTACGCCGACGGCACGCGCACCGTCAGCGCTGATGGCCGAGATATATGAACTCAGGAAGGGGCCCAACAGGGCCAACGCCTGCCGGGGTTGCGGAATGTTTATAATAGTTACCGTGACCCTGGAACATAAAGGGCAATCGAAGGAACATGAGTAGGTTTTAGTCAGTAAAAGTCTGACACACTCTCTCGCCGCACCCAGGACGGGAGCAGTCATTTGATAATTTTCCCACTCACCAAAAAAATATATATATATGAACTTGGAAGCGTTTTTAAATGATGCGTAGCTATCAGCGCGCACGGTAGTAGCCTCGGCGCAGACAAACTACGCGCTGAACTATCAGCGGTGACGGTGAGCGTGAGACTAAAATCAGCCTAACGCAACATACCATACGGTATTTGACACCATGATCAATTAACGTACTTTTTATGAGCTGTCAAAACGCGATACTCCCATAGATTTTGTACGGCAATGTCACCTTATGACTTCACTCAGTTTACAACTTGCTCACTATTTATTGATTTCAAAGCAACTAAAAATCATATTTTACAGCAAATGGAAAATAAACCAGATTTATAGGAATTAAATTACGAAAGGTTTTATAGAAATGGTATCTTACATTTATTGGCTAATAATGTAAAATACCCCATAAGACGTCAAAGCAGGATGGCATGATTCAAGTATTGCAAGTGAAAAAGAGACGAATATCTGTTAATCTGAATATCGAACTGCAATGAACTTGTTTGGATAAAGAACACAAACAACGCCTTGCGAATTAATTACACCAAAATGTCTTCTAAATAATTACGTTCTCTTTGTGTAATTAATATTCACAATTATAACATTCAATTCTATTCTTCCATTCCAGGTGGCGCCTCACATAGAAATCGGTCTCGACCAGGAGCTCTCGATGCCTCAAGACAGCTTCCAGTTAAAATACTTCCAGTACTTGAATCGATACCTGAACATCGGCCCTCCAGTATACTTCGTGGTCACTGAGGGACTCAACTATTCGGACTTAGAGACGCAGAATATGATATGTGGCACGCGATTCTGTCGCTCTGACAGTGTTTCTATGCAGTTGTATACCGGTGAGTTTGTGTTTTTATTAATAAAAGATAGATTGCCTGGAAACATTAAATCAAGTATCTTGAGAGAATGTTATTGTTGGGAAATTACTTTTATTTTTGGTGTGAAAACGCTGTGTAACATCAGCGAGAGGCTATGACATTCCATTAGCCATTTTTTCGATTACATATTGTGTTAGATAAATATATAGTCAAGCCAAATATATTTTTCTCACATATTTTAAGTAGAGTTATATTCATATTGCTCCAATCTGTTTCTATTTCCGTATTGAGTCACATTAAGACACGCATAAGCTTGAAGCTCCGCGATCGATTTAAATCCCAACCTTTGGACGACCAAACGACAGCCGGCTGTCGCGCTGCTATTGTCTTTCTATTGTGTTTCGAATCACGGGTGTTCGAAGGTTTAATGATGACAAATCTACTATATAAAAATAAGTCGGGTTTTCCTTCCCGACGCTATAACTCCAGAACGTACGAACCGATTTCCACAATTTTGCATTCGTTGGAAAGGTCTCGGCCTCCGTGAGGTTTATAGCAAAGAAAATTCAGAAAAAATCCACGCGTACCTTGTCGCGGGCAGAGTCTAGTTGTTAATAAAAGTATAATACTAATTAATATAATTGTCTATTGCAGCGTACAAGACTCCAAACGAGACGTACATAGCGCAGCCGCCGAACTCGTGGCTCGACGACTTCTTCGACTGGGCCTCCTTGCGCGACTGCTGCAAGTACTTCCCCTCCAACTCCAGCTTCTGTCCCAGCAGCAGTGAGTGTTGTATACATTATTATTTATTAGAGAGAGATAATAAATTAAAATTAATATTACAGAGCTTAACTTCTGATCAGATAACCGTGTGTGAGTTGTCCCAGTATATTTATTATTATTATTATTTATTGGTTGGATTGAACACCATGATACATTACACTTATAAGGCTCGTCTCTTTTATTCATTTAAGGTAGCAATTTTTTAAAAATACTCGTTGCTCACACACAGACACACACTTTTTCATTTATATATTAATAAGGACATACTTCTATATATATAAAAGAAAGTCGTGTTAGTTACTTCACTTATAACTCAAGAACGGCTGAACCGATTTAGCTGAAAATTGGCAGGGAGGTAGTTTAGAGCCAGGAGAAGGACATAGGATACTTTTTATCCCGTTCGACATCATTCCCGTGTGACTTGACATGTAATGTCAGTCACTATAAAACGTGGTATAACAAAAAAGAATCAGACTTGGAATAACAAAATTGACGTATAATGACAGCTATGTAATGACGTATGGATGACTATTTGATATTTGTAAGAAATCAATAATATAACTATTTCTATTAAATAAATAATTAACATTATTGCCCAATTGCCCATTCGTATAAACAGTGAAGTGAACTATAAAACTAGGTATGGTTAAAAATTTAAGTTTTTAGGTGAAGTGAAGTTTAATTAATTAGTAGGTAGGTAGTAGGTAGGTAGTAGGTAGGTAGTAGGTAGGTAGTAGGTAGGTAGTAGGTAGGTAGTAGGTAGGTAGTAGGTAGGTAGTAGGTAGGTAGTAGGTAGGTAGTAGGTAGGTAGTAGGTAGGTAGTAGGTAGGTAGTAGGTAGGTAGTAGGTAGGTAGTAGGTAGGTAGTAGGTAGGTAGTAGGTAGGTAGTAGGTAGGTAGTAGGTAGGTAGTAGGTAGGTAGTAGGTAGGTAGTAGGTAGGTAGTAGGTAGGTAGTAGGTAGGTAGTAGGTAGGTAGTAGGTAGGTAGTAGGTAGGTAGTAGGTAGGTAGTAGGTAGGTAGTAGGTAGGTAGTAGGTAGGTAGTAGGTAGGTAGTAGGTAGGTAGTAGGTAGGTAGTAGGTAGGTAGTAGGTAGGTAGTAGGTAGGTAGTAGGTAGGTAGTAGGTAGGTAGTAGGTAGGTAGTAGGTAGGTAGTAGGTAGGTAGTAGGTAGGTAGTAGGTAGGTAGTAGGTAGGTAGTAGGTAGGTAGTAGGTAGGTAGTAGGTAGGTAGTAGGTAGGTAGTAGGTAGGTAGTAGATAGGTAGTATGTCAATTCGAATTCTATATTCATAGTTGACAGGACAACGTCTGTCGGGTCAGCTAGTATTAATATATAAATGAAAAAGTGTGTGTCTGTTACTCTGTCTTTAATGGAAAAACGGAGCGACGAATTGACGTGATTTTTTAAGTGGAGATAGTTGAAGGGATGGAGAGTAACATAGGCTACTTTTTGTCTCTTTCTAACGCGAGCGAAGCCGCGGGCAAAAGCTAGTATACACATAATTTATACCACATTTACTCTTCCCAGACGGCGCACCATGCAAATCATGTCAGATACCTCTGTACGGCAACGAACAACGTCCCATAGCCTCCGACTTCAAGCGATACGTGCCCTTCTTCTTACAAGACATCCCCGACCCTGACGGCTGCATCAAGGGCGGCCACGCGGCCTACGGACAAGCGGTCAACTACCACATGGTCAACAGAACACAGGCAGAAGTCGGAGCTACTTACTACCAAGGATACCACACTGTACTCAAAACCAGTCACGATTATTACTCTGCCCTTAAAGGCGCGAGAAGCGTGGCAGCTAATCTAACAGAGACTTTGAACAGAAATCTTAGGGAAATAGGAAAGAATACGACGACGATCAATGTGTTCCCGTATTCGGTGTTCTACGTGTTCTATGAGCAGTATTTGACGATGTGGCCCGACACGCTGAAGTCTATGGGCATCTCTGTGCTGTCTATCTTCATTGTGACCTTCTTGTTGATGGGCTTCGATCTGTTTTCGGCTTTGGTGAGTTTTTTGTGGAATACATATTTTTATTGTTGGTTTGTGTTGCCAAGCTCAAGTAATTTTATTAAGAGAGATGAGATCTTTACAAATATATTTTATAGGTCTTGTTCCATCGCTTTATAATCATTATACATTTTTTTAATTTTTGTAAGACGAAAATACCAACAAGTAATCAAACAACGGTTTTTGAACCCCAGATATTAGTACACTTATAATGTAAATATTGAAAATATTGACGTGTATTGTTATTTGTAGGTGGTGGTGATCACAATCACGATGATCGTGGTGAATCTCGGCGGAGTGATGTACTGGTGGGGCATCAGTTTGAACGCAGTGTCTCTTGTAAACCTGGTATGTTATCAACTGAACTTACAATTCTTCATTAAGTTTTTTTTCAATGAGGGTTTTTGGCAGCATGTAGGCGTCAGGTCCAACTGCAGCATGATTGGTGAATTTTGACATATCTGTCGATAAACCGGCATGACTTTGACAGATATGTCAAAAATTCTCCAATCATGCTGCAGTTCGACCTGACGCCTACGTATTGCCATCTAGCGGATTTCTCATACGCAAAAACCCTCATTATGGTAGTCTTGCAGCATCAGTATTTTACAAGAAGTGGTTGCCTTTCATAACCCAGTTAATAGGCAACACAATAGGGAAGATGCAATATTTTTACTTTTGTTTTGATTTTAAAGAATTCCATGTAAAATAGGCCACTAATATAATTAAAAGTTAAAATGTTGTAATTTATTGTAAAAAAAGCGGTTTTAAATTGACAGTTTAAAATTCCGCGCGAAAACGGACTAATAGTTCCGATGACGTCACTGCAGTGACACTGTATCTCTGGTTGTATTGTTCTTCTCTAATTTTTATAACTTTTTATTATTTTTCGCCATTCCAGATACTTTTATTGCTAAAATTTGAAAATAAACTATCAATCAACATCTCGTGGTCATAATAATACCGCATGAAAGCATGTATGCAATGCTTTTTTATGCAAAAAAGCATGTTGACTCATGTTGATATCTCCAATACCAGACGGGGTTACAAACTTTGTATCAGATAGTTTTGGTGGCTGAACTTCTGATTTTAAATATTTGAAGAATCTGGATTTATGGAATCTTTACCTCCTGGACCTTGTATCATGGCAGACGGAGGCTTCAAGCATATCGAAGGTGTCTTATTTCAGTTGATTAGACCATTATAGTGAACAACACTAAGAAAAGTTCAAAAGATGAAGTACTGCAGTCGGTCAGTGGGTAGTCTTAGGGTCGAAGAAAATTGCATGCCTTCGAAAGATTTCAAAGAGTCATTAGAAGACTACGCGAATTTGCTTTTCTAAAGCTAATTTTATACCCTACATAACTATTTCTGTTTACTTTGACAACTGCGGGGGTGCGTTCCAAAAAGGATAAGAATTACACGGAGTAGCGCGAAGGTTACTCTAAAGCGTTCCGCTGGCTTTATTTATTAATTTTTATTACCTATGAAACAGCAATTGGCAATATTTGCGCAGTGATCGCGCGATTAATCGCTTAACGTAAAAAAAAACGTATTATGTATGAATCGATTGTTAATCGCTCGCTGATTGTTATAATGCACTTATTGCACGATGACGATAAATGCTTTGCTTTAGGTACCAAAGCGTTTTATTATTGTAAATATTGAATACATACCATCTTAAATAAAAAAATAAATAAAAATAATAAAATAAATCAATTTTAGAAATAATATGGACCTTACCAAAAACAAATAATATAACAGTGTTTTATGTAATATTAAATTACCTACCGTGTATGTCTTTTATTTAATAACCGTAAATTACATGTAATATTTTTTTATTTAATCAAAGGCAATTTGATATTGATTTAAAAAAAAAACTCGATTAAGATTTCATTGTAAAAACTCGATTGTATGTGTATCACATCACTATTTATTTGGAACTAAAAACCACTGGAAATATAATTTTTCTGACTCGAATTAAAAATCGTACTATAACCTCTTTTTAAATTTCGAGTGATTTCCTCGCACGTTTTGGAACGTGCCAGTGACGTCATTCCAGTCACTTAACGCTGATTGGTGTTTTAAATTACGTTTCATTTCATGTAATTTTAAATTCATATTTTATTGATAAAAATAAATATTATGCAAAAAAAAGTTGCAGAGGCCCTTCATTTACATTTTTTCAACATTTTATTAATAAATTTTCAATAAATACTATGTTTGCATCTTCCCTATTAATCGATCATTTACTTTCAATGTGAAGCATCATTATATTTAAGTGTGGTAAATGAATTCATTAGAAGGATTAAGGGTTTATGAATTCAGAAATTTAGGCAATTAATGCTCTTTTATGCATATACTCATATGAGGGTCTTCATCCATGTCAGACTTTTAACCCGACTTCAAAAAGGAGGAGGTTCTCAATTCGATGGGTATGTTTTTTTAAATGTAGAACCGATTATTATTGAATCTTTTCTTATCCCTACGATTTCCTGTGACCATCATCATCATCGTCATATTAGACGTGAGCGTTCTGCCTAAGTAGTAGCACAGATTAATAAATAGTTACTACGTAACAGATACTTCACTCCAATACAAAAACGAAAATACCTACGCTATAATAGCCTACAAACTCATAATAATAATACCAGCTGTTTGCAGCGAGGAGAAATGTACCATAAGTACGCAAAAGAGAGTTGAGATTTTTTGCACGCCGCGCGGCTAACGTGTGTGCGTGTCATTCAGCAAATGTGTTAGGGTTATACGTATGATGATAATGGTAATAAAACGAATGTTTTAGAAAAACAATTATTTTTTTATTTGTTGTACAAATATTTTTAGTTTAATAAAATGACTACTTAATGCATATTTTTCGTTCCTTGAATTCTCGATTATTATATTTTAGTGTCGAAAATATCCAAAACCGCGTGAATAATTTTAATAAATAATCAAAAGGGAAACAGGACAATTGGGAAACAGGGGAATTGCACAATAATCACGCAATAATTACGTGGTTTCGTCATTTTGAGTCTGCGCTGTACCCGTGACGCGCGAGCACTCACCCGGGCGCGCGACAGCCCGGTGTTCGTTGTACCGTCGACGGTACGCGAGGCGGTAGGCATAAACGCGTGGCCTTGAGCGAGTGACGGACGCCTGGTAGTAGTGAAGTTCCCGAACAGATTCCTGCGACACAGGGTATCCTAGTGAAGAATCCAGTATTAAACCTATGTGTAGCTCTTGTTTTTCGGCATCCACAAGTTTATAATTGGGTAGTTTCCACCATTATCAATTGACGTACTTTTTATGAGCTGTCAAAACGCTATTCTCCAATAGATTTTGTATGGCAATGGCAACTTATGACTTCACTAAAATAGCAACTCAGTTAACTATCTATTTATTGATTTCTAAGCAACTAGAAATAAAATTTTATGGCAAATTGAATATAAACTGAAGTTATTGGGCTAAAATTAAAAGAGGTTTTATTGAAGTTGTGTCTAATATTTATTGGCTAATGGTGTAAATTACCCAATTATATTAGACGTGAGCGTTTTGCCTAAGTAGTAGTGAAGTTCCCAAACAGATTCCAGCGACATAGGGTATCCCTAGGGAGGAATCAAGCGTTTAATCTATCAGCCTTACTAATAAAGATAAACGCAAGAGTACACACTTGTTATACACGTGTTGCAAGCCACCGGGTTACTAATAAAAACTTTTTTGACGTAAAGACTGTATACATCTGTTTTATTGTAGAACAATTGTTACACAAGGCTTATTCACTCGGACACCCTAGTATAACTGTTGTTTAAGGTGTACGTCTGGTTGCATTTCTAATTTTAACTGAGTTGTGAACAATCTAAGACGTGATTTTTTATTTTGTCGCTATAAAATGGGTTACCTACATTATTTAGATTTGTTTGATCAGTGGGATATGCAAGTGAGAACTCAAGTTACGAGAAAAAGAAAAATATATCAACGTCGTGCCGATCCCTTTCTCTTGAATGACAACGATTTTAAATACAAATATAGATTCTCTAAAGATTATGTACGAAAAATCGTTGACTTGATAAATAATGATATAATACAAGACTCTAGGGGCTCTGGTATATCACCCGAGTTGCAAGTACTTACGGCACTTACCTAGAATTTGGGGGCGGCAAGAAGTTCAAGATGACGCTGCAGATCTTCATGGTGTAAGTCAACAGTCACTTACAAATATATGCCGTCGTGTGGCATTAGCTTTGGCGAGAAGAGCAGGAGAATTTATATTTATGCCAAATAGAGAACAAGAGGAAGTCATAGCTGGGTTCAGAGAAATCTGTGGTTTTCAAATACGATAGGAGCCATTGACTGTACTCATCATATTAAAATTAAAAAGGTGGGTGGATCAACAGCACAATATTACATAAATAGAAAAGGGTTTTATTCTTTAAACGTTCAAGTTATATGTGACGCAAAGTTGAAAATTTGAGACATTGTTGCAAGGTTGAGGGGCAGCACCCATGACTCTAGAATATTTAGAGAATGTACAGTCAGAGATAGATTTGAAAATGGGGAATTTGTGGGGCACCTAATAGGTGATTCTGGTTATGGCTTAACTCCGTACCTTTTCACGCCCGTGAATAATCCCACAACAGCACAGGAAGAAGCATACAACAGAGCTCACATACTAACCAGAAATACTATAAAAAGATGCTTTGGGGTTTGGAAACAAAGATTCCGTAGTCTTTTAACTGGTTTTACGGTATCATTGGAAAATGTGAAATTGTATATTATTGCATTGGCCGTTTTACATAACATAGCTATGGATATGAAAGAAGACTATGACATAATTCCAAACAATCCACAAGTAAATTACCCACACAACCCACCACAACCAAGATCAACACAAAGTGAACAAAATTTGCGAGGACAACTAGCTAGAAGACAGTTCATTGAAAGAAATTTTTAATACTTATTATTTATTGTGATAATTGTTTTCGTAACAATATTTTTTTTTTCTCGTAGTAAATTCTGCAAGATAAACAATAATTTTAATTATGTACTTCAGTGAAAAAAGAAAAAATCCATATCTGTATCTGTTTCCTTTAACTATAAGAACTTACTTTTTCACTCTCTTTCCAGTTAGCATTCCTCTTTCTTTTTTGGGTTATCGATTCATTTACCATTATTTGGTTTAATAAAATCTGAATTTTACAAAATTATAACAACAGTCAACTTTGTACTTTTGTAAATCGCGCCGTTCGCTTGTATCAGCTTACGAAAGACAGAGAACGAAACACAGACAAAAGAATTCGAATCGGTTTGAATTCGTTCGGAAATCTTCAATCATCAACATTGTGTACCTAACTTAAAAAATATTATCCGAGTTACTACCCATTAATAAAAAATTAAATCAAACAATTTAAAAGTACAATAAAAACAACTATTAGCATAAATAATTTATTTTTGATTAAAATATCATTAGTTTTTGCTCTGAAAACCGATTCACTAAAATAGTAACGCAAATGGTTTCTAAACGTGACGTAAAGTTATTGCCATTTTTAAAATTCGACCGATGTGTAACTGTTTGCAGCCAATACAATGTTTATTGGTAGGATCATTGTATAAAGCATGCATAACTTTACTCAAGGTTTATCGCTTGGGTACCTATTCAACTGTTTAACATCTGTTTAGACTTTTTTTATTAGTAAGGCTGTATGTGTAGAACTTGTTTTTCGGCATCCACAAGTTTATCATTGTTCCCTCCCCTCGTAGGTGATGGCGGTGGGCATCGCGGTGGAGTTCTGCTCGCACGTGGTGCACGCGTTCAGCGTGGCGGGCGGCACGTCGCGCACGGCGCGCGCGGCCGAGGCGCTGACGCGCATGGGCTCGTCCGTGCTGTCCGGCATCACGCTCACCAAGTTCGGCGGCATCATCGTGCTCGGCACCGCCAAGAGTCAGATCTTCCAGGTAAACCAGCTCACGAGCTATGCATTTTACCTTTTAACTGCTACAGTGTAGATGATAAACCAAAATGTGCCTAGCACGCCACGGTGTGTGTGACAAATGTCTTTACATTGTAAACCTTTTAACCGCCAGGACCATAAATGACAAACAGAAATTGTGACCACCGCAATCGAAGGACGGAGGTCACGATTCCGTGGCAAATTTCTGTACATTTTTAAAAAGCTTGGCGCTGTAGGCACGTCTGTGCTGTTTTGACGTAGCGGTCATTTCAGATCATTTTTCAATGTTTCTGCTCCATTCCTATCCAAAAACTTGGCCTAAGGCATTAAGCCCGCCTATGTGCAGTGTTTGTTACATTATGTGCGTGAAGATAAATAAAAAAAAACCTAAAGTCCTTCCAAAAACACTTTTAACGCAACTTGAAGCCAATTCTCGCAAATATTATATGGTCCGTATGATTGCAGGTGTTCTACTTCCGCATGTACCTGGGCATCGTAGTTCTGGGTGCGGCGCACGGCCTCATCTTCCTGCCCGTCATGCTCAGCTATATCGGTGAGTCCAATAGTTATTACCGACGAGGTCTAATACAAGGTGCAAAGAGACATTTATATGTGAAAACATCGGATATAGTATGTAACAGAACCATGGATAATAGCCGTCTTAAATTATATATGAGCAAACCACATAAATACTTCAATGCGATGTCGTAGCGTGCATTGGCAGTTGTAAATACTAGCGACCCGCTCCAATGTCGCACGTAAATCGTAGAAATCGGCTTTTCTTTACTATAAATGCATGTATAAATCTTCCTCTTGAATCACACCGATTGATGAAAACTGCATCAAAATTATTTTCGAAGTTCTAAGATAATAAGAAGGCTTACAGACGGAACTTTATTTCATACTATGTAAAGATGAATTTGACATCACGTACAAGGCCTCGTCACATTTGTGTCTCGCACTCGCACACAATTTGTTTACTACATAAGTGTTACTATTTATTATATTTTTAAGTTCAGTTGCGGTCGTGCATGTGTTTCGTTTTTATTATTATTACATTATTGTTTCTGCACATTTTTATTTCAACTTTCGCTTGTATATTGGACCTTTTCAGCCGATAGATGTTTTACATAATATTCTACAGCTTTGAAAAGCGACATACGTAATATTTGTAATTTTTTTTTTGTCTTTTTCGTATTTTCTAACTCATTACCGTTTAGTGCCTTACTAACCGGAGGTGATACCATTACACGCTGGTGTGGGGAACGTGGACCAGTACTTGCTGTGTTACAATTTATTATATTCATGAATATGATGAAAATTCAACTGCTATTTTATTCAGCATGCTTATCAATTCATTTAAACATCACATCCTATTTATTTTGGCTGGCGTCCTCTGCATAAATGACATAAAAATATGACAACTAGCTTTCGTATCATATCGCACAGTTACAGCTAAGCATAACCCGAGTGTGTAACAGTATAACACGCATGTAGAAAGTTCGTCAGGCAGGTGACTCGAGTGCTGATTACAGGTTCGCCCGTGAACAAGCAGAAGTTGGCCAACCAGTTGCTGCGCGGCAAAGACGTGGCGGTCGCGGAGACGTCGCTGACTCGAGTAAGAGATGCGAAGGGACACGCATACACCCAGTATAACTTTGAATCGCTTCCCGCGTGAACTTGAATATAACGAGAATGAACACGTACGTACGAGTAGTGCAGGAGTTGCTCATAGAATAGTGGCATAGCGATCGTGATGGACCATTTTAGATAGTTTTAACTCCAGTAAATTAGTGTCTCATACATTACTGTTTTGTTAAATGAAATGCCCTGTCAACGAACAAACTAGTGGGTGTTTCTAAAAGCATACCAATGCCTTGTACTCCGCTAGCGTTCGCCATGCCTTCATATGTAATAAAAAAAAGATTTGCATTGATTTGTTCCGTTCATTCTCGTTACAAGTTCCCGTACTAACGCATCGGTGTATTGTAAAGTGGGAAGGTGCTGCGACTCGGATGCGTCTGGTAGACTCATCAGACGTTCAAGTAGTACAGGATGAACTCCTGTAATATTAAAGTGTTTAAGATGTTATTGCGAATAAGACCGACTAAAACTTTCGAAATTATTTTTTAAGGTTATAATCGAATTAGATGTTACCATTTTGAAAATTATTTCCAAATTTTTTTTTCTTTGTGAGTGTTAATTTTGGTCGGCCTACACTCGCAGTAATATCGGCGCGGGAATATGGTTCTCTTCCCATTAATATAGTTTAAAGCATTTATTGTATACGGCGGTGTTTGTGATTTGCAACATTTTTTCCTATTTTATTTTACGGACAGTTTTTTCCTACCTAAATATTAAATTAAACAAGATCAGAAATTAGTAAACTGTTCTTATATATAAATGTTCAAATCGCAAAACCCGCAAGGGGTCGGTTTCTAACCAAAACGGTTTTGGGGACACCCTGTTTATGTAAAAAATCACGAATATAATATTTTTTTATTGTAATTTGCATGTATCGATCGCTGTATTCCTAGCTGTTTCATCAGTAGCGATCATTCCTAATGAATTCGAATTTAAATTTTTATTATTTTTTATTTATTGATGTATATCTATGGTTTTGTATCACTGCCTTTGTTTTATTTGCACACTGCTAAAGTACTTACAAGGAGACGCCTTAAAACGTAGTAAAAAAAATAAACAAGTTTTTGGGATACTTACAGTCCAGATCCAGATAATATAATAAATAAGGCGATTATTTCGTACTTACACCGCAGTACTTACAGCTTTCAACGAGGTAGTGCTGTAGCAAAGATATAGTAATAACACTTATATAAATAGAATTATTATTTATTTTTTAATTGTTGACTTGGCGTAACTAAACAGGCGTTAGAGGATAAATGTAATAATTAAAGCTTTCTTTAATATCATTTAATTTATTAGAAACAAAAGTGGTTTGCCAGTAATATGCATGAAATTATCCAATAATAAGTTCAAGTATTTTTTATTTTTTAGAACAGTTCAAAAGAGTCTAAGTTACGCCTTTAGCTAATTGCAATTGGCGCTAAATCAATGCCAAACTAAAATGGGCGGCAAAGAATTCCATTTTATTATAAATATTTTAACTAAATATATTATTTAAATATTTTAGTATCACGCTTTATATGGTACAGTAAGTTAGGACAAAGCCTAAAACTTAGTTTACATTGTTCGTGAGTGTGAGAAATTGACAATTACCTAAAAATTTTGTTCACAGACGGGATAAACGAATTATTTATATGTTGTGTGCATAGACTTAATTCAAAGAGTAGAGAATATAGAATTATAGAGTGCACCACGAACTTAAAACGATATTGTTCGTGGTGGGCAGAATATGCCTATATTTTACACAATTTTGGCGTGTTATTGCAATGATTTATTATGTAGTGTCGCAGCTGTCAGTATTATGTGTATTGAATAAAACACCAGTGCTTTGTTTTAAACGTTTTTTAAGATACATGTTATACTTAGATCATAAAGATTCTCAATCTCATTCATTCATTTTTATGCATTCTTTTCGAAGGCAGTGTCATAGAGTTTCATTCGTATTAAGGTCAATTTCTCCACATTACAACGTAGGCTTTATGTAAAGCACTTCTTGTTTTTTTATTTATTTTTTTCTCCTAAATTCTGACTAACAAAGGGGTGAATAAAGTACTAATGGTATACAGCTGACGGTTGGTGTTGGTGCGCTCCTTCGTTAATAGAAAGCTTTAAATGCAAGGAGCATCTGTTTTTACAGGTACAACTGTAAAACAACATGGAAATTGAGAACAAATTATATTTATTTTAGTTCAATGACTTTGTTTGTTTTGTAAAATCTGTATTATTAACTTGTGATCCTTCAGAGATTTCGATTACTTTAAGCTCCCCTCTAAGTTCCTACTAAAGATATAATGTTATAATTTAAAACAAATATATACCTTAGTGAATGCCAAATGCTGAATGAAATTGTTAAAGAAATTATCACAAGATGGGAATCTCCTACTTAATGTTAGTACTTACTTAATTTAGAGGGAAATAGTTCTGTATTTAAAGGCACCATATTGTTAGGCAGATTTTGTGATAATACAAATAAATTATGCTTTTTTAATTATTTGTTTTTGTTTTATTTTTTAGTTGTAAAGCACCTATGCATGGTATGAGAGCACAGCTCAGTGTTGCCAGGTATGCATTCCATTTATGCATGTTTAGGTTCTAATTCGATGTATTGCTCATGTTAGTGCAAACTGGCAAGAAGTTCATATCAGAAACATGTAGGTAGGAAAATAACAATGCTATTGCTTAATTGCTAAATATTTTAATGTTGCAAGTACCGTCTGCACGTCAGCATGGTCTAACAAGTCCTGCATCATCATTCAGTATTGATTCTCACCTCATAAAGCATAATAGAAGCAGTATTTAGGCAAATAGCATACTATCACTAGGTTGATATAGGAAGTAAAGGTCCAATGTACAACTGATAACAAAATTTAATTGATAACTTTTTCCTTATGCCTAAGGAGCTTCTCAGCCCGACTCAAAACGACGTAAGAATTACTTTTTATTACAAAAAGCACTATCACTTAGTTTGTTCAAGTTCGAAACTGACTGAAGTGCACAAAATTATCACGTGGTGTCTTTTGATACGTCCCGGTTTACGGGTATCCGATGGCGAAGTATTTGGCCATGTACGACGCAGCGTAAAAGCCGGTAGTAGTAAGCGCAACACCCGGACATTTTTGGTAAATTGGGTACATTCCTAACCAACATTGACGGGATATATCTTTTTTTTTTAACATTCTGAATTCGCTCGTGAAAAACGCCTGTTTTGCCCGCCTCTAGCCGTATATGCCCTTACCTTAGGCCAACGATTACCCGTCCGTTGCGAACACGGTAGCCGGCACGTCTGAAAAGCCACTTATTAGTAACAATGTTCTATTCTCGGATATTTTAACACTTTCAGCTGTCCAATAGCATCACTATATTGCAAGATTCATTATTGCACAGTTAAAAGTGTTAAAATATCACAATAGAACATTTATTTAAATAAATGTGCACAATGATGAAACGAAATTATAATTATTATTACCTATTGCGTAAATTATAAGTCAAGTGCGTGTCGCCCTGTCGACTGTTCTGAAAACAAGTAACTTGCATACCGCTTTATCTAATTGATAATTATGGTTGCAAGGAGATAACGTGTCGTCGGTATCATCACATAATAATATCGATCATTCCGGGTAGTGATACTATTATCTGAAAATGAAGATAAAAGTACACCTGTTGTGTTTTATTATTTTATTAGATTGCGATGACTAATGTGTTGTATGTCGATTTTTTGAAACTTAGGCTCATCCATGTTACATTTTTAGAGCATTTGGTCATTCACCTGTTACACTGGATCCATCCAGTTTTATCAGAATATGTAAAGCAAACATTCATGACAGTAAACGTCATTTCTCACTCAGTTACCATCAGTTTACCGATGTTGTATATATCTAATCTTTAAAATCACTCCACCTATTCGTCCATGCTTGTTTTCCACGTCTAATGAAATTAAATGTACCGCATGATAAATTGGCAGTGTTTCATGTCATATTTCTAGATGTTGCTGTGTTTTCCAAACTTTGGCATGAATATATTTCAGTCGAGCTGTTGAAGATACTTTTATTTGAGAGAGAGGGTGTCGGTTCTAAGTCGCCAGGCCCCGGGTACTGTGAGTATGTGATTTCCTCGGATGTCATGACAGTTTGATGTTCCGTCAGGCATAACCCGTCGTCGGGGACGTTGGCGAGTGCAGTCGCGGCGCGGTCCCACCTACGGCAGTCTAGACCAGACGCCGAGCGAACCGCGCGCCTCCGGCAGCGGCACCGTCAACGGCCTCACCGATGAGATGTGAACCTCATACACACACTAAGCTTTTATACAATACGGTGAGTCACACCATTTGCTTACATCGATCTGTTCATAATGTAGGTGGCGCCCGTCGAGCCTTATTGTATAAAACTTAGACTAGTTTTGGTGAAGGACAAAGAACTCGAACAGTGAACTATGTAGCGAAATTAATATAGTGTTAAGTTAGGATTCTAAAATGACTGGATGTTTTGACGAACCATTTTCAACCTTACGGTTTAAGGCTTAAGGTTGTTAAATTTTATGGTGGACAAAATCTTGCGCATTAGAAAAAACTATGTACCGTCAAGATGGCTATTCGCTTGTGATATGTACAATAGAAATAAGAATATTAATTCTAAGTATATAATTAGTGTGTAACCAAAACTACATGGATAATTCGGAAACTTTGTAATTTTTATAATTTTAATGAAATTATAATAATAATAAATAAACAAAAATCTATATAACCATCATAAATTTAATAAAAACATAGAATTTATTGAAAAATATATCTTTACTTTAATTTGTTTGTATTTATAGGTGATGAGATTGATTTTAAAATGATTATTACTAAGGTTTTCTATTCTCAATTTAGTTTTAACTACATATATGCTGGTTTACAGCCGTGTTACTGTGGAACAAAATAACTTGATTTTAATTATCCTCTGTTACTATTTAGCCCGTTCACTAATCTGGTAATAATTGTGTTTGCGCATAAGCGTAAAAATGTATTGTAAAAGATAATTTTGAAGTTGAAATGGTAAAAGAAGATTGCGTATCTACTAAAATTCATACTAATTAAACCCTTCACTAGATATCTTAAATCGTATTATATACTTATTCAACAGTACAAAATGCCACAAAAAAATATTAAGTTCTTACCAATGATGTTATAAGTAAAAAAGTGTAGATAGGTTACCCAAACGAAATTCCATCTTCAAAAACGGCACACTAACGCACACATTCATTACACGTCAAAGTAGGATGACACGATTGAAGCAGTGCGAGTGAAAAAGAGATAAACGTCAAATGTCAACGCGATACTCAGTATCATGTTTGTCATTTGGCAAACTTTTAATGTGCCATTTTTTGACTGCATATAACCTATCTACACTTTTTTACTTATAACATCATTGGTCTTACATATTGTTATTGTTTTATTTAATGTATGTTACACACTCCAATATTACCTTTTACAAAACATGTAAGCATGCCTTGTGAAGTAGGGCAGTGATGTCTAAAGTATTAATGATTATATTTATACATAACACTATGTATATTTGTATATAACATCGATAGCTCTGAATAGGGAAAATATTATAAAAGGTACCTCTGAATATCAACCAAACTTGTCGTTTTGAGTGCCTTCGCTTTTCGAAATAAATTGATATTATATTTATGTTTCTCATAGTAAATGTTTCATTAGATTAAGTGTAGAAATAAATGTATGGGTTTATTTGGTAATCTATGCACTGTATTATGTGTACTACTTATGAACACCGTTACTTCATAGTGCAAGGGGTTAAAAATATAGCTGATTTTACCCGAAATTCGAAGAGGGATCAATGAGGGTTTTTGCGTATGAGAAATCCAATAGATGTCAAGACGTAGGCTTGTGGTCTATCTGCTACGTGATTTGTGAATTTTGACATATCTGACAATGTCATGAAAAAAACCAATCATGCTGCAGTTGGAACTCACGCCCACGTATTGCCATTTAGCGGATTCTTCATACGGGAGAACCCTCATTTACTCATCTCGAAAAAAATAAATTGGCTGATCCATATAATAATAATAAGGGTGAGATAAATAGACGTTAGCACGTACGTTGGCTAAGCACTATACCTGTCACTGTTACACTATCGTCAAACGTTAAGTGCATGATAGAGACGGAACATAGCTAGGCCAAAGTTAGTGCTTGTTCCGTCTCTATCTCGCCATAGGACCAGCCCATTACAATACCTTTCTAGAGCAAAGATCTCATAAATTGCATTGTTCCCATTACTCGACAAAATGTATAGATCAACTGACTGCGATTTCAGAAAAATATATGAGCACAATGACTTTTTTTTCAAGTTTTTGGCAACAAAAAGGTTTTTATTTAAATTCCATTTTAATCTCTTGCACTTTTTTGTGTAGGTAAATGATTCTCAAATGTAAAAAGACATACTGATGGCCGACTGTCAGTAGAACGTCGTAGCGACACTGATTAATAGTATTTCTGCCGAACTCAGTTTAGAACCAGAACAGAAACATGTGCCAGCAGCTTTATTTGTTAATGAACTTACAATTTACAGAAATAGAGTTAAAAATTGCATGCAAGATAAATGTCGTATGGAATTTTATCCTGTACACAATTCCCAACTCTATTTGTAGTAACTTTAAGTTCTTTATCAGTTCGTAAACTCTGAGCACATTTTTGTTTTATTTCCGCTGATCATTTAAAATCTTTATCGTAGGAAAATGTAGATATTAGTGTACTTTAGTTAAGTCTAATTAATATGCATATATAGAACTCGAGTACCTATCCAAAGGTTAGTTAGAAAAACATATTATAAAGGCTTTTAATGTTTAGAGATGTATATTTTATTGTTTGGCGTTTAACTTTATATTTATTAGATGTGGTTGAAAATGGGGTGAATCGGGTAATTTAAACTAAGGGAAAAGTCAATTCGTTATTGAGATATCTTTTTGGGACTAAATAATGCTTAAATAAAGGCTTGTAATCGTAGATAGAATGATCTTATCTATAGTTGTTGCGTTTTAGCATCGTAAACGCGGCCATTGTATTTTAATTAATCTTTGTAGGAATCTAAATAAAAATAAAACTTTGATGTTTTATTATTGAAATATAACTCTATATTTAACGGATGGCTTTATTCAATAAACCTACTGATACTTTGAAAGAGCCTATATCTTCATAAAAAGCTTGTATAGAAGCCGTGACTACCCTTTTTTTGTGGGTGTTTATAAGCGTCGCCGGCGCAGTACTATTCGATGACCGGAATGACCCGCTTGTTAGTTAGCCCCTTGTCTCATATAAAAAAAATCTTGATACTATTATGTGCTGTAAAAAAGTACTCTCAAATGATTAAATAGGTCACTGGCTATAATGCTATACTAAAACGCAACAAGTATAATCATGTCTTGACTGGTAGAATAAGGTTAGCAGAGCTTTCTTTTGGCTGTGCCTTTGAGAGTCAATTTGACGCTAAAGCATAGGCTAAATTGTGACTATCGTATAATGAAACATAGATGCAATGCTATGCTTTAAAATGCCGCTAAAGAAAACTGCCAAGTGAATACGGGAAAAACGGATATAGTAACATAGTCTTTAGCATGGATTCAGTTAAAGGTTTTAGAAAATTCAGAGCTGAAATTTGTCGGTTATTAAGAAAAAAGCTGTTTTAACAATACTGCAACACCTGCAGTATTTTTACAGTATACTGCTTTCACTCCATTGGTAAGACTTCATCAGAAAAATTATATAAAAAAAAAAACATAAAACTATTGGAAGATTCACAATGAAATTTAGAGGTTCTTCTTTTAATCCTAAAATTGTCAGATGCGCTCTAATTTTCACAGGAGATTTTTTTTAAAACCGTCATGTTTATTCTGGTTGGTTTAGGTCTAAAATCTAAGTCAGATTCACCTTTGACATAAACATTGAGGATATTTTATGACAATATGAAGACAAAGTTTGTTCTTAAAGTAATGTATTGTTCTTATATAAAATATATTGAATAATGACCAGCGATGCTTTTAAAATTATAGCACCTCAACATCGTTGGTGTTGCCGGTGTTGCCTAACGAGAAAAATATAACATAAAATTGAATTTAAGAAAACTAATACTGTAACTAATATTTTGTGAAAAGATATCCTCACTTACACCTATTGACCTTAAAAACAGGTCAAAAATTATTATGTAATTTTTTTTTTCTAAAAATCTACAGGACCGAAATTGTTAGAGTAAATCAGTCAAAATGGCTATTTATAGCTTCCTCCTGTGAATTAAAACAGTTAATAAAAAGAACTACACAGTGTCATTCATGGACATATCTCGCCTCAAACTCACATTATATAAATCATCAAGGGAGATTTTTACATAATGCAACTAAGTTAGCTAAAAATATATCATATCTATTTAAGTAGCTATATGATAATGTAACAAAGGCGGATCGAAAGCGTAACTTGAATTAGATTAGCTTTTTGTACTAAATTATCAAGAAGATATCTGTTGGGAGGCACCAAGTAGGTATATCACTAGTATGAATCTTCCTTATTTTAGCTGACTGCTGTAAACAGCCTAACTCATTCCTTACTCTACTACTTGTGTACAAAACTTATAATTCATAATACTTATAAATTTAACTGTTATAAAGTATGTATACCTCTATGGAAACTATTTTTCGAACGTTTTTGTAAATACCTTTTTTATTTTGATTTAGGTATTATATTTATACGCATCCTTTGATTTCACGTATCCTGTCTAACTGTTGGGCAAAGTATAAAAGTATATTTTCGACTTTCTTGTCGCTAGATTTGGTAGTAAAAAAAATGCATAAAATGATCTTCTAGCAAATGAAATCCCAAACCTTGTATTATTTTACCTAATTGTGTGTATTTTTTACTAAATTGTACTTACTGATGTAGGTATAAAAATATGAATGTATATAGAGTTAAATAAAATATTTGATGTCTATTTAAAGTTTTGAATAGTGTAATTTGTACGTATATCTAAAGTCTATGTTTCACGAGACATTCAATGTATGTAAAATCTGTGTAATAGAATTTATAATAAAGGAGAAAAGAAAATCATTTATTTTATTTTATAGTCGGTATATTTAGTATTAAGTTGGAAGTTTATGCCTACAGTTTAATAACTGACTGCATAAGGTAAACACGAAGTAAAATCTTTCGTGGTATTTTCATTTATTTTTTCCTCATCACATCAGTACAAAGTCAGGTATAGAAGATATACCCCCGAATACTCAAACGTCACTTAATTTTAAGACGCTCTTAAATCTGTTGCTGTCCTTATGGCGCTCCTAAACGGGCAACATAATTGCTGCAATTTTTTTGCAGCAATTTTTTGAGCATGGCCCGGCAACTCCAGCAATATTGCCGGCGTTGCTCGGCAATATTTTTGTCATACAAAAAGTGTTGCCCGGCAATACCGGCAATATTGCAGAGAGTTTGGAAACATTGCCGGGCAATGCCGGCAATGTATTGCAGCAACACAATTGCAGTAAAAAATTGCCCGTTTAGGAGCACCTTAACTTTATCTCTTTAGGCCCGAGTCACACCGGAATGGCAGCGGCCGGCAGCGGGGCGGCGAGCACCTTCAGTGTGAAATAATTTTAAACTTTAACTACATACTTGAAAGACTAGTATCGCTTGAAAAGATCGCTAGGCTGCCAGCGGCCGTCAGTAGCCGCCCGCGGCGCGGCGTCGCGAGCGGCCGCGCGCCTCTTGTTTCTAGCGACGCTGGCGGCCTCGCGGCGCCGCGGGCGACCTCTGCCATTCCGGTGTGACTCGGGCCTTAGAGTGACAAAGACAGCAACAGATTTGAGAGCGTCTTAAAATTAAGTGACGTTTGAGTATTCGTCTATTAGAGACTTTTACCATCACCATGTTAGCTTCGGGATCTTTAACCACAATAGACAATTAAACCTATAAAATAATTTTCAGAAATTAAATAAAATAATTATTAATGTCGTGATGGCCTACTAGTTAAGGCGCCCGCGTCTCATGCAAGAGGTTGTGGGTTCGAATCCGGACAAGTACGAATGTGACTTTTTCAATTCATATGTACTTTCTAAAGTTTATCTTAGACATCACAGACGTCGGTGAAGAAAAACATCGTGAGAAAACCCTGACTTGTAGGTAATTAAGAGTCCGAAATCGCCAATCAGACCTTGAGCAAGCTGGTGATCAATGCTCGTGCCTTCTCGGTATGAGAAGAGGCCATTGCCCTGCAGTGGGTCTGTAAAAGGCTGGTATTATTTATTACTATTTTTATAAATAAACAAAAACATTCATTTAGGTCGTAACAATTCCGTTATATTTCCATAATAACAAAAATATTTACAATTAATTAAGGATACATTTTAACACCTTGGTGACTAGATTCATTTTGTATATTTGAGCACAACATATCCCGCACATTCCCCACAAAATTCATTAAAACGTAACTGCCGTTGCTTATTAATAGTAGTATATTAAATTCGCTTAAAAACCCGATGGTTCCTCGTTCGTTTACTTAAATATAATTATAATGATACCACAAAGTAAATAAAAACGACAAAGGGGAAATCAACATTCCAAAAATCGTTAAAATGTCTCAATAAACACCTTAGACAAGATTCACATAAAACGAAATACAATAACAATGATTAAGTGTAAATATAAATAAGTATATTAACATTTAATTAACGTACAGGACGGGAATATAAAAATATCTATACAAATAATCTAGCATTGTAAAAACTAATAAATTACGACAAGAAATAATAAACAAACGTTTTGAAATCACCCAAGAAAATAATAGTTGGAAATCTTTACGTAATTCAGAACGCATCACAGATTGTAGACTAGCATTATTATGGTTTATTTTTAAACTGTATCGACGTAGCGTTTGTGTATTTTTGGCGCGTTTTCCGTAATACGTTCGAAATATAAATGTAATTTTGTAAACAGAAACTGAAATGTGTTCACAAATATAAAATGTAAAACATAGCTATGATTTCCCAACTCTAAAAGTGGTGTTTAAAATAATCTGTTGGTAGAATTTCTTTAACATTAATGTGGCGTTTAGTAGGTGTATCAGTCAACACTGAGCCTAACTAGTGCAAGTAAGGCCATGATTATAGTTCCAATGGTCCGAACAGGTGTACCGCTTGACAGTTGTCGCTGTTGTCTCCCAGGAACTGAGCGAACAGCTCCTGGTATCTCGACAGGGTCAGCCCACCTTTTCTTCTGTCATCGTCCTGGGGAAAACAACATTGTTTACAACTAAATCACTAACTAATTTCTTGTCATTCAATCAACAGGTTGTAAAAAAATACAACTAGTATTTATTACCTGATTCTCTATATCAAAATTGTCAGTAAAATTATTTTAAAGATAAAATGCTGTAAGTAAGTACCAGGTATAAAGTTTAATAAAATTATTGACGAATTCAGACTGCGAAAATACCAACTTCAAAATAAGAGCATAAGTATTTTATCGTAGGTTCATACATGCTGTTACTATTTTGACCAACTTTCTCATCTAATATTCTTTGATTCGTCACATGCCGCTGTAAATCTCCTTTCATTAGATAGACACCTGTGGCGCTGAAGCATAAACCAACGTCCGCCTGCCAATTACTTGCGCTCCCGGCAGTAATGGCTTTTGAAGTATGGAACAAGAAGTGTTAACTAAGAGATGCGCCTACACGACCGTACGCAACCATTGGCTCGCTGCCAGGAAGAAAGCTCTCTTTATTGTTTTCTCCATCTTGTTGCATAATTTTATTTCTGGTTATCGCTTTTTATAACGCATATTACCTATGCGGATATTTCTGTTGTCATTCGCTATTTTTAAATCGCGTACAAGACGCTTGTTCGCTATTGTTGTGGTTATGGTACAAAATAGCGTTTTACGATGTTTTTATCGTCTATTTCCTAGTAGTGTGGAAGAAAGTAACGCCTAAACAAAAACAACGCAGCTATTTCGTAAAATATTTATAACATATTTAATATTACTCATAGTAACATGCCAATTCATACCTAATGATATACTAGGGTATCTTTGGTCCTACACAACCTGCTAGGAGATGATTCTACCCATGAAAACAAACAACTTTTATTATGGAACCAACACTAAAATCTCGAAAAAAATATCAGCTGTTTCTAACAAAAGTTCAATGCCCTAAGCTCCGACCATAATGTATGAAACCGAATCATCTCTTAGCAAATAGTAGGTTGTGCAGGACCAAAAATACACCTTGTACATTTTAAAAGTTTAGACAATGTTAAATGTACGTAAGCTCTCCATAAATCATAATCATCCATTTGTTGAACTTCAAAGATTTTATATGAACCAATTTACTGATACAGCAACGTACCTAAACGCTATATAAAAACTATTGCACTTAAATCCAGACGTTTGCATCTAGGTTTTAAAATACTTCTAAAAAGTTTAACATATTTTGGCTTGGCTTCATGCCTGCTGCAGTAATGGATAGTAGCAATATAGGCTTATAATGAAGATATGTGAGGAAACTTAAAAGCTAATTATTTACTAGCTCAGCAGAGTGCAATGAGAATTCACCTCACCCATGTCAAAGTCATCAATTTACATGAGAATTGGTTGCCAAAAAGCCACATGGCTGGGTAGCCATGAGTAGGTGGTATAGATATTTGTAGACCGGCGAATAATATCTATAACAGATTTCGTAAATTTAACCGTTTAGTCGTTTATGTAATAAGGGAAATGGAATCTGCCCTAGGCCGTCAAATTATTTAGCATAAGTTGTTGTCAGTTAAACAAGAAAATTAAGGATTGTTACACATCTAGAACAAAAAAAATGGTTCCCTATATTATATAGTGAACAAAGTTACGGCATGTAACGATCGATTGGCGCAAGTGCAGATTACTCATCTGTCTTTGTCTTTACTTATTTAAGATTGTTAAATCTTACCCGCATTGGCAGGTAGGCGAAATGACTAAAAAATATTACAGTTTGCGGTACGGAGCTGCTTCGCGGTGGGTTTTCCGTATTTTTAGGACTAGCTAAATTAAGATTACTATATAAATGTGGGTAGACAAAGTATTTTGACAGTCTGTGTCATGATTGGGCCAAAATCGAAAAATATTTTTAAACAACAAACAATAAAACAAATGTGGATTTTGTTTTTGCAATTTCAAAACTGCAATTTACTTTAGCAGGTTCGATTTTAGTATCTAAAAGCGTTTAGCCTAACTGTGTTTAGTGATGTTGTACGTACATCGTTATCGTTTAGCTCCAAAGACTATACAACCACCTTCATGTTTAGCTCACATGGCTGACGCAGTTTCCCATACTTGTGTGCAGACAGCTATGTAAGCTATTTGCTATTAAAAACAACGTCAGCCATGCGAACTAACCTAAACTAAGTTAGTTTAATTTGCGGTCTGCAACCCGCTTAAAGCGGGGACCAGTTGGGCTAGCATAAACTGGGTAAAGTAATAGTACCTCCATCTTTTTAATACTTACATTGAGTAAGGAGTTGAAAGCGTCATCAATAACTTTGATGTCCTCCAAAACCATTCGCTGGACACAGTCGTATCGGTATTCTTCTATCCCGATAACTCCGTCCGAGTTAATATCTATCATCCTGAAGTTGGCCTCTATGAAGGCTTTCATGGCCTGAGGGAAGTCCTCATATCTGCGGCCTACACAGCTGTTTTGCACAGCCTGTTTGAACTCTTCGACCGTTATTGTACCGTCCTGTAAAAACTTGCCATTGAGAACATGCTGTTGGTGTTACAAGCTTCAAAAAAAGCGGGAAGCGTGTGCGTGGCTGTGCGTGTGTGTGAAGTGAAAATTAGAGGTTTTTTTGTTAATTAACTACTTATTTTGCTTGTAATTATTGTTTTAGACTGTGTTAAAGTTAAATTCTAACTAGAAAAAACTTCTAAATCTAACAGTAATGCAGCAAATACAAACTAGGTGGGCAAGTAAGTACCTATATATTTTTTTCAAAATTGCAACGTAATCTTATTCCAAATCTGCATGTGGTGTAAAATAAAGTTTAACTGTGTGAGTGTCATGTCGATGTCGAATATCAGTTCAAAATTTTCTTTTACACCACTGAGGGTGAATTAAAAAAAAACATATCTTTTCATGATGGCAACTCGTGAACTTCAGTAATCTGAAAATTGGAAAATGGCTTTATATTTCACGTGTTCGCTTTTACCCTGGACTTCATAACGGTACAGGCAACCGCTACAAATAAAGGCTTTCCAAACAACATTCACAAAAAGCGGACCATCACCAGAATGCAGAAGATTTCTAGCATCTACATCTACAAAGATTAGCATTATTGCGTCGTTCGAAGCGTTGCCGACATCGCTAGGTGTACTTGTGTGGATAACCGACATAGTCTGGCACCTTGTCGAAGTCCGCCAGCTGCGCGATCTCCTCCCACAGGCTGAGCATGACGTGCTGGTACTTGGAGAGGCGCGCGGCGCTGCAGTCGCCCTTGCCCTCCAGCACGCACGTGCGAAGGGCAAGGCAATGGAAGTCGTGCGCGTCCAGGTAACCGTTGTTGTCGATGTCTGCAGACAAGGTTTACGGGAAGTTAGAATGATACATCAATGAAGAGTTATTTTTTTATAGTCGACGAGTAACTTATTCAACGAGTGTATGATGGTAGAGGTTAGATGGTATCTGTATTGATGGTATCCATCAATCAATTGATGTATTTTTCTGAGCTGTTGAATTGCGATTTCCTCAATACACCGAAACTCGCGAACTTAATTGACTCGCTTTTTAAACTACGAAATAAAAATATAACTAAACAGAACCACGACAGAAATAACGTGTTTCACTCTTTTAGAGAATTTTATGTTAGGATTGTGTCTACACGTATTTCCCTATAAGGTGGAGGCGACCGTGAACTCTGAGCTGCTACCTAATAAATAAATCTCATCGCGCCGGTTTACAATTAAATTATTACTGATAATTTATTATAATGAGTGCGCGTGCCACCTGTGCTAAGGACAAGTGCTAGTTCATTAACATAGTATCGGAACATGCCGATCCCCAATCAGTGTTGTAACGAGTTAGCAAACGAGTCGCGGCTGCCCAGTTGGCTCCCACACCATGTAAACAATAGGCACCTATTATTTTAATTGCGGCTGCTATGCCAAAACCCAGGGATCCTTCATTTCACAACCGTTTGTGATTTTTGTAACAGATATAATTGATGTCGATGATTGAGTGCGCGGGTGTTCAACTGACAGTGGAACTTTATGTACGTACATCAATAACAGAATTTGCCAATCATAAGAATAGATTTCATGTTAAAATAGTCGATGAAGACATCTGGGAACTTGGGAAGCACTTGTAATGTATGACACTAGTTTCATGTGGCTGAGTGATGATTTGGGCTGTTGGGCACAGTTACTACTACGTGCCTGGGAACTAATTAAAAATGTGAAACTTGAGGGCCATTTGCTTCACCATTCGAAATTAGAATCGTACTGTAAATTAATCCTTAGTGGCGGTTAACAACAATAAAAGAAAAAAAAATGATTTGTTTTTATCGTGGGCTAGCGAAATAAGAAAAACATAGGTAAAACGTAATCTAATTAAATGACATTTAACGGGTTCCTCGCCCAATTAATGACTGGTCATGCAGTCTAAATTATTCTAGTTTAAAATGTTAGTCAACGAGTGTTAATTGATTACCCATTGGTATTGACGGGTGGGCGTAAAAGATAGCTCATTGAGCACTGTAGCTGTCCTACAAAGACGTAGTTTATAGTGTTCTGGGGTGTAGTAAAGTAGTAATTGTGAAATCTTGGCAGGCTCGCCTCGAGATGTCTTGGTGCGTTCCGTTGTTAATAGATTGATGAGCGACTACCATTGCTTCACGAATTCTGCACAGGTCACTGTCAGTTCGGCTTAACCTTTATAACAGACAGTCTATGGATTTTTACGTGGCTGAAAAATAAACAACCATTCGAATTCATATCTTTCTACACGGCATCTTTTACCAACAAGGTTGGGGTTGGCTTCTACTAGTAGTACTAGCAGACTAGCTTTACCGGGCTCAACTGAATATCAGAATAATTTAACAACTGATGGGAATAATTTAAACAAATATTCAACTGAATAGTTTAACAGAACAGCCTTTAAGCTATCAGACATCCATAACCCAGTTAATGGGCAACACTGTACCCCTTCAGTGAGACTGATTGCGGGGCTTTTGACCGACAAGGATCTACGAATGATAAACAAGACCAACAGCTTTACGTGATTTCGTGGCATTGAGAGGTCACACCACGAATTTCTAAACTACAGCTGCTAATGAAAAACTCAGGACCGATAGAAACCGCTGCATGCGGAAAACACACGATCGATCTTGATTATGTATAAATCCATCGACAATTTGACTGACTTCCACGGGATGTCGGTGGCGGTGCCACGACATCCTCCCACGGGCTAGGTCTCTGCCTGGCCCATGAGATGGTGTACCAAATGATGAGGCGGGTTAGTTAAAACATATGCTTATATAGTGGGGATAAAACATGGACTTGTAACCTTTCTAGTGCGGATGTTCCCTTTCCCTCGTGGCACAAATAGGCATGCCCACAAACATAATTTAACTAAAAAAATTGGCCATTGGCCTCGAACAGTTTAGCAACGCCATTGAAAGATCAAAGTTATAGTTTGCAAATTGCTCTAGGTACCATTTGTTGAATCATCAGAGCATCTAGAACGTTATTGATGATTCAAATATAAAAAAAAAATATTAAAAAAAATATATATATAAAAAATAAAAATATTAAAAAAAAATATATATTTAAAAAATAAAATAAATAAACAAATATTTTTACATGAACAACTGCTTTTCTCTTGACTGTACTTACCTGTCAAAAAAGAGTAACGGGATCAGACCGGAATTACAAAGTTAATAGTGGATCAGACAGGAATTAAAATACTATAATAAACAACAGGGGATCAGATCAGGGGATCCGACCGGAATAACTCTCCAAAAACAGTTGTTTAGTAAACCGCGTAAAGTTGTATCTACTGTGTAATATCGCCGCGTTAGGCAGAAAATAAATTGAATTTTAAAAATAAAGACAAGTAGCTGGGTCAAGTCCAACGATACAAAACAATCAAATGATTGTTTGGATACTTTGTAAAATAGACGACTTAAGTAGGTAGTTTACAGTACCTATGTGAAAAATGAAAATGAAAAATGAAAAATCGTTTATTGCTAGAAATGTTTACATTATTGGTTATACCCTAGGTCCTGCACTAGGATTCCCTGTGTTGTAGGACCTAGGCTCTGCGATCCGTTCACAAAAAACTTAATTCTAGAACTTAAAACCTGTATGTATACACTTTATATACAAATTTTCAATGAGTGGAAATATTTATTATCTTTGTAATAAGGAAGTAATCTGTAAACTGCCTCGGTAGACTAAAATAGTGGAAAATGGGGAAGTGGAAAATTTCGTGATGTTTACTACTTTTTGGACATAAGGTTAGCTTTACTTCACTTTTTGTTATGCTCCCCAATCAGCTGATAACCGCAGACAAATTAATAGGTATCTAAATATCAACAAATGAGCATTTATCGTAGACACTCGCTAGTTAACAAATATGACTGAGTAGAACCACGCAGTTAAACATAAAATAAAACTCACCGTAAAGAAACCGCACAACAAACGAAACTCTGTTGTCCCAGGAATACGCCATCTTGCTTGATGAACTGTTTGGTGAGTTTAGATGTCGGCGTGTCGTTGTCCGGGGTTGGTTACAGCGAGCTTACGGTAGCGCGGCGGCGGTCGCGATTCAACTGACGGCCGCCGCCCGCGCCTCTCCGCTCTGAATAAACCAACGAAATAAAACAATATTACAAGACGACCACGTCACCAGGCGACACTCTAAATATCTACGCTACGCCGTCGACAACCTGGTAGCTGGCAGGGACGCCACGGGGCCAGCTTTCGGCACAGTGGCCTCATCGATGCAAGGTCGTGGGTTGCATTACAGCGCATCTAAATTAAACAGACTTTTTATGTCCACTACCAATCAGCGAGTAATTATAACTGCACGCATGACTAATGAGAGCTCTCTATAGATGCACCGATGAGAACCAGTTATACTGTCTAACAAATAAACATTTGATTCTATATTTATTATTGTACAGATCTTCGTAAACCCCTTGTTGCTGTTGCTGCTTTTGAAGGTTTAGGAGCATCACATTTAGGACGGACATCAGCCTTCTGTTTTATAACCAGGTTATTGTGAGGAGCAAACCATTTGATAAACTCTGGGACAATAGTGAAAACTGCTGTGATCTTCGTAACATTACTTGTGTCTTTATTTCTCTGGAGCTTTTACAGATAATAGTTGTTCTTTTTTCATCTTTATGACTTTAATCTAGTTAAAATTGGTGAGTCAGCGTTTTTTCAAGTCAAATGAATAGAAAGTTAAGTTTGCCTTTATTCATGTCGGTCATCACCCCTTTTGCCCTTTCCCAACATTGTTAAGGTAGGCTTGAAGTTTAACCGGATCTAGTCGAATACTAGGCAGCAACTATCTGTTAGATTTGCATAATACATTAACTGGGTGATGCGATACTCCTTGGTAAGGCTGATTTCAGGATCTACATACGAAAATTAGGGTCAACAGCTTTACGTATTTTCTAAAGCATGGGTCCTCTCTTAACGAACTTTTAAGCTCCAACTTGCTGATACGAACTTCTAATAATTCAATAATCGTTTTTCTGATCTGGGAATCGTACTCAGAAAATGATCAAAGAAGAAGGCTCAATATTCACCCACGTCCTACCAAAGGAAACATCTCCAAATACCTTAGCCTATTACTGTCCCACTGCAGGGCAACTTCCCACACAGAAAAGGCACGAGCACGAGCATTGAACGCCCGGTTGGTCAGGCTGGAGGCGATTTTAAACTTATATTCACTACAAGTCCAGGTTTCCTCACGATGTTTTCCTTCACCGGTGTCTGTTAAAAAGTACATCTAAAAAAAAAGTCACATTGGTAATTGCCCGGATTTTTTGTGTTGACCTTTGGGCTATCACAACATGTCAAAATAAAAAGTAATCAAGTGCGTGTCGGGTTGCGGAATATTTATAATAAGAGATGTCCCTTCAGTTGCCCTTTATGTTACCGTGGCCCGGAAACATAAAGGGCAACCAGAGGAAAATGAGTGGGTTTTAGTCTTTGAACGTCAGAAAAAGCCTGAAACGCACTCCCGCCCCGCACAGGGCGTATAAGTCATTAGATGAATTCCCATAGCGCACTTACCAAAAAAATAAAGTGCGTGTCAGGCTACGCATATCATAGGGTTTCATAGTCACCTATAATGGCATGTGGATTTAGAAGGCGGGGTTTGTAATTATTACTACTTATAAATTAATTACGTAATTTAATAAAAAGGTAATTAAGGTCATTAATGCGAAAGTTTGTATGTGTGTGTGCGGATGTTTGTTATTCTTTGATTATGAAGTTGTTATTATTTCACGCAAAAGCCGTTCAGTAGGAACGGGTTTTGACGAAACTTTACAATTATATAGCTTACACATCAGAATAAGACATAGGCTATATGACATCACTCTATAGACTACGGGAGCGGAGCAGCAATCAAAAATCTAACACAACGCGGGAGGACAGCTATCGCTTGCAATAAAATTGTGTCCAATAGAAAATTGTTATGATTTTCTTTATAATATTAACCTATTATTTCATTATTTTTGCACAGAAATTTATAAGTAATCGCAACAAATAAAATAAATATCTTAGTTCAACTCACAGCCAAGTTGGGAATGGTCTGTGTTCAGACAAGTTGAAATGTTGAATATAAATACTTGTATAATTTATGAAAAAATAATAATATGAATAAATTACACCCAAGATTAAACAATCATCAAACTGAAAATTATATTTGTTTCTTATTAATTTCGTTTCGGGATCCAAGACAGTTTATACGTTTCTTCGGTACTCGTAGACTTTTGGAGAACTTTTGAGGTATCAGAAGGTGAAGAAATAACTTGTAGAATCTTCTGTCGATAATATATTTATTTGAAAAATAGCGCGTCTTAAATACTATTTACAATTTTAGCTCTAACCAATAGAAACTCTTACATTAAAATAATTTCACTCTTGACAAAAATGTAGACCAATAATTTACAAGCAATTTTAAACCAATCACCGCACAGCACAGTTGTCGCGAGAAATCCGCACGGTGCGCTTGTGAGCTCGAGGCGCGCGCGCGTGTTTTGCGCGCCAAAAGCGAAGGCATAAGTAGATGTGCCGGGCCGGCGCGCGCTTTCATTAGGGCGCGGCCCCCGTCGAGTGCTGAAGTGTTGAAGTGTTGAGTGCGGCGACTGAAGATAGTGACTCGATGTTCCCGGTGCTCACGATGGCGGCGTGTAATATTCACAGCGCAGTCCTGGTTGCAGAATGTTACAAAAAGTTCTTTTCAGAACTCTTGATTTCTATCAATATTTCTTGCGGAATGTCAGGAACGTAAACAACGTATATTATTACGTATAAAACAGTTCTTTTCAGAACTTCAAAAAACAGTTCTTTTCAGAACTACCTGTTTCTTGTTTCTTGCGGGTGAGTCAATAAACGTGGTAATGTGTGTGGCTACAGTACTCCCCCTCAAGCGAAGCGTACCGGCAGCTTGACGGCGCGGCCCGAGCGTGTTGTTTTGTTGATGGCGGGCTGTGACGTCACGTTGGCCGTAGGTACTTGTGCTTGCTGGTTGCTTGATGTGGTACTGGCCGTGGTTTGCTTGGTAACGGTATCGGTAATGGTATTCTTGCTTGGAGGTAAGGTATTGGTACTGGTGATGGTATTCTGGCTTGGAGGTAATGTATTGGTGATGGTTATCTTGCTTGAAGGTAATGTATTGGTGATGGTAATATTGCTTGAAGGTAATGTATTGTTATTCTCCGCTATGACGTATGCAGGCTTCAGTCGGTCAATCGAAATGTTTGCTTGCCGATTTGGTAGCTGTATAGTGTATACTTTTTCTGTTCGGTTTATGACACGATAAGGGCCTTCATACGGAGCTTGAAGTGGTTTCTTGACTGCATCAGTTCTGATAAACACGTGACTGCATTTGTGTAAATCTTCATGCACGAATACGCGCTTATTATTGCTGTGATGCTCGGCGATTGCTTGAGGTTTGTTTACTTGTATGACGTCACGAAGTTTTTCAACGTAAGTATAATCCATTGAGGGTGTGGATGAGGAGGTACTTGCGAAAAAATCTCCGGGTAAACGTAGGTTGTAGCCGTAGGTAAGTTCAGCGGCGCTCACTCCGGTGTCAGTGCGTAGTGCGGCTCGTAAACCAAGTAGCACTGTCGGGAGTTCGTTGACCCATGTACTTGTGTCCGATAGTTTGGCTCGTAATGATGTTTTGAGCGAGCGATGCCACCGTTCGACCATACCGTTGCTTTGAGGATGATACGGAGTGGTGCGATTTTTCTTGATTCCCATCACTTTCATTAAGTTTTGAAACAGCTGACTCTCGAACTGAGGACCTTGGTCGCTTGTTAATGCAGTCGGGCAACCAAATCTTGATATCCAATGTTTGTAAACAATGTCGGCTATTCGAACAGCTGATATCTCGTCTGTAGGGATTGCTTCAGGCCATTTTGTTAGTCGGTCGATCATTGTCACTAGGTAACGATGTCCTTGAGATGTTGTAGGTAGAGGTCCGACAATATCGACGTGTACATGTTGGAAGCGGTCGGTTGGCGGGAAAGATGAGATGTTTGAAAATGTGTGACGTTGTATCTTGCTTTTCTGACATTGTATACAGGTTCGAGTCCAACGGCTGATGTCTGCGTTCATTGATGGCCAGAAATATTTTTGAGTTGTAAGTTTTCGAGTCGTGCGGGTACCAGGGTGACTGATATTGTGCACGCTGTTAAAAACTTCCTGTCTGTGTGCCTCCGGTATATACGGTCGTATATATGGCGTAGATGTTTCGCAGTACAACTCGACGTCTGTGTTGGGTATTATTATTTTCTTGAGATTGATGTTGGTTTCTTGTAATAATTGTTCGATGTTGCTGTCTCTTTCTTGCGCTCTGGCTATGTCCTTGAAGTTTATCGATGTTGGGCACGATATTGTTTCTATGCGGCTAAGTGTGTCGGCGACGATATTTTGTTTACCGCTGACGTGACGTATGTCAGTGGTAAATTCACTGATAAACAACAGCTGTCTTGATCGTCGTGGTGTTTCTGTGTTGGACTGCATTTTCGACATTACATATGTTAGCGGCTTGTGATCCGTGAATATTATAAGATGACGACCTTCGAATGTCTTGCGGAAATGTTTGACTGCCATATATATAGCAAGTAGTTCTCTGTCGAACGTAGAGTACTTCTTTTGTGCTTCACTAAATTTCTTCGAATAGTATCCGAGTGGCTGCCATGTTTCGTTTAGGTATTGTTGTAGTACGGCGCCAGCTGAGTTATCGGATGCGTCGCAGAATAAAGCTAGCGTAGCGTGATGCGATGGATGAGCGAGTAAAGCTGCTTGTATGATGCTGGCTTTACATAGCTCGAATGCTTGAGTTGCTTCGCTAGTCCATGTGATTTGAGTTTTATCTCGCTTCTTTACGTTATGTAGGTATGAATTTAGTGGTGCTTGTAGTACTGCGGCGTTGGGAATGTGTTCGCGGTAGAAGTTTATCATTCCGAGGAATCTTCTTAATTCTTCGATTGTAGTCGGCTGAGGATAATCGGTGATTGCTTGAATTTTATGTTGCGGTGGCTTGATACCTTCTTGCGTTACAGTGTAACCAAGAAACTGGACTTCTTGTTTGCCTAGGTTGCATTTGGCGGGGTTTATAGTGATGCCATTTTCTTCTAATCGCTTCAGTACGGTGTGGAGGTGTTTTCTGTGTTGATCTTCGTTTTCAGATGCCAATAGGAGATCGTCGATGAATGGAAAGACGAAATCTAATCCGCGTAGTACTTCGTGTATATATCGTTGAAACGTTTGTCCCGCGTTCTTCAAACCAGGGCACATACGTGGAAATTCGAATAATCCCATCGGGGTGATGATGGCTGTCTTCTGTATATCTTCTTCTCTCACGCTTAATTGTTGGTATGCACGGTTGAGATCTATTGTTGAGAAGATGGTTTTCCCGGACAGGTGATGAGTGAAGTCTTTGACGCGTGGTACAGGATAGCGATCGGGTATGGTGATAGAATTGAGTCGGCGATAATCACCACATACTCTAATATCGCCATTTTTCTTCGGCACGATGTGTAAAGGTGATGACCATGGACTTTTGCTTGGTCGGCATAATCCTTGTTCGATCATATTTTCGAATTCCTTCTTCACTGTTTCGAAACGATGCGGCGGGATAGGTCGGGCTCGGCTGTGTATTGGTGGTCCCGTTGTTTCGATAAAATGTTGCACGTTGATATCGGAGTTTAATTTCATCGACGTCAATCTTGTAATTCCGGGGTACTGAGCTAATATTTCGTGGTATGACTGCGACATGTCGATGCTGCGTACAGTAGGTACGTTCGATACTCGTAGCGGTGCGTTGACTTGTAGGCTCGTAACACCGTCGATTAATCTTCTGTTTTTCAAGTCGACGATGAGTTGGTGATGCTTGAGAAAGTCTGCTCCGAGTATTGGTTTTGTGACGTCAGCAACGATGAATTTCCATAAGTACGGACGTCGTAAGTTGAGATCGAGAGTTAATGTTTTCTCGCCATACGTAGCTATAGTTGTGTTGTTCGCTGCGTATAGCTGGAAAGGTAACGGCTGTGGTATCTGTCCCTTTCTTCGTGGTAATACGGATATGTTTGCGCCGGTGTCGACTAAGAATGATAGCTTAGAGTTCTTGTCTGTGACGTATAGGCGGTGGGACTTTTCTTGAACGCCGGTGTCCGCCATTTCCAACGTTCCGTCTAGTTTTCCGACTTATCTTTTTTGAATGAGCACGGCGATGTACAGCGTCGGGCTTGTTCTTTAAAGCGGCGGTGATAATAGCAGAACGGTGATGGCGATGTTTCGCGATGGCGTGGTCTCGATGTACTTCGGTTACGTGACGTGTGACGACTGCGGCGATAGTTGTTGTTGTTGTAATGTCTTGATGTTTTTAACTCGGCGATTTCCAGGGATAATTTTCTTATTTCGTTGATGAGATATTGCGTGTCTGCTAGTGATGTGGATGATGATGCTGGTGGTGGTGAAGCATGCACGGCTGCGACTTGGGTTGCCGATGTCTGCTCCATGATTTTGTCAGCGAGTAGCGCGAGTTCGTCGAGCGCTGTCTTCGTGCTGAATGTTTCGCTGACTGCGAGTACTGAGCGGACGTGTGACGGGAGATGGTTTGTCCACATAAGTCGCAGTGTGGAGTCTGGTATTTTGTCTGTGGCGAGGTTGCGCATGCGGCGGAGTAATTGCGTCGGCTTCTGGTCTCCTAGCTCCATATCGGACAGCAGTTTTTGGAACTGGCGGCTGTCAGATTCTTCGTACGCCGATATGAGTCTGTCTTTGATGGCTTGGTACTGATCCTTCTCCGGTGGGTTGTACAGCAGGTCCATGATTTGCTCAATATCTTGGCGCTCGAGCTGTGCGATGACCATCTGTGCGAGCTGAGCTTGTCCTTTGTTGAGGTCGTTAGTTGCGGCTTCGAAACTGATGAACCAGAGTCGTGGTCGGTCGCGCCAGAAAGGTGGGATGCGCATGGTGAGTGATATGCCGGCAGCTTCAGTCTTCTGTACGGGTTGCGATGACACGGTAGATTGTTCTTCAGACGGGCAGGGATTCGACATCTTGAAATGGATTTGATCTTGATCTTGAACGGGCAGAGTTTCTGTTCTTGAACGGGCAGAGCTTCGCCGTAGTTTTCTTTTTCTTCAGTGTTGAGGCACGGGGTCACCACTTTGGAGAACTTTTGAGGTATCAGAAGGTGAAGAAATAACTTGTAGAATCTTCTGTCGATAATATATTTATTTGAAAAATAGCGCGTCTTAAATACTATTTACAATTTTAGCTCTAACCAATAGAAACTCTTACATTAAAATAATTTCACTCTTGACAAAATGTAGACCAATAATTTACAAGCAATTTTAAACCAATCACCGCACAGCACAGTTGTCGCGAGAAATCCGCACGGTGCGCTTGTGAGCTCGAGGCGCGCGCGCGTGTTTTGCGCGCCAAAAGCGAAGGCATAAGTAGATGTGCCGGGCCGGCGCGCGCTTTCATTAGGGCGCGGCCCCCGTCGAGTGCTGAAGTGTTGAAGTGTTGAGTGCGGCGACTGAAGATAGTGACTCGATGTTCCCGGTGCTCACGATGGCGGAGTGTAATATTCACAGCGCAGTCCTGGTTGCAGAATGTTACAAAAAGTTCTTTTCAGAACTCTTGATTTCTATCAATATTTCTTGCGGAATGTCAGGAACGTAAACAACGTATATTATTACGTATAAAACAGTTCTTTTCAGAACTTCAAAAAACAGTTCTTTTCAGAACTACCTGTTTCTTGTTTCTTGCGGGTGAGTCAATAAACGTGGTAATGTGTGTGGCTACAGACTCACTGCATCGACGTTTTTTGGTGGGCTCCACAGTCGATTCTGGCTTTCAAGAGTTGCAGTGCTAGGGAAAAATATAGCGCAACATAAACATATTCAAAATTCAAGGCATTTCAACTATATAGACCACTTATGAATTGTCAAAGAGTCGGTCGGTCGGTCAGAAAGTCACGCTAATAGGCGAGACGACAAAAAAAAGTAATTAGTCCGTCAGATAGATTATCAAAAAAATTTGGACACGTATTTTTTCTTTTTTCTCGTAAACCAAGAATGACGACGATACAGTGCGTTGAAGTAGCGCATGACGCATGACGTCACGATCTGATACTTTTTTTGCAGGACGGTGACGTCAAAGGCCCCCACTCCGGAACTTTGTTGCTCTTTATCTTTGCATTTTTTTATTAATTTGATCAAGCAAAAAATACGTGTCTCGTATTTTCGGCCGATCTATCAGACGGACTAAACAGAATGTAATTTTTTTAATGTTGTCGTCATCCCTATTGCCTGATCTAAAACATAGATCTCCATACATATACATAGTCATTTAAATCATCAAAACAGCCCTCAAAGTGAATTTAAATCGATTGAATGACTCTTTTATGAATTAGGCAATCAACCGAATTAGGTAGGTACATGCACTTTAGGGCTGTTTTGGTGATTTTAATTATTATAATTCTGTAACTTATGGTACAGTCGCAAACTATTCTATATCAACCAATATCAACACGCACCCAGCCACTAAGCGGAAAATTGCAAAAAAACGTTCAAATATTTAAATTTCGCGGGCTACCGTGAACATCCCCTTAATTTCAATAATGTTTACAGTTGACCAGACTTCAAAACAGGGGGAGCCGAGGAAGGTAGTATCCTAGTATCCTCCTGCTTTTTCAAGTCTGTTAATGTTAAACAAAAGCCTATGAATATTGGTAATAAACTAGATACATTCGAACACACATGATTCGGGACACAATAGAAGGACAATAGCAATAGCAGCCGCACAGCCGGCTGTCCAAGCGACATCGACAGCCCGAACTGGCAACACAATCATAAATGTCACTTTACAGCAAGCTTTAAAGCGTTCCACCACATCTTCAATGCATTGATACAATTTGAGCATTCATTCATATTTCCCCTCTTGCTGTCAATGTCATTTGTGACATTGACAATCTCATTAACCTCTCAAAATTGTAAATATTTTTTAGTTAAAAAAATACGAATTATTTATTACGAAATACTTATTCTAAACTCGTGATATTAAATTTACATAGAAATCTAATTTTTGCTTACGGCTATAATAATAATAACATTGTGATACCTCAAGGAAATCTCGTCTTTTAGCAATAAGTATTAGAATGTCTAACAAAAGCTACACTAATTTCGTGAAAGCCAGTTCTCCTGAGCAAGATATTCAAATTATAAAAAATAGTGGCACACTGACTGGAGATGAAGCACGAAAAATATACCTTGATGAAGTAAAACACGCAAAGGCAACAACTAGTACGAAGACGCCACAAGTGTTACAAAATAGGAAAAAGTTAGTAATAGAACAAGAGACACCTTTGACAAACAAAGATTTATTTATTACTGTGCAAAACAATGATGTTGACAAACTAAAATGTATTTTAGATACATATCCTGCCAAGATAAATGTTGTTGATGACTATGGATGGAGTTTACTAATGATTGCTTGCCAGGCAGACGCTACTGATGTTGTAAAGCTATTGCTAAAAAGAGGTATTGACATGTCAGTCAGAGATAAAGGTGGCAACTCAGCCCGAAGCCTAGTGATTAAGAATAAAAACTATGTATTAGCTGATATATTACTAAGATATATACAAAAGGAAACACCAAAAAAACGGAAACAAGCAGAAAGTGAAATTAAAACAAGAGAACAATATATGTGTGAGGTTTGTAATAAAATATTTCCTGATAGAGAAGAACATTTGTCATCAACAATACACAATATCAGTGCAAGCAGAGGGAAGAAAATACCAGCAAGCTATGTGCTACCAGCATCTAACAGAGGATATCAGTTAATGATAAAGGGTGGCTGGGACAGACAGTCCGGCCTGGGAAGAGATGGCTCTGGGAAACTGTACCCTATTAAAACTGTACAAAAGAAGGACAGGAAAGGTCTTGGGCATGCAAAACAAAAACCTATTGACAAATCAGAAGACAATGTTAAACATAAAAATAGAACAAAGTTGGCAAGAGACCACCGCAGTGACAAATCATTTGAAATAAAGTTTAGGCGAGAGTTTTACTGAAACATGCTGTTTTATTTACTTATAACTATGACAACCATACTGAATATACTTAATGTATTGTCTAAATATGTACATTTGAGCTGCCAACATGCATTTTTTAAATAATAAATTAAAATATACAAATATGAATGACTTTAGGTATATCTATATTTATCTAGTCTCTTGGAGATAACATCATGGGATCAATAATTTATCTCATGTTAGTCTTGAACATAATACACTTGTAATGATAAAAACAGTGTTGTCAAATAGTTATAAAACTATCAAATGATATCTGATAAAGACAGGTACAGTTTGGTTACATAATAAAAATAATAAATGATCATAAAAATATACTTCATTTATTTACTTTGAAAGGCACTGCACAGATGTTTTTAAATAGCTTATATCAACCAGTAATACTTTATATTCAATACACTTTCTTGATTGAAACTTATAGTATTTGCTTTGTGCTCAATTGCGTATTAACAACTATACTCATATTTACTACAACATTAGACAAACAATGCTTTGATTATTTTAATTTTATAAAGTAATTATGCTTTTATTTTATTACAAAAACAAAGCATTGTCAATTATTTGCCATTTATATTAAAAATAATTAAATATAGCTATTTGGCCTTTATTTTTCTATTGCTATAATAAACAAAGTATAGGTATAAAATCTATGTCATGAATTAAATTCTGTTTAAAACTTGAGAACTGCTGTGATTTTAATAAAATATATTTCATTCTCAAACCACTTAAACTTTTATAACTCCAACTAGTTTTGCTTACATCTAACTATCTATGTAACAATATATTTTTCTATACAATATATATTTCACATTTCACTATCTGATGGTTATCAAAGGTTGGGAGCAACCCAATTGAGGAAATTGATAGCAAGTTCAAACCCTACAAAACAGGCTGCATTGGCCGGGAAGGCTCTGATCATGACAGGTGCAACACCCTTGTATAGGGCAGTTGGACCTTCTTTCTCCATGAGCTGTTTGAATACATCCCTCATGCCATTAGGGTACGTTCCTTCAGGAGCTGTCTGCAGTCTACTCTTCAAGACGTCAGCAGGCATGCCAATCAGCCAGTTAGCTATTCCAGCACAACCACCGGCCACTATAGTCGCCATCATCTTCAATTTTGCACTGGCATCTGCAGGGACCAACACTTCTTTGACCCATTCATAAGTCATGAAGTACATGCCACTAGCAGGCACATCCCGCAGTATGGTGGCCACACTGCCCTTGTATATGCTTCTAATACCACCCTCTGCATATAGCTGTCTAGCACAATCAACCATGCCTGCATACTTTTGGGGTACATTACCACCTTGTTGAATCTGAAGTAGACATTTAATGCGCTCCCCAGGCGCCATTATGGACGTGGTGAAGATACCAGAGAAAGCACCCGCAGCAAACAACTCTTGTTTCGATAGAACTTGGTCTTCGTCTCTTTTTATCAATTTTTTGCCGAGTCCAAAGCCAAAGAAACTAATAGCAAAAATAGGAGCTACTCCAGTAAGTGGAGCCGACATACCCTTGTATAGGCCTCTAAAGCCTTCCTTCTGTATGGTCTTCTTAAAGCAGTCGTAGGTGCCACCGTACAAGGCCACCTCTCCCGCCTGAGGCACGGGCATAGTCTGTAATCTCACTTTAATCGTGTCCATAGGATGGCCAGCTAAAACAGTGCAGACACCACCAAAACCACCACTTAAGAAATATTTGATTGGGCTGCTGTTTTCCGACATTTTCGTTTCGTTTGTTCGTTCGGAGGAGAACGGAAAGGTAACCTTAGGAAACTCGTTTTCAGTCGAAACACTTTCGAATAAATTTCTGTCTGTTGTCTAAATTATAAAATGTCAAAGTCCATTCAGTTAAATCGCGTAAATCGCGTTCCAGTTCTTGACTCCAGATAACGTAAGGTCAAAAGCATTTAGAAAAATCAACTTTACTTTCCATCAAGAATAATTTTATAAAACCGTACCTACTAAAAGGTATGAAAAAGTTACTAGAGTCAGACGGGGTAAGTAAATATGAAATGAAAGTTAAACAAGTGTTCGTTATCAACAAGGACATTAAAGCTAAAGCACAAAATATAGGTACTTATTTGTTTGAGGGCCGACTTTTATCTGAATAGTATGTATGTTTGACATTTTGACAGCATTTGTATAGAAAATATGTCAAACTGTCATATTTATTCCTATAACTGATGATTGAAAATTGAAAAATCAGCCCTGAGCATATAAAACATTACTGAAGTAGAAAGTTCACCGCGATTCATCCCTGCATCCCTATTTAACCCGTTTGGTTACTTCTTGTTCTAGTACTTATTATTTACGTGACGAGAGCATTTTTCATAAGTACCTCAAGTGGTGCCGATTCCCTTGTTCACAAACTAAACTAAATTTAAGTTCAGTCGTCTTTTTCTTTCCATTTTATTATGAAAAGGACAGAAGTTAAATATTAGTTTATTTCTGTCAAATCATAATACTTCACAGATGATTTAGACGCGATTAACAACAGGTTTATTTCACAGGGCAAATAATTTTTATCTTCAGTCCTTATCTTAATGAATTGGAGAGAGATAGATGCACTTAACTTAAATTTAGTTTAGTTTGGAAACAACGAACAAGAGAATTAGCACCAATGTGTTGGTGCTGCTGTTTTCATCGACTTTGTTGAGTAGAAACCGAAATTCAAATACCCCATGCAAAGCTACAAAGGATTTTGCTACAAAGGATTTTTGCCATGATTACGATACGAAGATGTATCGGCTCTTTAGGTGGATAATGAGCTTGTCCCGCTACGAGACTATAAAACCCATTGTGAGGTTGCATCAATACTAATATTATAAATGGGAAAGTGTGTCTGTCTGTCTGTTTGTCTTTCTTTCACGGCAAAACGGAGCGACGGATTGACGTGTTTTTTTTAAGTGGAGATAGTTGAAGGGATGGAGAGTAACATAGGCTACTTTTTGTCTCTTTCTAACGCGAGCGAAGCTGCGGGCAGAAGCTAGTATTGCATAAAAGGCAAGGGAAACGATGCATGAAGAATATTCTTTAAGACTTTCAACTTAGTTCTCCAACTAAACTAAATTTGAATTTAGTGCATCCTTTTTCTTTCCATTCATTAACAAAAGGACAGAAGATAAAATATTAGAACAATTTAGACTAAATATTATCTGGGACATCACAGACATCGGCGAAGGGAAACATCGTGAGGAAACGACTTGTAGTAAATATAAGTCCGAAATTGCCAATCCGCCTTGAGCAAGCGTGGTGATCAATGCGCGTGCCTTCTCTTTAAGAGAAGAGGCCTTTGCCCTGCAGTGGGACAGTTATAGATTGGTGTTATTATTTATAATTAGACGCTATTAAAAATATTATAATATATCGATTTACTTCAGGCGCTAACTAATTTGGCCGAATTGATCAAATACGTATCTTCTGTCATTTTCTTAATGAAATGGAAAGTGAGAGATTCACTTAGCTAAAATTTATTTTAATTTTTGAACAAGAGAATCAGCACCCAGTACCGATCAAGCACCCAAACTTTACTCAAAAGTCTTCCTGTTGTAATTGAGGCACGCAGTCTAGCACGCAGTTCGTTAACTTTATACTAAGCTAATGAAACCCGCTCCAAAAATGAAGTCGCATTTTAGAACATGTTCATACCTTGAATTTAAGACATCGATTCACGTCACCAAAAAAATATATGACGGGTGTCTCACTTGGCGGTGATGGCGCTCAGATCCACCCATACATGTTGTTGGTGACATGACCTGTGTATCCGCAATAAGGTGTCTTAATTAAAGCTCTTTTATTTTAGGCGTTTCGTGTCGTATCTTAACAAATGGTGCAATACAAGAACAAAAAACGCCATTAATTCTGTGGTATATTGACCAAAATATTTATTTGATATGGAACTTCATTATCATACAAAACAAATAGAGATAGCTACTAGAGTTATAACAAAAAAAAACATAAAAATTACACAACAAAATAAAAAAAAACTATTAAAAGCTTAAATAATATGATGGCCATACTGTTGTACTTAAATTACAGTAAGATATTACTTTATGGGCCTGTTTTACAATCTCGATACAGTCTACAAGATAGATTCAAAAATGCAAAAATGGAACAGATTTTGATCAGAACTTATCAGAAGAGTGTGAAACTGGTGATACAGGCGCTGAAAGATATTAAAATGTCACAAAATTTGGATAAAATAATGTGAAACACTCGCTCAGGTGCAAAAAACTTTCTTATAATATTTTTTTTTGGTGAATGGTGCCGATTCTCTTACTCACATACTAACGTAAATTTAAGTTATGTGCATCTTTTTCTTTCCATTTCTTAAAGAAAAGGACAGAAGATACATTTTAGTTTAATCCTGTCAAATTAGACAGCGCCTGAAGAAAATTGACGTATATTTAGACGCCATGTTTTTAAATCGCGTCTAAATTATCTATGGAGTGTCTAAATTTGACAGGACTTAACTAATTTTTACCTTCTGTCCTTTTCTTTAAGAAATGGAAAGAGAAAGATGCATTTAACTTAAATTTAGTTAAGTTTGTGAACAAGAGAATCAGCTCCAATGTTTTACGGTTTTACCAATATAAAGTACTAGCTTCTGCCCGCGGCTTCGCTCGCGTTAGAAAGAGACAAAAAGTAGCCTATGTTACTCTCCATCCCTTCAACTATCTCCACTTAAAAAATCACGTCAATCCGTCGCTCCGTTTTGCCGTGAAAGAAAGACAAACAGACAGACAGACAGACAGACAGACAGACAGACAGACAGACAGACACACTTTCCCATTTATAATATTAGTATGGATTATATTATATTTTAAAGTTTTACAATGCATTCCATTTCGTTCGTTGTTAGATTAAGTATAAAAAATCCTGGTTCACAAATATTGTAACAAATCAGTGGATTTTATTTAAAGGTTGGGCGCCAGCCAATTTAGAAAACTCATGGCGATTTCAAAACCTAAAAAACATGCTGCATTGGCCGGAAAAGCTCTGATCATGACGGGTACCACCCCCGCGTATAAGGCAACGGGACCTTCTTTCGTAATGAGCTCTTTAAATACATCCCTTACACCATTAGGGTATGCGTTCTTAGGAGCTGTTTGTAGTCTACTCTTTAACACATCAGCTGGCATACCAACTACCCAATAAGCCATTCCAGATAAACCACCAGCCATTATAGTACCAAGTGTTTTTATTTTAGCACTTGCAGTTTCAGGCGCCAGAAGTTCACTGAGCCATTCATATGTCATGAAGTACATACCGCTGGCAGGGACATCCCTTAGCATTGTAGCCAGTGAGCCCTTGTATATACTTCGTATACCACCCTCTGCATACAGCTGTCGGATGCAATCCATCATGCCTTTGTATTTTGGTGGCTCATTACCAGCTTCTTGAATCTGAAGTAGACATTTGACACGCTCCCCCGGTGCCATAATAGCTGTAGTGAAGATACCAGAAAAGGATCCTGCAAGATACAGCTCATGTTTCTTTAGAGGTCTATTTTCACCTCTTTGGATTAGTTTTTTGCCGACTCCGAAGGAAAAGAAATTAATAGCGAAAATAGGTGCCACTCCAGTGAGTGGAGCTGACATTCCCTTGTACAGGCCTCTGAAGCCTTCTTTCTGTATGGTCTTCATAAAGCAGTCGTAAGTGCCGCTGTACAGAGGAGGCACTCCTGGCTTAGGCACAGGCATAGTTTGTAATCTTACTTTCAAAGTGTCCAGAGGGTGGCCCGCTAAAACTATGCAGATACCGCCAAAACCACCACTTACAAAATATTTTATTACGCTACTGCTGCCGCCACTGCTACTGCTGTCGGTGGTTTTGGTTTTATTTTTCATTTTCCCAAAATTTTCGTTTTGTTTGTAGATGGAATAATTTTCTGTTTTTTTTCTTGCTGTGATCAATTTCAACTTTTCATTATCGGTATTTTGTGAAAAGATGAAACAGTCACTTCATTCATTTTCATGTATTTTTTCAATTTTGTATCATAATTAGGTCATCTTCGTAAAAAATAGTCAACTGCAAGTTGAATTCACTGGGCACGACACGACACAGAGTATAGTTACTCAATAAAAGAGAGATTGGATCAACAGTCAACGCAGTAGGTAGACCACAGAGTTGACCTTATATAAATACTGTTTTAAAAACTCCACTAAAATAAATACAAGCATTACAATAGTCCCTAATAGGTATATATTTTATCGTATTTTAGTGTATTTTTACAAATATTTCGCCGTTTAAATAGATACAAATATAATAGAGAGAAAAACTCTATTTTATTTGCAAATATTTTTAGTAGCAAAAATATTTTTTCGTTCATACCTTAAGCCTCTATCAAACAGGTGCGTTATTGCGTATCGCGTTCCCATAATCCATAACTGCAAAAATTATAGCAGCAGTGTGTAACTTCGTATGTTGCTACATACTCTAATCTAACACTTGCAATATGAACTAAAAATAGATAACGCATGAGATCTTATCGATCGAAAATAATGCACATGTGTAGTCGACGCTTAAGAGCGGAAAAGTGTTAAAACTTTGCTTGAAGGGCAACAAAAGTTCAATTGTATTTACAGTATCATGAAAATAATATGTACTTGAATGTTCTAACCAAATGTTCTTACACGGAATCTTTCGGTGAAAAAATCTTTTCCCCCTCATTTTGCATTAACCATTTTTATATCGTAAACGAGTCACGTTGCGTTGATGCCAAACGATCCTGTTTCGAATGCTGATCAAAACATAAAATCTAACATTTAGAACTCCTCGCGTCGCATGAATGTTATAATTCAATTTGGTTTTGAATCATTAACTGTGTCATTTTTAATAGATGCGTCAATTAACGGACAAGTCAAAAGTTATAAGTAAATCCATGTTTTGAAGATTTTTGAGTTTGGCTAGTTGTTATTGTGTTGACAGATTTTAAATTATTAGTCTGTGGCCACTGGGTTTGTTTGTTGTGTGTGTGACTGTGATTATTGATGATTGAGTGATTGACATTTGTGTGTGCTATGTGTTTATGGTTGGTGTTTGTGTGATTGTGTCTCATGTCAGACTTTGTTTGTCAAAGATCAATTCAATTTGAATATTTTTGTTAAAAATTGCTATTATTCGATTGTTGAGCACGTAATGCTTTGTATTATAACCAAATTGTTGAGATTGATCCATATTTAATACCATCTAAAACTATCGTTACTTAAGTCTAAGACTATAATATCTTTGTAAAAATATAAACAAATACCCACCGACAACACATACTTTTCAAATGTAGGAATTAAGTTAAACTTTAATTATGGCGTGTTCAAAAGAAGAAATTGAGAGAAAACGTCTGGCTGCAATACAAAAACGTCAAAACTTGCTGTCTAACAGTAACAGTTACCAAAAGACTCCTACTAAAGTTAACCTTCCTCAAATCGGAAGTCCAGTGCCTTCATCTTCAAATGGTGGTTATAAATCGTTTGCTAATAATTCCGTGAGAAGTCACCCGTACGCTAAAGCTGTGGGTACAAGGAATGAGGAGAACCAGGTCCCAGTGGGCAAAGTAGTGAGTGGTACAGTGTACTTGATCTCTGAAGACAGGTTTGAAGTGAACCCATCAGAGTTTTGTGCACCTTTAATCAACATATTCAAGAGTTTGCCTTCTAAGAATTATGGTGAGTTACTTTCAACTACTTACTTCTTTATCTAAGTATACTATTATAATAATGGTATAATGAAGTAAAATTGGATAAACTCTAAAAGTATTAAACAGATTTTCGAAATTCTTTCACCAATATATAGCTGTATTATCAACAAGTAATATAGGCTTTGTAACATAATGCTTTGCCCACAGGAGCAAAGCAATAAATATAGTATAATACTAGAGGAAAGCTAAGAATTTCAAAGATTTGTTGCACCCATGCAAAACTGCCTTTTGGTACAATAAATAATTAAATGATACCTAAAGATGATAATAATTTAATCATAATGTTATCATCATAATAATCCATCAAATGCACTTATATTCCTCATGGCAATGCAATTTTAAATAGATAAAGATATGCCAATAAAACATTTATCAATATAACTTCTTGAAATCCTACTAATATTTTAATATGAAAGTTTTTGACGCACAAATAGTAGTAAGGTCTTCATACAAAAACTATTAAAGGGATTTTGTTGAAACTTAACAGTAATATAGCTTATACATCAGACTATACAAAAGGCTACATGACATCATGCCTAGACCCTTGTGAACAGAGATCTAACATAATGGGGGTGAAACAGAGGAGAAAAGGCAGTTATAAACAAGTTCAACCCTGATCATGCACTTTAACCTTTTAACCTCTGGAGTCAGGTATAAATGACAATCCAAAACGTGCCCAGCACACCACTGCCACAATTCAATGACAAACTTCGATAAATATAAAAAAAACTTGGTGCTGAGAGTGTGATTTCACTGCTTTGATGTAGAGATCAAAAGGCTAACTTAAAACAACTACCTATAAGAATCTTTTTTCTATATTTCAGATTCAAAATCTAAATTATGGAACTTCTCAATCAATGATTATCAGCAGTTGATGTCTAAAGTGGCACCATTGGCACCTCATATAGTGCTTGGGCCAATCCCACCATATGTTTTAAGGGTAAACACAATTTTTTACAGAATAATTACTAATTGAACTACTATTTAAAGTTGTTTAGTTCTTTTTTTATATTTGTAAACATAGGTTGTGTAGATAGAATTTGACCCCCTATTTTCACCAAATTCCAAACATATTTTAATTGAAGCATAGGAGCTCAAACGGTAATACTCCGTAAGAAGTTAAAGCCAACATTGAAAACATTCAAACTTCATTTGAAAATTTTAAGGAGATCTAAAAGTAGAATGATTTTTGAATGTTTAAGCAGTCCCCCTCTCATGTTCCCAAGTAGGTGCTGAGGGAGAATGCTACGGACCCCGACAGTGTTGATCTAACGCCCATCGAGTACACTTTAAGAAATAAACTCATGCCTTTTCAAGAAGATGGAGTCAGGTAAAATTAAAATAAAATAGAAAGCAATTTTTTTAAAATAGAAGAAAACATTAAATATTTATTATATGTTTCCTGCTTAAGTGATCAAGGTAAGTTTGAAATACTTCTTATGGTTTTAAAAAATATATTTTATTTGGTCTGTTTGAAACTTATTTGTACTGTAAAACATATCACTGTAGCTGTATAAGGATCATTACTTCTAAAAATTGCCTCTGTTGTCTACATGTTAGTAAAATAACCCAAAGTTTCAATTACGCATATGATTAGTTATTAATTATTTTTTTGTATAACGTTTTCATTAGATTCGGTATATCGCGGCGCGGGCGCTGCATGATAGCGGACGACATGGGGCTGGGCAAGACGTTCCAAGCGTTGGCCATCGCCAGCTACTACCGACACAACTGGCCTCTACTCATCGTCACCACTTCTTCCATGAGGTGAGAAGCCTACCCATTTATACCCTCAAAATTAAAGGCATTTATTACACTGAGCGCCTGTTTCTCCATATCTTGCAGATAAATTCATACATAATCTGTTCCATATTTGAATTTATCTTGTAGGTAAGGACTGTTTCGAGGTCGTGAAACAGGCTCTCATTATCGCTTATAATACCTACCTTCTTAAATCCTATTATTATTTGTCATGTAGTCCTTACCAAAAAGTTGATTTTAATTCTTTGTCAACGTGAATAACTAATTTCACTTAAAAAATGGAGGAGTGGTTTTGACAGAAATTCTCCTATTTTTACAGGGAGACGTGGCAGAACAAGATACAAGAGCTGTTACCCTCTGTACCCTTGATGAACATCGCCACACTCACTAGCGGGAAGGATACACAGTTTGTTGCTGATAAACAGGTTAGTTGAAATAAACCTGGTGTAACAAAAACCTGAATTTAGGTTACATTAATATATTTTTATTAAACAGAAACAAGCTTATACACTAACAAGCAAAACTAGCTGTTCCTCGCGGTTTCACCCGCATTACGTTATGTTTTCGGTTATTGCTTCGCTCCCGTGGGCCATAGCGTGATATTATATAGCCTATAAATGTTACTCGTTGACAATGTAGCTTTCGGATGGTGAAAGAATTTTTAAAATCGGTCCAGAAGATTTTGAGCGTATTCATTACAATCAAACAAACAAACATACAAACAAAGTTTTCCTCTTTATAATATTAGTGTAGAAAACAATACTTACCTTAATGTTTTACGAAATGTTTCATAATAAAATTAATAAATTGTTGACACCCCCGCTAGATACCTATCGGAAGAAGAACGGATCATACGTATTTCATTCTCTCATCATAGGTTAATGACCCGATGCAACCGCGAGCGCTAGGGTCTCCTTTTTTAAGACTAGGATTATTTACTGTGTTATTATTATTTACATTGTTATTAGTCATATCTGAGCATATATTATCGTGTCCTTAAAAATCTCTCGACTCACCTAACGTGGTGTATATTGGTTTGAATTTTAAATATGTCGATTAGGGACAACGCACACCGGAATGGCAGCGTCCGGCAGCGGCCGCCCGCGGCGCCGCGAGGCCGCCAGCGGCCGCCAGGCGTCGCTAGAAACGAAAGGCGCGCGACCGCTCGCGGCGCCGCGGGCGGCCGCGGGCAGTCGCTGGCGGCCTCGTGACCTTTTTAAGTATTTCAAGCGAAACAGGTCTTTAAAGTATGTAGTTAAAGTTTAAAATTATTTCACACTGAAAGTGCTCGCCGCGTCGCTGCCGGCCGCTGCCATTTCGGTGTGACTCGGGCCTAACTAGCTGTCCCCAGTGCTCACCCCCGTTTTTGGTCTGCTCCCGTAGATGTTAGCGTGATGTTATATAACTTATCTCGATGATAGGGCAATCCAACGTGAAAATGGCATTGCGCAGTGACGAATGTGAAATATTTTCAGACGGAAGTCGTGATAGTGAGCTACAAGATCACCAGCATGTACACAGATCTGCTGAAGAGTAAAAAGTTTGGCGTCGTTATTATTGTAAGTATACATGATTTTTTTAGAAGTAATTTTATTACCAATCAAATCGGTCCCATCAAATTCCTGGTTTCATCCATTTTCTCGTTGTTACCAGGACGAGTCTCACTACCTAAAGTCTCACAAGGCACAGTGCACTATAGCGCTCGGTAGTATCACTCGTGCGTGCTCACGCGCCGTGCTGCTGAGCGGCACGCCCGCGCTCAGCCGCCCTGCTGAGCTCTACACGCAGCTCAGTCTCATTGAGCCTGGCCTCTTTACTTCTTATACTGAGTATGGTAAGTAGATCTATACTATATATATTATACTAAAGTCTCACAAGGCACAGTGCACTATAGCGCTCGGTAGTATCACTCGTGCGTGCTCACGCGCCGTGCTGCTGAGCGGCACGCCCGCGCTCAGCCGCCCTGCTGAGCTCTACACGCAGCTCAGTCTCATTGAGCCTGGCCTCTTTACTTCTTATACTGAGTATGGTAAGTAGATCTATACTACACACATCAAAAGTGTCTAGGGATATTTTAATTAAACCTAAATAACTAAAATTCTATTAACTTTTTGTTAAGACACCTACACTTTAAAATAAACCTTGTTTAACTGCCTATCTAATCTGATAATAAACTTTTAGATAAAGTTAAATTAAAAAAAAACTTAGAAGAAGAGGAAAAACTCAACAAAATTTCAATTTAGCTTTATTTTTGAAATTTCAAAACCTAAACAACAAAACAATTTTTTTTTATTAAAAAACTTAAAATTAATAATTCGTGGATCCACCTAAGACTCTCCTGACACATCTGGAGCGGTTCTGCATACTCAAAACAAGGGGGTCAATATCCTGTTGTGGAGTACTGTCCCAAATCCTGCTAAGATGCAAGAAAAGCTGGTTTTGATGCACAATATCAACAGGGAAATTCCTACGAGCTCTTTTCTGAAGCATATTCCAGGCATGCTCAATAGGATTTAAGTCAGGGGATTGTGCAGGCCGGTCTAAAGCTTGGATAACATGCTGTTGTAACCAACTTGTAACGATACGCGCCGTATGTGGACGGGCATTGTCGTGCATTAGCTGGAAATTTTGTCCCATTTGCTGTTTGTGGGGCAAGATTACAGGCTCTAGCACCTCATCTCGGTATTTTCGAGCAGTCATATTGCCTTGTATCCAAACGAGGTCCGTTCTACCGCCGAGACGAATTCCTGCCCAAACCATAATCGTGCCACCTTAATATGCATGAACTTGTTGTGGGTGCTGCAGTCGATTCCAACGTCCAGGTTTTCTCCAAACGCGTACTCTTCGCGAATCAGGATGAAATCCAAACCTAGATTCATCAGTGAAAAGCACAAGTGACCATTGAGAATGGTTCCAGTTTTCGTGTGCAATAGCCCATTGTAATCTTCTTCCTCGATTACCTCTCCTTAGTGCTGATACCCAAAATGGCCTACGAGCACGTAGATTGACTTCATGCAGTCGCCTTCTCAAAGTTTGACCGCTTACCAGCAAACCATACTCTCTCTGTAGCCTTTGAACCAATTGCATCGCCGCTGCATTTAGTTGACTTCGTGCAGCATTTACTATGAATCGGTCCTGTACATGTGTTGTAATGCGTTGAGGTCCTCGGTGCCGTTCCACCACTTCCTCCGTGACACGATAACATGACCAAAGCCTGGATATAACCACAGTCTAAAAATCATACAGTCGTCCAACGAAGACGTCTATGTATAGTACCTTGTAGCAAGGTGCGGGTGACACATTCAGTAACATTTCATTTCACTTTAGAAAGTTGCAGTGTTTTATAAATTATGACTTTAGTAGTTCTGCTGTACCACATTTCTAATACACTAAATCATTAATAACTGTAGTAAATTAATTTCAACCCAACCAGAATGCACTAAACCACAAATAAAATTAATTTGGGTTAAAAATTAAGCAACGTGTTATTCGTATAACGTAACGCCTTCGACGTAATTAGTGATGGGATGTCCTGCTACGATGGAATGTCGATATTATATATAATAATACTAGCTGATCCGTGCCCACTTCGTTGGGCGGTAAACATTTTTTTAACTTGTGATGAAATTATGACTGTGGTTCGGTTAGTACTGAGTGCTATGATTTATTTCCCGACTGCCAAAAGAAGGGTTTTGTTTTTATTGCATATCAGAAAGATGCTGCTCACGTTCAGCGCTAGATTCCTGAACAGGCGATGTAATCACAGTTTGGCTTGCGAGCCGAAGGCGAACAACAAGCTCCCTGGCCTGACTACCTAAAACAGTTTTTTTTTGTATGCTTAGGCATGGTAATCACAACAAACTCAGAAACAAACTTTAACAAAGATAACAACAAACTTTAACAACAAAAATAACAAACTCTTTAACAAAAATGAAAACAAACAATGAAATAGTAATATTAATACGTGTCACACAATACTAGCCGTTAGTACTCGTACTCGTTCTGACAGCATTGCACGGGTAAACAAAATCGCTGTCACTGAGTGTCACTACGATGAGCCATAGAGCAAAAATATTGTCACTAAAAAAAACATAAACCCGATTTTGTTATTTTATATTAGTACTAGCGGTCGCCCGCGGTTCCGTCCGCGTGGATGTCGTTTACCGCTGCAATTATATTTTGTTCATGAAGACGTTGGGAATGCTCCAACCTCGAATCTTGAGCGCGTACCTCTGAGGTTCTCAGACTTTGTTCGGCAAGGCGTTGCGGACGCTCGAGACTCGACTCTCGCGCGCGTACTTACTTACCTCGGAGGTCCTCAGACTTTGTTCAGCAAGGCGCTGTGAACGTTCATGTGAAGATTCTCGTGAACGTGCACTGTGTTTAGAAAGTTGAGACCTAAAATTAGAAAATTCTAGCATCGAAAAGAACTGTTTTTAGCCCTGAAAAGAACTGTTGGTTAGCCCAACAAAATTTATTTCGATAAGGATCAATAGCATGAGTAAAATAAACGCGTTTAAATGATATCCAAAAAAAAACAAAATAAAAAAATGGTTGTTGTGCCTCACTCAACATACATAGATAGTGTGTTGCGAACTTTTTCGAAGGTATTTATAAGATATACAATTGATTAGAACATTTTACGGTTCTAACTTTTATAGTTTAGGCAGTGTACGTAAAATAAGTAACTTTTCTGGTTGATTTTTTACATCTGTCCGAAAAACCTAAATATCTTACGGAACCCTATTTTTATCCAAAATAAAATATAGCGGATGTTACTTGTGAACAATGTAGCTTTCGAATTGTAAAAGAATTATTAAAATCGGTCCAGTAGTTTTAAAGCCTATTCATTACAATCAAACAAACAAACATTCAAAGTTTTCCTCTTTAGCACAAAACTGAATATCACACTAATTTTCGTAGTGTCGATAGCACTAAAGTGAATTGCATATCGTCCCTAGTCATGTGGTACTGACTGATGTCAACGTCTTTTAGACAGCTGCCACCCGCACCTTGCTACAGCGCAAAGCATAATAATATAGACAGGGCAATCGTGCGGGGTGTGAGGGGCGAGACGCGGGTAAGCCGATCCCAAACTGCGAACAAAACGATGTTGGTAGTTTGGGATCTATCATTCAGGGCGCGTGTTTCTTTTTTATATGTTATTTAAAAATAGTGCATACGACGTGTGCTGTGAGTGATTGCAAGTCTTCATCTCAACTAAATAAAGATTTGCGGTTTCATCAGCTTCCACGCACAGAAGAAAGGTAAATAAATCTGTTTTGTTATTGAGTGAATAAATAATTTTATTTTTGTAATGTCGTGCCACGCTAATAAAATGGCCGACCGGCGGACGGTAAAAAATAATTTAAAATAATAGATAATCGCATAGTGCATCATGTGTTTGGAAATCCTAATAATATTATAAATGTGAAAGCGTTTGTTTGTATGTTCCGTGTCAAAATGGTGGACTTTTTAATTATTTACTAAGGGTGAATTTCGAGATGGCGGACGTAATTTTTTTATAATTTGATATGGGTGTCAATTTTGAGTATAATTTGGGGTGCTTGTTACGAAAAAGCCATCCTTTTTGAAATCCAAGATGGCGGACGTGATTTTTTTATAATTTGATATGGGTGTCAATTTTGAGTATAATTGGGGTGCTTGTTACGAAAAAGCCACCTTTTTTGAAATCCAAGATGGCGGACGTGATTTTTTTATAATTTGATATGGGTGTCAATTTTGAGTATAATTGGGGTGCTTGTTATGAAAAAGCCATTCTTTTTTAAATCCAAGATGGCGGACGTCATTTTTTTTATAATTTGATATTGGTGTCAATTGTGAGTATAATTGGGGTGTTTGTTACGAAAAAGCCATCCTTTATGAAATCCAAGATGGCGGACGTATTTTTTTTAATGATTTAATATGGGTGTCAATTTCGAGTATAATTGGAGTGATTGTTACGAAAAAGCCATCCTTATTGAAATCCAAGATGGCGGACGTCATTTTTTTTTTATAATAATTATGATATGGGTGTCAATTCCGAGGTAAATTGGGATGCTGGTTATGAAAATGCCATCTAAATAATTTAAATCTGACTCGAATTGATCCTACAGTAAAAGTTGTTCAGTTTGGTGGTCTGTAGCAAATTCTTTTGTTTGTATGTATGTGCTTACCCTTTCGGTTAGAATATATTTAATCATTTGTATTGTGTTTTAACATTTCAGATGTAAATTATGGGTGGAAGCTTGTAGAAGACCTGATTTACTTTAAAGATCTTACGAAAGTTTAAAAAATATTGCCTCATCTGCTTTTTTTATTGTCATAAATTTCATTGATATATTCATATGTAATATTGTTTTATTTATAATACTGTTATCGATGTTGATCTGCAATAAACAAATAATTTCATAAATATTGTTTATTTGTGACAACCCTGGCCGATGCGTTATTGTCTAGACGATGTCGGCATTTTACACAAGATCAAAGGCGTCGTGCTACTGTATGATTTTTTATACTGTGATATAACGCTCTGACTGGTCATGGCTTCAGCAACGGCAATTATGGGACAGTATTCCACAACAGGATATTGACACCCTTGTTTTGAGTATACAGAACCGCTGCAGATGTGTCAGGAGAGTCTTAGGTGGATCCACGGAATATTAATTTTAAGTTTTCAAGAATTTTTATAAAAAAAAATGTTGTTTTGTTTAAGTTTTGATGTTTCAAAAATAAAGTTAAGATTGAAATTTTGTTTGAGTTTTTCCTCTTCTTCTAAGTTTTTTTTAAATTTAACTTTATCTAAAAGTTTATTATCAGATTAAATAGTCTATTAAACAAGGTTTATTTTAATGTGTACATGTTTTAACAAAAAGTTAATAGAATTTTAGTAATTTAGGTTTAATTGAAATATCCCTAGACACTTTTGATGTGTGTATATATATATTGTACTAAAGTCTCACAAGGCACAGTGCACTATAGCGCTCGGTAGTATCACTCGTGCGTGCTCACGCGCCGTGCTGCTGAGCGGCACGCCCGCGCTCAGCCGCCCTGCTGAGCTCTACACGCAGCTCAGTCTCATTGAGCCTGGCCTCTTTACTTCTTATACTGAGTATGGTAAGTAGATCTATACTATATATATATTATACTAAAGTCTCACAAGGCACAGTGCACTATAGCGCTCGGTAGTATCACTCGTGCGTGCTCACGCGCCGTGCTGCTGAGCGGCACGCCCGCGCTCAGCCGCCCTGCTGAGCTCTACACGCAGCTCAGTCTAATTGAGCCTGGCCTCTTTACTTCTTATACTGAGTATAGTAAGTAGATCTATACTACACACATCAACATCGTCCAGGGATATTTCAATTAAACCTTAATAACTAAAAATCTATTAACTTTTTGTTAAGACACCTGCTCAAACAAAATTTCAATCTTAACTTTATTTTTGAAACATCAAAACCTAAACAAAACAACATTTTTTTTTATAAAAATCGTTGAAAGCTTAAAATTAATAATCCGTGGATCCACCTAAGACTCTCCTGACACATCTGCAGCGGTTCTGCATACTCAAAACAAGGGTGTCAATATCCTGTTGTGGAATACTGTCCCAATTGATAGTGCTCATTCTCTTCTTCACAAACTTAATTAAATTTAAGTTGAATGCATCTTTCTCATTCCATTTCTTAAAGAAAAGGACAGAAGATACATTTTAGTTTAATCCTGCCAAATTAGACGGCGGGCGCCTGAAGATAATTGGCGTGGATTAATCGCGTCTAAATTATTTATGGAGTGTCTAAATTTGACAGATTAAATAGAAAGAGAAAGATACACTTAACTTAAATTTAGTTAAGTTTGTGAACAAGGGAACCAGCACCAATGTCTTTTTAACCGACTTCTACAAAAAGGAGGAGGTTCTCAATTCGGATGATTTTATGTTTGTTCGCGCATATCTCCGTCGTTTACTAACCGATGGTTGGGTGGTCCTTGTATAGTTTTTTACCGTTGTTGTTTCATCTGTTGCAACCCGTAGGAAACAATACGTTTGCGCACTCGAAGTTTTACACGATATTATTAATGTTTTAATTCTAAATCGTCTAACGTAATAAATGAATAGTCCAGCTTTCCTTTCAAATATTCAGGTAAAAGATACTGCGACGGAAAACAGACTAACTTCGGCTGGGACATGAGCGGCCAGTCCAACCTGCCTGAGCTACAGATTATACTGCAGAAGCGGTTCCTCATCAGGAGGACCAAGGAACAGGTCCTCACCAAACTGGAGGAGAAGACCAGGTTAGACAAATCTTTGCAGGATTTTTATTGTAAGTTTTTTTTTGCATTTATTTCAGGAAATCACAAATAATGCCAGTGTGATATTGGTGCCGATTCTCTTATTCAAGTTAAGTGCATCTTTCTCTTTCCATTTCATTCCATAGATAATTTAGACGCGATTAAAAACATGGCGACTAAATATACGCCAATTTTATTTAGGCGCTGTGTAATTTGACAGGATTAAACTTAAATGTATCTTCTGTCCTTTTCTTTAAGAAATGGAAAGAGAAAGATGCATTTAACTTAAATTTAGTTAAGTTTGTGAACAAGAGAATCAGCACCAATGTCTTACTGCGGGCAAAGGCTACGTTTCATGAAAAAAAAAACAGATTCACATATTCTTTATTGCACACAAAAAAGAGGGTAGGTATATAAGTAAGATCTTGGGCCATAGCTTTACCTGTTATAGCATAGAATATCAGGAAATTGAAAACTGTATTTTTTTTATCAAACGGCTTTTAATTTATTTGTACTATTAAGTTTCGTGTAAGCAGTGCATTTTACTGCTTAAACTTCAAGAGGGTGATAAAGACATGTCGAAATAGTAAAAATATTGAGTGAAAACGACAAAAAACATATACCATTTGCAGAGAAACGGTGCTGCTAGACCAGACGCTCCTCAACTACGGGGCGGAGGCCGACAGAGGCCTGTCGGCGATGGCGGAGGCCTACAAGAGCAGTAAGTCCTCCGACAGGCACGCCGCGCTCATCACGTACTTCAGCGAGTCCGCCAAGGTCAAGATACCCGCCATATGGTCAGTATGCTCTATGTGATTATAAAGTTGATTTGGGTCAATTGTGGATTCGATATCACCAATATAAAGTAAAATTTCGCCAATTGTGGACTTGATATCACCACTACGGTATTTTACACCATCATCAATTGACGTACTTTTTATGAGCTACTTTTTGTATGGCAATATCACCTTATGACGTCACTAAGTTTACAACTCGATTGGCCAACTATTTATTGATTTCTACCAGCCTATTTTTTTAAATATTTGACACAAATAGTCTCAGTCTTCATGGCGAAGACACGCGAAATATTCACATTGTTCTTCCAACGGATTTGTTTGACAAAGCCACATTTTGTTATTTTATTTACTAAAATAGTTGATTGTCCTCACCTCTCGCACAGTAGATACTCTTGTGGCGACAATTATTGTCGACTACTTATTAAAACAGCTTATTCTCACGTAGTGAGCTACAAAATAACACTTATATACCAAAACCTAAAAACTAAGAAAGTTAAGTAGCGTCGAAACCGCGCGAAACGGCTAGCGCTCAGCATAATGCCTTGGCCCATACACGGGCATGAACTACAACTGACTTTTCGGTGACATTAGCACATGTACAAAATTCTGACTATAACCGTCGTGCAGTAGCCCATCAGACATAACAACCATCAGCAACAATTCGTCTAGCGCCATCTCGTTTCCTCAGCGGAACTACTCTGGCTCTAAGATGTCATAATACGTGCCTTGGGCGGAGGATCCTCCTTTTTCAATGGATGACGAGGGTCTTTCTCTAGATCTCTCCAAACCCTTAAATATACTAGGTGTATTTTAGGTATTGCTCAACCCGCTGAGCAATACCTAAAATACACCTAGTATATCATTGCAGTTTTGTCAATCAACTATGAATCTTATTCCCCACAACACACGTATCAATCTCCAGCAAGTACATCCGCGAGCTGGTAGACCGCGAGCCGTCGCGTAAGTTCCTGGTGTTCGCGCATCACCGCGCCGTCATCGACGCCGTCTCGCTCACTCTTGATGAGGCTGAGGTGCACTACATCTGTATTGTCGGCTCCACTCCTTCCAACACTAGGGCGGTAAGTACCTATTTATCTTCTTTTTGACTTGATCCCATTGTACTTGAGGTCGCAACATGTCTTATGGCGAGATAAATAGACGTTACCCATGTTCTCGTCTCTATCGTACACTTGACGTTTGGCAATAGGGTATTCATATATTTATATTAATGACTAGCTTTCGCCCGCGGCTTCGCTCGCGTTAGAAAGAGACAAAATTACCCTATGTTACTCTCCATCCCTTTAACTATCTCCACTTAAAAATCACGTCAATTCGTCGCTCCGTTTTGCCGTGAAAGAAAAACAAACATACAGACAGACAGACACACTTTCCCATTTATAATATTAGTATGGATATTGTATGTAAAAATATGTAGATAGGTTACCTATAGGACATTCTAGCTTCAAAAACATACAATTAGACATCAAAGAACTACATTTTAAAGTGCCACATGCTGACTGCCTATAACCTATCTAAGTACACCTTTTTACTTATAATATATTTTTTACTTATTATAGCTTTTGCCCGCGATTTCGTTACCGTTCCCGGGGGATTTCCGGCATGAATATTCTATCTCCTTTCTCGGGTCCCAGACTATATCTGTACCTCATTCAAATCGGCTCAGTGGTTTAGGAGTGAAGAAGAGACAGACAGGAAAAGTTACTTTCGCATTTATAATATAAGTATGGATGGATTTATATTGAAGTATATACTGGAATATTCCACAGGAGCTAGTGGATAAGTTCCAGAACACTCCGACGTGTCGGTGCGCAGTGCTATCCATCACGGCCGCGAACTCCGGCATCACACTGACAGCCGCCAACCTCGTGTTATTCGCTGAACTGCATTGGAACCCCGGGGTGAGCTGTTTATGATATTGTGCATCTATACTAATACTAGCTGTCCCCCGCGGTTCTACCCTCGTTTATATCAGATGTTTGGTTACTAAAAAAAGAAGACAAAAAGTATTCATATTTTATTTTTGGTATGTGTTGTTATAGCGGCAACGGAAATACATCATTTGAGAAAATGTCAGCTTTCTAGCTATCACGGTTTATGAGATACGGCCTGGAGAGTGGAAACAGTCAGACAGCGGAGGCTTAGTAATAGGGTCCCGGTTCACGCTTTGGGTACGGAACCCTAAAAATTAGCTGTCTAAAGCTAAGAAAAAGCCAAAAGCAACATGGAAAGCTATAAAACAAATTAAAAATACATAACATTGTTTTCTTTCCTTGTTTATATCATAGAAGTGTATCATATAAATAGTTGTATGTCATTGTTATTTCGGGGAACATTGGCTTCTAAGACACAGGCTTATTGCCTAGTTTAGAAGTCAGACGTTCGACCTAGAACTTGTCACTGTTGTACAACTAACTCTTAAGACACTTCTCTACACAAAAAAAAAATAATTATTATTAATTTAAGACTAATAGGTATTTTTCTTGCACATAAGCATATCCTCCGTTGCAAATCTCACTACAAAATTTTGGTTTGCTGGTAGATAACTCAATTTTGGGTTAAACTCGCCATTGTACAGTCAGCAAAGTATATAAGTAAAAGTATACAGGGCCGTCAGAGACAGTTTTAAGTTTTCTCAAAAACTCACGGATATTTTCTAATAAAAATTTAAACTATAGTAGAAAATTACTCGTTCTTCAATTATGTAAAATTTCATTTGAATACATTCATTGGTTTTCAAGAAAACCTCAATTGTAGATGACGGCCCTGTATTCTTATACAGGGTGTCCCACGGCTATTCCACATGGAGGGAAAGTACCTTAAATCTTGTAGATAGAACATTTTACTGAAAGAAGACATTATTTGAATTTTAAAAACAATTTAAATTAAATGGTTGGGCCGGGAATCGAACTTGTTCCTTGAGAAAATTAATCAGCCTGTAGTTTTATCCTACAGATTGAAAGGCTTCAACTCAAGGATTATTTTTTGCTAAATAACATAGTGTTAAAAATAAAAGAAGTTTTTGCTATAAGTTTGTTATGTTATGTTTTTTGTGTGCAATAAAGAATATGAATAAAGAATGTGCACTATAATCCCGCTAGATCCTGACGCAGGCAGAGGCGCGATCACACCGACTGGGCCAGCAGCACTCCGTGTGCGTGCGCTACCTGCTCGCGCCGCGCACCGCCGACGACCTCATGTGGCCCATGCTGCAGGACAAGCTCAACGTACGTAGACACTGTGTCACACTATTATATTGCTACGAGCTGGGGTTCGGGATAAATTAAAATAACAGTTTTACTCGAAAAACACGATAACTTTATTAAAACTCACATACACCTTAACACTTCACTTCACAAACTAACACAACAACAATATTACAAAACTCACACTTCGTATCGCAATCGTAGTTCCGCTTGGCAGCGATGTTCACGGTTTCGTTCCCAAAACTGAACTGAGTCCAGTGCCGACCGTTCGCTATTTATATCGTTCGGTCACATTTTCTAGAAAGTTCGGCACCCGAGGTACCCAGGTGCATTCGAGAACATTCCAGTAACATTACGAATGATCGACGATGATTTGAAAGTTTCTCGAAAGACCCCTTAGGAACTCCATCGAACGTTCTAGAACGTTGTGGAACTTTCCCGAATTTTCTAGTAAAAGTGCCCGAAACAATCGGCACTTGCATCACCTATACCTATGTACCTACGTAACAGTATTATAAGTAAAACGGTGTAAACAACTAAAGCACCCAAAGTACGATTAAACGTAAAAGTAGGATGACATGATTCAAGTATTGCGAGTGAAAACGAGACAAACATAATTTGCGGCTGCAGTCAATGGGGTGAAATAACTACATTTTAAAGTGCCACTTATTTACTGCCTGTTACCTTTTTACTTAAAAAAAAACTTTAAAGTGTCGTGTACATGATCGTTATTTTTCTTGACCTTAGTCCTGCCTTCAATACAGTTGACCATGACATTCTTTTGGCCAAACTGGAACATTATGGTTTAACTGAGAATGTATTAAAGCTTTTTAGCTCTTATTTGCTTAACAAACGTCAGTATAGAGAGATGTAATCGATGGTAGATAGTTAAGATAAAACCTATAAATCCAATTTAGTCACTGTAGGCAGTGGTGTCCCTCAGGGTACCGTTCTAGGTCCATTTTTCTTTTTAATGTTTTTGAATGACTTGATTGGGTATTTATATTCTTTATATTATATTCAAATTCAAAATCATTTTAAATACACAAAACTACATATTTGTGCTGATGACACAAATGCAACAGTGATTGCAAGTTGATCATTGTCATTCAGTTCTTTAGGTGACTATATTTTTTATTATTTTTATTTATTGCCATTTTTTTATTTTGCTTTATTTTAAATAAAATATCATCCATAACAGTTATTTATGAGTTAATTACACAATTAATTTTATTGAAAAATAAATGATTCATTTGACTGTGGTACTTTCATTGTATATTTTGTTTCAGGTGTTAAATAACGTAGGATTAAGCAGAGATACATTTGAAGATACTACAATGAAACACCAGGTAAATATTAATAAAATGTAGGTGCTTATTAAAGGTTGTTTTGTATTCACATATGTGTATATGTGCCTATTATGTGGGCCTAAAAAATTGTTGTGCTTATTATAAACCCATATTATTTTTCAGGAAAGTAAAAACAACATATCACAATACCTAACACCATGTACAATACCGAAGAATAAAAACGACTACATACCGGGTACTAACATAAGGAAAGATTCTATTAAAGCGACGAGTGATCAAAATCATACAAACAATCAGTCATCGAGTAGCAACAGCAATGATGTTGATAAATCATTCTTAGATGATGATGAAGATGATGAACTGCTTGCCAATCTGGATTTATGATTGATTGATTAATGAGTGAATGTGATATTTATTAAAGTTTTCTTATTAAAATGACGTTTTATTAAAAGATTTGCCTTTGTTACTTCCGACCTTCCGTAACTCAGAAAGCATATAAACTGCTCCTATAGTGTTTCATATATCTTTGAAAGTAATTACGGATAGTCAGAAGCGTGAAAGACTCTGTCAAAGTCAAATCATTTATTTCTTATAGACCATTTACACTTCGCAACCAAGCGATAGCCGGCTGTCGCGCTGCTTTTGTCTTTCTATTGTCTCGAATCATGTTTGTTCGAAGGTTTAAAAAGGCACTTCAGAACGTCATCAACAAAACAAAGAAAAATAAATCTAGTTGCCCATTCCGAAAAGTTAAAGTATAGTTTGGCCACGAGCGCTGTGCCGCGGCTTAGGGAAGCGCGGCGAGGAGGCAGAAGGGAAAGAAAAAAAGGGTTCACGTTCACTTATGATCGAATTCAATCGGATAGAACTTACTATATCGGTATGTATGCGATATTTTAAATCTATAGAGATATAGCTTTGTATGTATATACTACTATGATAGATATGTGGCCAGGTAGCCACGATCTAAGATAATTGGGAGGTATAAAATTTCTAATTAGCGGCATAAAAAATATAAGATAGTACAAATTAAAAGGATTTTATTGCCATCTAAGGTTATAAAGAGTGAGTGCGTTCATGATCACGCTACAAAATACAACACGCGATCGGCAACCTTATAGCAAGGGTCACAAATTGAGATATGGCGGGCAGCACTCTGTATGATAACAGGTATCTATCTCTTGTACGTAAAATAATATTAAAGAATATTTTCATTGAGTTAATCTTTTTTAATGAGTACGTCAATTGAGTAGGTACATGAAGTAAGGTTAAAATAACAACAAAGTTATTAGCCCACAACCGTGGGCCGCAATAAGATGGTTGTCCACCACCGTCGTCACCGAAGGAACGAGAAGGCGCGTTACGCTCTTTTTGGGCGAACCGGTCGCGCGTGATAAACGAGAGAGAATCGCGGCGAATAAAATCGAAAAATCGCTTTTCCTGGACAAGACCTTTGAAATGGGCAACTCATCATTTTCTTTGTTTTTGACGTTTGAGATTTGAGTTTGACTTTGTGACGTGGTGACGTCATCTCGTTCTCGTTGACGTGACGGCGGTAGTGAACATACATCTCATTGCGGCCCACGGTTTTGACAGACGTCAAGTTGGTTATTATTTTATCCTTACTTCATGTATTCAGTTGACGTACTTTTTAATATAGATTAACTTAATCGGTTTAAGTAAGGGTGGACAAACGGCTTCACTGGTCGCAGGTTGCTGACCTCTAAAGGGAATCCTTACATTCCCCCCAGTGCTTCAGCCTGACACACGGGTATCTTCTTGCAGCGCAGTAGAACACGCAGAAGTTGGCGTACGTCTTGTGATTGGTGGCGCACACGGGCGCGTGGTACGCGGCGCACACGCACTTGTCAGATAGCACGGTCACTTGAGGCTCGTTGCTGTCTTCTGGGCTGCGGATATTTGTTGGTTTCTAGTCTATAATTGCCAGATTCTTTTGTCAGACGAGTTTAAAACGCCAGATTTTACGAATGCCAGATTCTACAAATGTTAGACTAGTGGGGGCGTTATGAGCCATTAATGTATGGGGAGCAATATTTTTTGCATTAAAGCATGAGACTTGGTACACTTGTTAGTTAGGTAGATTAGAGCGAAAATCGCCCGGGAGGCAATCGGAGGCACCCCTCTGGGGGGGAGGGGTTGAAGTTCTCTTCTGCCGCGCGCTCTGTTTGTCGTCATAACTCCTAATTTATCGTTACTATGGCAAGTGGGGTATCATTTTCGGATAAATTAAAGATGGCCAATCGTTTTCTGAAATAAAAAATACATGTCTACATACAAAAAAAGTGAATTATGCCCTAAAATGTGAAAATTCCAACCGTAACAAAAATCATTAAATGGCCATAATTTTTCAAATCGTAACTACATCGACTTTTAAAAAATATGATTAAAAAGCTATATGTGTATAGATTCTGAAAATATAATATATGTCTATAGTGTATATAGAAAAATCGTTATAAAAAAAATGAAAACAGCTTGGCGGAGCAGCCAAAATTCATTGTAAAATAAGGACAACAAATCGATTTTTACCAATTTAACCAATCTTTTTACTAGTAAATATAGAGATTTGATCAAATTAAATAAATAATGAATTTTAAATGTTTTCTTTTGTTAAAAATCTATCGTTTTTACCCTTAGTACAAGTATAAAAAAATGACATTAGTCATATTTGATCTTATAGCTGAGCGGGCTCTGCTGACTATTTTAAGTGAATCAAACGTCTGTAATTAAAGTGACAACATATAACTATGCTAAAAGCTTAGCTAAAAGTATTTATAAAATAATGTTAAAGGCAATGACTGCACCATTGATTAAAACTTTAAGAGTTAGCCCTAATAGCAGGACGCGAAGAATTGTTTTCTTAAATGTCGCCATTTTTTACGTCGGATAGTATGGTTTTGCCAGAAATAGAGTTCCAAAATATCTTAATTGTAAGTTTTATGAGTTATAGGCCAAAATAATAGCTTATATCTGTTTGTTCAGAGTGCTGATAATTTGGTGCAGTGCTAGCATTCGAGTCACTGCCCCTATCTCATCATCTCCCTAGCCTTTTCTGAATTATATTGGGGGGTACATTGTTTACCCTGGGTAAAGTACAATCTTAAATAGAGAAAGGTGTCTGAGATAGAATAGACACCTCAGACCGCCGCACTTCTTTTTACACCTGCACCGGATCATTTCCACACAGACGTCGAAAGCCACTGTACTGGCCAGTTTCTATGTATGTTGACAGTAAAATAACCGACCTTACTCTATCCCTTATTAGATGGATCAGGTGGATTCGGTGAAAAATGTTCCCAAAAAGAGATGCAGGGCAGCTTTTCAATAATAGCGAAAGCCTCGCTAATCCTTTTCTCATGTGCTGCCCCTGCCAGAAACTCTTTTGCGACAGTTGGAAAAGCATTCCATGTCTCCGTTGCCCTTTTTTTCTCCACCGTTCCATAAGTCACAGTGTCACAGCTTTTTTACAGGACTATCACACTGGTGGTTCTGTAAATAATCCTCATCCTATAGTCCTAGGAAGTATATAGCGAATGAAAGAAAATAATTCTAAGTATTTTCAATGGAGAGTACTGGATACCTTGAATTGGTACAGCTGGGGTTTTCCAATGCCTACATTACCCACAGCTCCTCTAGCTCAGGCACTCGTCTATACCAAAACGACTGCTAACGAGACGTCAGTATCGACAGTACGTGTACGTATCATTACTTTGGCACAACTCTGACTACTGCGTTAGTCCTATCATCCTGTTGTTCGCCACTTGGTATCCGCCGTTATAAAAAAATCTTTTTACAGGACCACTCAAAGCTAGTCTTGCCTCTGTTTTACGCTTTTCCAGGGTGTCACAATGTATCTTGTTTTTTAACTGTGAAGGGGAAAAGGGTTTCTGGCAGCATATGAGGGACGGATTAGCGAGGCTTTCACTATTATGGAGGCCATACACGCTAGGGTTTGCATGATGGTTATAACTGTGCATGCAAAACCGACAAGCATAACCGAGTTTCATTTGCACCGATAACTGTACAGTTTAATCACATACACGCTAGGGCTTGCCTGTCGGTTATGCATGCACGGCTAAAACCATCATGCAAAACCTAGCGTGTATGGCCTCCATTATTCGCGGGCCAGTTAGTCTAGTGGCTAGTGACCCTGACTGCTAAGTCGGAGGTCGTGGCTACGATGCCAACCAGAACAAACTTTGCGTGATGAGCATTGTTTATCCTGTGTCTGATTGTAATTTATCTATAATATGTACGAATTTATAATATAAATGTAATTAAATAAAAATAAAAAAAATATAAGTATGAAGACCAGTTACTTCTAGTCTGTCATAGTATAGCTCTGCTAAGTTTGAGATCAGATGGCATATGTTGTCACAGGATATTATTGAAAAGTTTATAAGATAGTTAGAAGTGTTTATTTCTGGTCTTGCACATTTTGCTAAGTAAATGAAACCTAAAATATCTGTATATTTAAAGATATTCGTTAACTAGAAAATGGTGTCTTACAAAAGCTGCCCTGCACCAACATTTCTTGAGCAGTATTCCAAAACTGTTCCTGTATGGGATCAGATGTCTGGAAATCCACCTGATTTGTCTGATTGGGGACGGAGTGACAACTGTCAGCCTACATGGACAGACTTGCCAGTGGTTTTCAACCTATATAGAAATGGTCCAGTGCAGATGTAATAAGAAGTGCGGCGGTCTGAAATGTCGAACAACTCTTTGCGTCCTGCTATTGGTGCTAACTCTTAAAGTGTTTATCATTGGTGCAGGCACCTTTTATATTATTTTATAAGTAAGTACTTTTAGCATAGTTATATGTTGTTACTTTAATTACAGAGCCCGCTCAGCTAAAAGATCAAATATGACTAATGTCATTTTTTTATACTTGTACTAAGGGTAAAAACGATAGCTTTTTAACAAAAAAAATAAAACATTTAAATTCATTATCTATTTAATTTGTTCAAATCTCTATATTTACTAGTAAAAAGATTGGTCAATTTGTAATAAGCTATTTTGTTGTCCTTATTTTACAATGAATTTTGGCTGCTCCGCCAAGCTGTTTTCATTTTTTTTCTAACGATTTTTCTATACACACTATAGACATATATTGTATTTTCAGAATCTATACGCATACAGCTTTTTAATCATATTTTTTTAAAGTCGATATAGCCACAATTTGAAAAATTATGGCCATTTAATGTTTTTTGTTACGGTTGAAATTTTCACATTTTAGGGCATAATGCACTTTTTTTGTATGTAGACATGTATTTTTTATTTCAGAAAACGATTGGCCGTCTTTGTATTATCAGAAAATGATACCCCACTTGCCATAGTAACGATAAATTACGAGTTATGACGACAAACAGAGCGCGCGGTAGAAGAGAACTTCAACCCCTCCCCCTCCCCCCCAGAGGGGTGCCTCCGATTGCCTCCCGGGCGATTTTCGCTCTAACCCACCTAACTAACAAGTGTACCAAGTCTCATGCTTTAATGCAAAAAATATTGCTTTTGGCTTATAACGCCCCCACTAGACTATATACGCCGGATTCTAATAATGACAGAATTTTGTTAAGGCTCCTACTCACAGTGCAAGAAGCGGCTAGCCGTCGTGCACCCGGTGGCATTCAAAGCCGCCGCTTTGCATAAACATAACACATAAACGCCTTACGCCCGGCGCTGCCGCTCGACAAGAGCCGCCGGCATGTGTGTAGGCCTTTAGAATTGCAATATAATAATTTCCTCTCATATAGTTGTAGAATATAGCAAAGAATCTGACGTTTTAAAACTCGTCTGAAATTTTGAGAATCTGGCATTTGTAGACTAAACCTTTGTTAGTTCGGTAGGAAGTGAGCCCTTAATAGGCTACCTCAGATTGGAAATCATCATGGATATCTTTGATTTGAGACGTACTGATAATGACAGACATTAGGTTCCAGCAAAGCATCTGACCCCTTTTAGATCGCCGATCGGGCTGATAAGTGTAGTTGCTATGTTATTTTCAATTAATTAAGTCATAATTTTGACAAAACCAGTAATTTATAGAAAATATAGATTCGCATGCGACTTCTTCGGAAATAGTCGAATTCTATGCCAATTTCGTTAAAACCTGTTCAGTGGTTAAGCTGACAGACAGACAGCTCTTTTGTGTTTGGATTTTGAATATTAATTAGTAAGGATTTGAGGAGCAAATATAAATACCATGAACGCATAGACTGCGCCTGTAGCCCGTGATACTGATTATTTATAGTTCTTTGTAATTTCTGCTTCGATATACAGTTACATCTGGATCGAGTGTTCCCTCTGTTGTCGCCATACGGAGAGTAATAACTGTCTTCATTGGAGGAACAACGGCATATCCGGGGGTCGTAGTTAGACAACCTGCATGTTGAACGGGTTAGTTATTCTGCGGGTCTCGCTTGGTAATTGCACAAAATACAGATTATGAAAATTACAGATACACATCACACTGCTACCATTACCGTTGTTTAGAACACTCTCCGTCGTATAGGAACTGAATACCCCTATCCTTCTTCATAAAACATTCCAAAACGCACTGATTTGAGTAAGTGACGCCATTGCTGCCGCATTTTGGCGCGTAACGCGCGTCACAGGCGCATAGAGAGTCCTTAGTGCAACTTCCTTCATGAACTATGCTGAGATTGGTCTTGTCTATGGTTTTCTTGCACTCCAAGAAGCAGGCACTCAGGTAGGTGTACCCGTCGGAGCCGCAGACGGGTTCTTCGGACCCAGACATAATGTGCGACTGTATGCACCCACATGGAGTGGATAAGTCTATAAATCTTGTGCAAGCTGGACTCATGGGGTCTGGTCTCACGGTCACTAGCAACACTGATGCACCGATCACTATGCCTGCGATAAATCTGTTATGAAAACGTAAAGAGGAAACACTGTGTTGATAATGTAGGAGCATGTGGTTTAGCAAAGTTAATAATGTTAAATATGTTTACGTCCAAATATAGTTTCCACAAATGGTTTTTCTAAACTTTAAATTTTAATGTGGTCAAGATAGTTTAAGTTTGGGTATTTACTAAAGTAGTAAGTAAATGTGCAAATGATAAAATTGTCCTAGTTGTATAAATAATACAACTAGGTACTTAGGATAATTCTAAAGCCCGCGGCTACATACATTGGCCTCTGTTTTCTGAGCACGGGCAACTCTTACCTTTTTGCAGTTCTCGAGAAGGAATTATTAAACTAGGGGCCCGCCCCAGCTTCGTACCAGTGTTACAAACGTTTGGAAATCCCAGATTTTATCTACTACTTGAAGTGATATTAAAATACTTACCTAATCTTAAATACATTTCTGGTCAATTCAATCGTCATGTAACTAAACAGTAAAATGTCGACTTTTTTGCGATAAATAATCTATTGAAAATAATTGTAACTTTCACGGGATTAATTATTTCGGATTGGCGTTTCAATTCATGACAAATTCTAACAGAAATTGATTATTAGCAGTATGTAGTAGAAATGTGTTGCTTTTCTTTTTGCATTTAGCCAAAGTAGTCAGGCGCTGACCAATTTGACAGGACTATACTAATATTTTGTCTTCTATCCTTTTTTTAATGAAACGGAAAGAAAAAATGGTTTAGTGGGGTTGGCCATCACTGGTACTGGCCATAATTAAACTTAGAACATCCACTAACTTTTATTATTGACAGGCCTGTTGGTCTAGTGGTGGTTAGTGACCTTGACTGCTAAACCAGAGGTCGTGGATTCGATTCCCACCCAGAACAAACTTTGTGTGATGAGCATGATTGTTTGTTCTGTGTCTGGGTGTAATTTATGTATGTATTTATCAAGTATACAAGTATGTATATCAGTTATCTGGTTACTGTAACACAAGTTCAGCTTAGCTTGAAATCAGATGACCGTGTGTGACTTGTCCCAAGATATTTATTTATTTATATTTATTTCACTCGCCAGGTTTAGACAAATCGATTGCCTCTAGATCGCCACAAAGAAACAAACTTTACGATTTTTTTGGAGACTCATTGATATGAATGTGACGTAAAATCCCAGAGGTATCGTAATTGCCCAGTGGTGACCCACAGCCTCTCATGTGAGATGTTGAGAAGTCGAATCCGGTCCAAGTACCAATGAATATATAAGAAAAATACCAAATTAGTATAGATATAAAATATGTATATGTAATATATTATAATATATAACAACTCTAGAGATGTATATACGTGGCGTACTCATGCATATTATGACGATAACAACTTCTATAACTTTTTGAATCGTTATATCTCAAAAACGGTGGGCTCGTGAGAAAAAAAGTACTGATGCATTTTTAAAGATAATTTTATAATCTTCAATTTTGAGGTACTTTTATGATAAAACTTACCGTTTCGCTGAAAATCGCAAAAAACTCATTTTTTGGAACTTGAATTTTTTTTCCATACACGGGAATGATGGGGAACTTTTAGATATTGTTTATAATTATGTTTTGAACAATTTTACTGATTTTCAGCTTGTTGGGAATTTAATGCTCCTTCGAATGTCTAAACTGACCGGACTATTACATTCTACTTATGTACCTATGTATTGAAATTGCAAAGCTTTTCAGGAGGTTGTTATAATCATATCGACCTAATAAACCTCGTATGCCTTGGATCTATGAAATTATCGTTTGCGTTTGTTTGTGTGTGTGACTGTGCGGCATAGAAAGGTTACAGAGTGGCCGGGTTTTAAAATTGGTTTTACACTTACCGATATGCGTTAGTAAAAATATGTAATAATAAAAAAAGGGTAGCAATAAAACAGTGTCAAAATTAATTAATTTGGGTTATATAATTACTAAGTGAGCGACTGACTGTAAGTGACGAGAAATCAGCAGAACAGTATCTTACAAACATTAATTTGAGTTACTTAAAATACAAAATAAGAAGCTTCATAATTACCAAACCTTAAAATATTCTATACCTGATCGAGGGTGGGCTGGGTCGACGGAGCCCCGCTTAGCGGGGCTCCTACTTCTAGGTGGCTTATAAAAAAATAACCACGAAGGGGATGGCGGGGTCTGTTCGCTCGCTTCGCTCGCTCACACGACTCCGCCATCCCCTTCTAACCTAACCTAACCTATCCGAGTCGGGGTGCCCTAAAGACTAGATTGCAACTAGTTTTCATCATTTTTAGGGATAATAGTCGCCCACTTAGTAATGCAGTCGCTCCGATAAAATTTTAATATATGAAATGGATTAATGGATTATTTTGTAAGCTCGTTCTGGATTTTATAATCAATATTCGTCGTTAGTTTAGTTAATTTTTCGCTTACTCAAATTCATACGGCTCAAGTTATTAATACAGTAATACAGTATGTCATCATCAGTCGCAAAGCTTTTTTTTAATCGCTCGTTTTATAATTCCCCATAAAAAAATACCCAGGTTTTGCAGATTCAAAAAAGCACCTTGTGTAAGTAGGTACTGTTGTCTGGTTACCATGACACAGGCTCAGCCTAGTTTTGGATCAGACGGCCGCGTGTAAGGTGTCCCAAGATATTTATTTATTTATTCTGTCAGTAGCATGCGGTTCGATTTCATCCGTACGATGGTCATTTGGCAATTATTTGGCAATTATAAGTGGTATATATACCCAAAGCAGCTTTGTTCATGTAATGTAAGATATAATTACTTATTCTTATTATTCCAATAGATCAAAGTGATGATTAGGAGTGAGAAGTCACCAAAGATACAAGGGATGGAGCCCCCCCACCCCCACCCCTAGACAAGTGACATAGTAGATTATAATAGATTTTAATGTACGGGATTGACATAAGCTTACGCTGAGTAAGTGAATATTTCGACATCCCCATACATTTAACAATCTTTTCTGCAATGACAGGAGTGGCACAGAAAAGGTAACAAAAACAACTGTCTGTGAACGAATTTATTAAAATCATTAAAAGTTTTTTTCGCGACTATTGAAGCAATCATACATTAACAGTGCTTTTACCGTTGTTCCAACTGAATTTGTGTTAGTCTTAAGGTTAGCTGTAGGCATGGAAGAATCAGATTTCTTGGTACTTGTAAAAACAAGAACCAAGAAACCTGATTCTCAACCACGGGGCACGGGCCTTAGCGCAATCGTACATACATTTATTCATGTACGTTTTGCCGTTGTTAGCACAAATTGGACGGTAGAGATGTGGACATAAACACGTGTATTTGTCAAAATTGTCTTCTCTAGTTTCTTCACTTTCTTCACTTTCTTCCTCATCCTCTACACGTTCTACCACTCCTCCATACGCCGCTTTATTTGTAACGATTACTTCTTCGCTATTTTGGGCCAAAATTGCGATCACATGGGCGCTCATGAGCAATAATATGCCTGTTATAATAAATACATGTTAAATTAATTCGTTCAAGAGCGACAGGAAGTTATTATTACTAAAAACACAAAATCACTGGGGATCTTCATAAAAATTGATTCACCGTTGAAGTTCTGTTTAGCTATAAATTCGCGAGGGATTCAAAGTACGTCGCCCGAGCCAAAAATATATTTTGCGCCCGAGTGATACACTCTACTTTTCATCACCCCCTATGAGAAAATAAAAGGTGCTTCATACTTTATTGTAAAATTATTATTGTAGCTGCTATTATTATATATATATATATATACCATAGCTTGATAATAATAGCAGCTACATTAATAATTTGCTGCAAAACAATCCGTGAAAATTTTTACGAAAACTTGGGCTGTAGTTTGCGCGTTTTATTTCTATTTGAGTTTTTTTTATTCAGCCGCGGCGTGACTATGGTATAGGCCGTCGTACACCCATTCATTATTTGCGTTCGATTCTTTGGCGCTGAGCATTAAGGCTTCGTTCACACGGTATTGTCCTGCACGTTTTTCTGCAGTATACGTCTTAACGTATGAATAGTGACCATACAATGTACATAGATCCATTCACACGACGATAGTACCGCTAAAAAACGTGTACCGCTTATACGTTTAAACGCATACTCAACGGACTTGTCAAGCAAATCGAATGAACTTTGACGTATTCGGTTCGCAGTGGCATATGGTATAGCTTATGACAACTGTGTGGAAACTGCGGCTATTCGTTCTTACACGAATTAAAATTTACCATGTGAACACCCGGTTGACTATACGTTAAAAAAACGATTACAAAAAAACGTGCAGGACAATGCCGTGTGAACGAGGCCTAAGACGTTCCAAATTCAAACAGTTTTTAGGCGCACTTATAAGGCTTCGTTCACACGGCATTGTCCTGCACGTTTTTTTGCAGTATACGTCTTAACGTATAAATAGTGACCATACAACGTTCATAGATCCATTCACACGACGATAGTACTGCAAAAAAACGTGTACCGCTTATACGTTTAAACGCATACTCAACGGACTTGTCAAGCAAATCGAATGAACTTTGACGTATTCGGTTCGCAGTGGCATATGGTACGCCTTTGTCTCCTTCACACGATACGATGTCATACGTTTTTTATCGAATAGAAACCGAAGATGCGCTTAGTATCTGAGCGTGTTTAGAGGGGTATGTGGAGGGGTATGTCTTTTACGTTTGATTTGGTTTGATATTCAAAATGGTTGAGGAATTTTCTATAGACTACTATTAAATTCTTTCTCTCTCTAACTATTATATTCTTTGGAATAAACCTTTGGAACTTTATATAACTCAATCAGCTTGGAAGGGAATCATGGTAATAATATTTATCCTAATTTTGAAACAATCCATTTAGTGAATCCATCAGTGACGTCTACTCACTGTGACAACTGTGTGGAAACTGTCGCTAATCGTTTTTACACGAATGAAAATTTACCATGTGAACACCCGGTTGACTATACGTTAAAAAAACGATTACAAAAAAACGTGCAGGACATGCCGTGTGAACGAAGCCTAACAGGGCGTAAAACATGCAATGATGCAAAGACGCTCCAAATTCAAAAAGTCCGATTAAAAGTTACTTTTAGGCGCACTTTTTGAATTTGGAGCGTCATTATTGCCCGCTGAAAGTTTCAGAAAACACCAACTTTGGGCGGTCTTTTTCAAATAGGTGGGATAAAAATAGGTTTTTTTAAAATACGGTCTTCAAAAACTAAAAACGGAAAAATAACTTTTACGTTTGAAGGAAACTTATGCAAAACATTCTTACAGTTCCTTATTTTATAGGGGCATTATATAAAATGGTGTTCCACAAGGCTCACTTTTAGGACCCGGGTCTCTTTGTGTTTAGGATATTTTTTCACTTGGGAAGAAGTCACTTCGTACAAATCGAAGTAATTCAGGTAAAATTCCATGTTAAGACGTATATAAAAAAAAATCAGGTATTTCGCGTTGTATGCAACTTTAAAATAAATTCAACACCTTTCGTTTCAATATACTTACCAAAAATACACTTCATCGTTCCCAACGATTTCTGGTACAATAATAACCGATTTGTGTAGAATGGCAATGCTTATCATTAATATGTAACTGCTCATAATTAAATGCAACAATGTTAGAATAAGTTTGTTCTATGTAATGCGTTAATAAGGCAATTAAGGTTAGAAGAGTTTTCATTTTTAACATAGTTAATGCCACGTTGATGTTTGTGTGTTTATTTTTCTAACGTCATTATGATATTTTTTACTTTAGGCGGCCTTCATTTTTTTTTCACAAAATACAGATTATGAAAATTACAGATAATACACATCACACTGCTACCATTACCGTTGTTTAGAGCACTCTCCGTCGTATTGGAACTGAATACTCTTATGCTTCTTTCTTCATTAATCATTCCAAAACGCACTGGTTTGAGTAAACGACGCAATAGGGATGACGACAGCATAAAAAAATGGCATTCTGTTTAGTCCGTCTTGTAGATCGGCCAAAAATACGGGACACGTATTTTTTGATCAAAATAATAAAAAAATAAAAAAAACTTTTTTCAAAAAAATAATAACCGCCTTCAAAAACTAAAAACCCAAAAATAACTAAAATTTCGGAAGTCGGTGGCTTCTCTTCTGCCAGTCAATTTATCTGAATTTGTGTTGCCACCGACTTCCGAAATTTTAGTTATTTTTGGGTTTTTAGTTTTTGAAGGCGGTTATTATTTTTTTGAAAAAAGTTTTTTGTTTTTTACTTTTTAGTGTCGACTCCCAATGTTTGACTGTGTATAGTATCTTTCAAAGTAATTTATTTTCAAAATAAAACTACTAACAATCTTATAAAATGAAAATAGAAACTTGAAGACAAAGCACACATCGTCTATGAAAATTTCGTCAATATGTTTTTGTTCTTGGTGAATTTTTCGAGAAGCACTGAACCGATCGCCACAAAATTTATATGGGACCACCCCTGAATCATGACTTATCAAACAAAAAAAGAACCATCAAAATCCGTTTACAATTGACGGAGATATCGCGTAACAAACATACAAAAAAAAAAAAAAAAAAATACAGACGAATTGAGAACCTCCTCCTTTTTGAAGTCGGTTAAAAAGCCACAAAGTTCTGGCACAGGTTCTGTAGAGGGGGCTTTTGACGTCACCGTGCTGCAAAAATTGTATCTGTTCGTGACGTCACGCGCAACTTCAACGCACTGTATCGTTGTCATTTTTCGTTTACGAGAAAAAAGAAAAAATACGTGTCCAAAATTTTTTAATAATCTCACTGACGGACTAATTACTTTTTTTTCGTCCTATTGCTGCCGCCTTTTGGCGCGTAACGCGCGTCACAGGCGCATAGAGAGTCCTTAGTTTCAACTTCCTTCATGCATGAACTATGCTGAGATTGGTCTTGTCTATGGTTTTCTTGCACTCCAAGAAGCAGGCACTAAGGTAGGTACCCGTCGGAGCCGCAGACGGGTTCTTCGGGCCCCGACATAATGTGCGACTGTATGCACCCACATGGAGTGGATAAGTCTATAAATCTTATGCAAGCTGGACTCTTTGGGTCAGGTTTTACAGTCACCAGCAACACTGACGCACAGATCGCTATGCCTGCGATAAATCTGTTATGAAAACGTGTAGAGGGAAAATTGTGTTGATGGTGTAGGAGCATGAGGTTTAGCAAAGTTAATAAGTTTTTAGTTCAGCTCAGTAGGGCCACTACTTCCAATAAAAGTGCATAGTTTTCACTATTTTACAGATGATCATTATAACGGCTAACTAAATTAGGACACCGGCAAAGTTATTTTAATTATGGACAAGATACTATGAAGTGATATGTAATAAAATACTTACCTAATCTTAAATACATTTCTGGTCAATACATTCTTTAGGTAACTAAACAGTATAACACAATAAAATATCGCATTTTTTGCGATAAATAATCTATTGGAAATGTTTTTAACTTTCACGGGATTAATTATTTCGGATTAGCGTTTCAATTCATGACAAATTCTAACAGAAATTGATTGTTAGCAGTATTAGAAATGTGTTACTTTTTCATTTAATTCTGAGAACCTAGTCAGGCGCTAACTAAGTTAACAGGACTAAGTAATATTTTATCTTCTATTCTAGAAATGAAAAAAAATGCACTAAACTTAAATCGGCGCACATTTACTAGTGGGAATGGCCATCGCTGCTGCTCGTCATATTAAATTTAGGGTACCTACCTGGGACACTTGCCTGGTTAAGACAATTTGATTGCCCCTAGACATAATTATTGACGACAAGCTTCTGCCCGCAACTACGTACGCGGATCCTGTTGATTATGCCAGCGACAACTGGGTCGTCAAAACCGAAGATCTGATGAAACGTATGATGTCGAATTCTAAGGCCCGGTGACGGGAAAGCAACGGGATGTGCGAGACGATTCAAGACGTTCGTTTGGGATCAGATCGCCGCCGCCGTGTGTAATTTTGAGAAGTCACCAAGGATAGAAGGGATGAAGACTTAGGCAAGTGGCATTGTAGAATAGAATAGATTTTAGTGTACGGGACTGACATGAGCTTACGCTGAGTAGTTCGACATCCTCATACATTTATCAATCTTTTCTGCAATGACAGGAGTGGCACAGAAAAGGTTTAACAATAACAACTGTCTGTGAACATCAGAACGAATTTATTTGAATCATTCAAGGTTTTTTTTCGCAACTGTTGAAACAAGCATACATTAACAGTGATTTTACCGTCCTTCCAACTGAATTTGTGTTGGTCTTAAGGTTAGCTAAAGACCACGCCAATGACAAGGACGAAAGGACCTGATTCTTAACCAAGGGGTACGAGCCTTAGCGCATTCGAACGAACATCTATTCGAGTATGTTTTGCCGTTGGTACCACAAATTGGATGGTAGACAAGTGGACATACACACGGGTATTTGTGAAATTTGCCTTTTCTAGTTTTTTCACTTTCTTCCTCATCCTCTACACGTTCTACCAGTTCTCCATACGCTCCTTTATTTGTAACGATTACTTCTTCGCTATTTTGGGCCAAAATTGCGATCACATGGGCGCTCATAAGCAATAATATACCTGTTATAATAAATACATGTTAAATTAATTTGTGCAAGAGCGACAGGAAGTTATTATTACTAATAATAGAAAATTGCTGGGGTTCTTCATAAAAATTGATTTACCGTTGAAGTTGTGTTTAGCTATAATAAAAATGGAACTAATTAATAAATAGGTTTTTAAATAACGGTCTTCAAAAACTAAAAACGGAAAAATAACTTCTAAGTTTGGATACTTTTACATTTGTATACTTATGCAAAACATTCTTACAGTTCCTTATTTTACAGGGGCATTATATAAAATGGTGTTCCACAAGGCGCACTTCTAGGACCCGGGTCACTTTGTGATTAGGAATATTTTCACTTGGGAAGAAGTGGAAAACAAACAGTTCTATTATCTCTATAGAGATAGCCACTTCGTAGAAATCGAAGTAATTCAGATAAAATTCCAATGTGTTAAATAAAAATTATAACGTATATAAAAATCCTCAGGTATTTCGCGTTGTACGCAACTTTAAAATAAATTCAAGCCCTTTCGTTTTAATAATACTTACTTACCAAAAGTAGACTTCATCGTTCCCAACGATTTCTGTGATAATAATAACCAATTTGTATAGAATGGCAATGCTTATTATTAATATATAACTGCTCATAATTACCTAAATGCAACAATGTTAGAATAAGGTTTGTTCTATGTAATGCGTTAATAAGGTAATTAAGGTTAGAAGACTTTTTATTTTTAACTTAGCTAATGCCGCGATGATGTTTGTGTGTTATTTTGTTTATTTTTTTAACGTCATATCGTCATTTTTTACTTTAGACGGCATTTCTTGCCTTCTTAATGGCAAACAAACTGACGTTCCACCTCATGTTTCGGAAATTCGTTAAACCAGATGCCGCAGACGGCGTTGCTAAAAAAATATGCCAGAGAAATCATGACGAAACTTGAAGGGTTCCATTTGTACCATTTTAGCACGGCACCCTGAAAATGATGTGCCTCATGATTAGTGATGATCATCATTAGTGATGAGTCAGTTTTTTTGTGACTCTCAAGTAGTCTGGTCTGGTTATCGATAATATGTTAATAACAGTAGCAACAACATAACAAAAATGAAACAATTAAACGTTATATTAGATTTTGAGTCGATTTAATAAATAGCAAAAAACATATTCACTAAAACGACAATAAACACAACAATGTTTAAAAGAATGTAAATAAAATGCATCAGATCGTAATAGTACATAAAAAACTATCCTAAGCCATATGAGAGTCCGAGTCTATTCAGGTGACAAACAAGTGAAGACTATTGAACAACTCAAAGGCAAATGGCAGCTCTTCTAACAGTTCTAACTCTTAGCAGCTAACGTTTTCAGACTTAGACGCTGATGTTATCGACGACCTTCACTTTGTCTTCACAGGGTCCATAGTTCTTGATGCTCAGCATGCTGTTTTTGGCGGTGGCGCAGTTGAGCAGGCAGTCGTTGTCGTAAGTGTTGCCGTCGCTGCCACACACGGGCTTCTTCGACCTCGGGCAGTTACAAGTAAATTCTTCAGGGACTTGCTGCGTACATTCTCCCATATGGGCTACAGTGAGCGCTGCGTTGCGTTGCTTCTGGCAGTTAAGGCTGCACTCGTTAGGGTAGGTGGCGCCATCAGAGCCACACACGGGAAGGTAGTTGAAGGTACAAATACAGATTTCTGGAGCCTCGCACGGTCCTTCCTTAGCGGCGGTGATGTCTCTCTGGGTGTTGGATCTCTCGCAGTCCAGCATACACTGGTTGGGATAGGTGACTCCGTCGGAGCCGCAGATGGGCAGGTAGTTCCTGGTGCATGTGCAGGGCGGGAGCGCCTGGGAGCTGCAGATGTAGACGCTGATGACCAGCAGTACTCCTGTTACAACATACATACATTGTTAGATGATGCTAATTCTGCTGTTTCCTAAAATAGGCGTAAGTCGCGATTACATGCTATATGCGAGAAGCACGCTCGTTCGGTGTGGCGATATTTAGAATTACGGATATTTGAGAAAGGTCTAAGATCGTTTTCCACTGACCCTCGCAGTAGGTAGGTACTTCATTATTAGATTTGATTGTGCCACAATTGTGACATATATATTATCATACAATAACGAGATAAAGACAAACGCTTGGTAACAACAAATATTTCACCTTGACATTATATTGATAAACTCGAAAAATAAATCAAACAAAGTTGTTTGGTACGTAATCGTTTTTTATGTTTTCAAGTTTGTATTTTACGGGTTGAAAGTTCCAGTAGTTTCGTAATAGTGTAGCTGACACCCGGAAAACCAGAGATAATGGTGTTATAAATTATGGAACGTGAATTCCCAATTGTCTCTATTTCCTGCTTACCTCTCAGGGTATGTCTTATAACCTTCGAACAACACAATAGGACTTTATGGGACCGACTCACCGTAATTAAATTAGCTAAGCAGGTATACAGTTAGAACAATGTCAAATGAGTCTGAGCTTGTCATCGTGCCTGGGAAAATTTTCTTGAGTACCAATGAAGGAACGGCCCGACAGGTTCAATGGTGTATATGCCACAAAAGAGAGTGACAATATGCAAAAGGGAAAACTGTTGTAAGTTGTTCGTACCTTCAAGATCTTAACGATCAGAAAATCTGGCGCCGTAAACCTTTGCCTCCACTTTACTTTTCGCTTTAGCGCCAAAAGTAAAATATTTTTTTATTGGCAGTTAAAGTCCCGCTACTGGGAAAGAGCTGCCCAAATTCTACCCTAAAAATTGTAAAAAAAAATATGCTTACCGAACTTGAAATCCATATTTTAAAGTTGCGTTTAAAAATGTGATGAATATTCACAAAATATAATAGCTTTATTTAAAAAGCTGTGCCAATAAAAGTGTGGTCGGTTTACTTAGCTCGCTGTGAGCGTTGAATGTAATGATGATCTGTGGCAAAGACAAGCGTTTATATATGAACATAGTGTTTTCCGAGACGCGAAAAACAAGGTTCTTTTCGCGTCGTAATTTGTAAATCCCCAGAGCGAACTGAGTGCGTCAGACTTGTACTATTGCCGGCGAGTTCTTGCTAATCGTATTGACATAGACGGCGCGTCGGCTACTCACAACACTACATAGGAACGTCTTGAGGAAGTCACACTTTGTTTAACGCGGTTATTTTCGGAAATAAATTATCGCCATGTTTGTTTGGTTTCAGTTCTTAGAGTTTTGCTGTTTATTTTAATACCGTTTGTTGACGATTTAGTGTATTTATTATTATTATCCTATGAAATTCCAATTAGTTCAGTTTCTTCAGAATTTGTTCTTCAAAATTCCCTGTTCTTTTCTAGCCGAATCATCCTGAGTTGTTGTTTTCGGAGCATTTGTTTTGGTAGGTACTTACAAATTCATATACAAACACTGCACTTGTGCAGTTGTGTAAATATGTGGCAGACATTTTAATGAAAAGTAGAAATTTAAATATTGATTAGGTATCGTCTCTGTATTTTCATCACAGCTGCACTAACCAACGGCGCAGGAGCAGAGACCATGTCGAGCCCAAATAACTCTATTTTAACTACCTATTTTTGTGTTAGTACACTAAGTACTAACATATCATTTTGTATCTGAATGGCGAAATCATTTATTACCGTGGTGGTGGTAATTAATTGCTCCCGCACAACATTGATATGGTCAGTAGGTTACTCAATTGGAATAATTTCGATCGCACATGCATATTATTCATTATCACGGATCTCTCAAGCTAAAGGGGAAAATATTGTATAAGTCTGTGATAAGACCTGTCGTCCTGTATGGATCGGAATGTTGGGCCTTGAAGAAGATGGATGAAAGAGCATGTAGCAGAGATGAGAATGTTTAGATGGATGTGTGGAGTGACTAGAATGGATAGAGTGAGAAATGAATATATTAGAGGAAGCTTGAAAGTAGCACCGGTCGCTGATAAGTTGAAAGGAAATCGTTTGTCATGGTATGGGCATGTTAAGAGGAGGGATGAGACGCATATAGTTAAGACAGTTATAAGTATGAATGTAGAAGGTTGGAAGAGGAGAGGAAGACCGAAGAAAATATGGATGGAATGTGTGAAGAATGATATGAAGGAGAAAGGGGTAAGTGATAGCATGACGGGTGACAGGTTGGTATGGAGGAGAATGACGTGTTGCGCCGACCCCAAGTAAAATGGGATAAGGGCAGGAAGAAGAATGCATATTATTCATTAATACACATTCCAATGCAACTTTTAGAGTCATTAGTAACCCAGTGTTATCAGAACGATTGCTTTTTATGAGATCCAGAATCTGGGACATGTTACTGAGGAGAGGTGCTTTGAGGATACCTTTTTCTTTTTTTTATAGGTTAATAGTAATACCTCTTTTTAAAATTAGATTCAGGCCAAATTTCAGCACTACTGAACACGGCTAAATCATCTAGGTCTCGGTCATCTAAGGAATCAAACAGACGAGCAGCACTTTGCGGTCAACAGAGCCAACTTCAGCTGTCGACGGAGCAAACTATTCAGTCCTTGTTGCTTGCTTTTGTCGACAGTAGCAGTTGCTACAGTATTCGACACGTGGATTACGATTAAAGAGCAGTCTTTCTCATAACATCGCCATTCTTTGCCTTTCGATTAGGGTTCCTTTTTATTTATTCTCGATTATTCTGATATCTCTAAGTTACGAATACCTCGCAAAGCCATCAGCCGGACTCGTTACTTTACTACACGTTATCATTATTTAGCGTTATTTTTAAACAGTGATATCCTCATATAAGATATTCGTTGAAATTAAATTATGTAATGGCAATTTTGTTCAATACTTGTGTCGAATAACGGACTGGATGGATGAAATGGAGACAGGCCACTGGAATAACATGTGACCCACGGATGCCCCTCAAGCTAAAGGGAAAATATAATATACAAGTACGTGATAAGACCTGTCGCCTTATCACGAACTTGTATATTTTTCCTGTCCTGTATAGATCGGAATGTTGGGCCTTGAAGAAGATGGATGAAAAAAAAACTGAAGGAGAAATGAGAATGTTGAGATGGATGTGTCCAGTGTGGATAAAGTAAGTAACGAATAATTACCAATATTAAAGGAAGTTTGAAAGTAGCACAAGTCACAGATAAGTTGAAATGAAATCGTTTTTTGTGGTATCAGATATAATAAAATAAATAAAAATAAAAAAGCCTTTTATTTCTTGCAAAAGTTACAATATAAGTATGAATTACTGTAAAATCTAATACTACGCTACTTTTTTGTACTTATGAACTAAGAAAATAAAAGAACTAATCACTAATTACTTATTTAAATTAATTTGCAAGAACCCCTCCGCCTCTTGTGCCAGTTGCATCCAGTTTAAACCAGCCGTTTTGGTGATGTCATCCGCCCATCTCATAAGCGGTCTTCCTCTGTACCGTTTCCCACTTGGGCCTCTCCACGAAGTTACCCTTGCGGTCCAACGCTCGGTATCAGATAAGTATAATAATATGCATGTGAAAAGGAGGGATGAGTGAGACACATTATAGTGAGGACAATTATGAGTATGAATGTAGAGGGCTGGAAGGGGAGAGGAAGACCGAAGAAAAAATGGATGGCTTGTGTGAAGAATGATATGAAGGAGAAAAAAATAAGTGATAGAATGACGGATGACAGGTTGGTGTAAGTAAAAAAACATGATCCGCCGATCCCAAGTAAAATGGGGCAGGAAGAAGAAGAAGACAGGTGCTCAATAACGATATTTAAGTATTTCGATTAGGATTGATTTCTAAAATTTTAAACACTTTCGAAATTATTTTACAACTTTTATTGCCATAGAAATGATTAAAATACTGAGCTAATCAATTATGTTATAAGTACTTATAACATCATTGGAGCTAATCTTTAAAGTTAGATTAGACATACATATGCTGTCGCGGACTTTTTTAAAGATCGTTTAAAAAGGAACAATTCCGCAACACATCATTTTTACAATATGTTTTTTTGAAGCTTCGCTCCTATTGGTCATAACGTGATGTTAGCCTTTTAGATAAATATAAATAGACAATTCAATACAATAAGATTTCTTTAAATTGATTTAGTAAGTAAGAAACGATCAAATCTCTTTATTAGGAATTAGTATAGAAGTATAGACTAGAAAGAGACTAAGAGTCCACTGTCCATCCACCCGCTACTTCGTTCAGTCTTCGACCCGATTGTTCGTAAGTGTCATTTCGTAGTAGACCCCCTGTATCTGGAGAATAGAGGTTTCGAATTCGAACAAAAATAAGCAAGTACTTGAAACAAACAAACTCGTTAGTAGCTACTACAATATTAGTAATCAATAAATCAAAATTAAGTATTTTTTCCATAACATTATAAATTGCAATTACAAAACACTAACACGGGATACTTATTGAAAACTATGTAATAATTAAAAAAATAATTGAAAGAAAATTAAACCCACTATGGGTAATTCTACGCATGAGCTTTACCTAATCCGTATATTTCATTGAATTAGTTTTATTTACTAAGGGCCGATTTTTCAATCATCAGTTATCTTCTATCTGAGGAACAAATATGACGGTTTGACATATTTTCTATACAAAAGCTGTCAAAACGTCAAACATATTCTTCAGATAAAAGTTATCTGACGATTGAAAAATCAGCCCTTAGTCGTGATGGCCCAGTGGATAAGGCGCCCGCCTCGTGTAAGAGGTTGTGGGTTCGAATCCGGGCAAGTACCAATGTGACTTTTCGAATTCATATATATGTACTTTCTAAAGTTTATCTTGGACATCACTGACATCCCGTGCCTCGTTAAGCACGTAAAGCCGTTGGTCCCGGTTGTCATTCGTAGAACTTTGACAGTCGTTACTGGTTAGCCAGAATCTCTGACCAGTCTAACCAAGTCGAGGTATCGGGTCGCCCAGTTACTGGGTTGTGGAGGTCAGATAGGCAGTCGCTCCACGTAAAACACCGGTATCCAGCTGAATCCGGTTAGGCTGGCAGCCGGCCCCAACACTGCTGGGGGTAGGGAAATCACGGATTTTTATTTACTACTTGATTTCTTGACTAGCTAAACCTAAAAAAATGTTATTTGGCTACCTGTCAAGGGTGTATCGGTTCCGGAATATAAAACTGAATTAGAATTACCTACATACGTTTACACTCAGTAGTCTTATAATTTTAATATCAGAAGGGGCTTAGTTATCATCACCAAGTAGGTATTTTTTTCTAGTGGTACAGTACGGTGCCGCCTGCAAGCTGTGCCCGCACGTCTCACAGAATGAATAAGTCTTGACTTCTTGAGCTCATCATCATCTCTCTAGCCTTTTCCCATCTATTTTGGAGTCGGCTTCCAGCCTTAGCTAATTCAGGCTGCAAACCAAATTCTGAATAGCCTCCTTCAATACGTCCCTCATCTTTCCTAACACGGTGTATAGACTATGAAGTAAGGAAACGAAGGCTCGCTGTACCGGTCTCAGTTGGCAGACACGTTAGGAACAATATAAATAGACCCTGATAGTTATTACTGAGCAAATATACAATGTGTTAATATATTGTGTGCTCACTAAACTCAACGGTCACACCTCTGTCAATAACCAATAGACATAGATATCCATATACTAATATTATGGATGGAGAGTAACATAGGCTACTTTTTGTCTCTTTTCAACGCGAGCGAAGCCGCGGGCAAAAGCTAGTTATTGATAAATTACACCCAGACACAGAACAAACGTCTGAAAGTTTGGCCTGGGTGGGAATCGAACCCACGGCCTCTGGCTTTGCAGTCAGGGTCACTAACCACTATACCAACAGACTGGTCATAATATTATCTTTCAGGCGAAACTACCCATGCACATTTAAAAAGTGGACATCTCGGCCGGGTCCAGTTTTTTCGTGGGCCAGATGTACATCTGGCCCACGAAGAAACTGTACCATTACCCACACTGACACGGACAACTCGGAACACGGATAACTAAAATGTGTGGATATAGCGATTTAAGTATCAGCCCTTGACGTAACGCTGACACAACGCGCCGTGTGCACAGGCCCTTACAAGGTCTTTGTTTATAAGGCTAGTGCAAACACACGGTTAGATAAGAATTACGATTGTCTATTCGTAATACAGGTATCGTAAACAAGTTAATGCAGGAAATATTATAGAATACAGGTTGGTGCTGCCGACCTGCAATGAGTTCAGAATGTTCATAAACAACTTACGACTGGCGCTGTTCTTCTTTCATGGGCTTTTATAGCGTAGTCCAATACAAATCGTGGATAGTGCTTGCACAGCTCGTGGGAGCGTTTATCTTTTCTCTTCTGTGACTGTCACCTAACTGTTCCTAAAGAGCTGGATTATTTTTTGGGAATTATTTTTTGTGGAATTGTGGTGGATATTTCAATGAGTTCCCGGGGGATTCAAAACACAATTGGACCCGGTGGTTGGTGTATGGCACGTCTGCCGGATCCGGTAATAAATTCAAATCAAACTCACACAAACAAATGACACGACCCCTGCGTCCTGATGGACACAGCTGGGGTCATGGATATGTGATTTATTAAAAATCACATAAGTCATGAATATGGTAGAAAATTCCTACTAACGATAAAAAAATCCGAAATAATCTTCATAAACATACTTTATGAAGATTATTTCGGATTTTTTTCGTTGTTTCGCGAATATTAAGATCTTATTTTATTAATTACCAAGTTAATTATACCATGATTTCAGAGCTACTTGACCTTAGCAACAATTTCAGCGATATTGAATTTTGTGATTTATTATAAACAATAAAGTTGATAAATTCCAGTACCACTTGGTGTGATACTGACGTGTCGTGTACACTTTGCTGTCTACTTGACCCTAGCGACAACTGTTGCGATATTGAAATGTGTGATTTTTAAGACGATAAAGTTATAATTCAGTATCGTACCAAAAGTATTGTAGTTCAAGTAGCCTGGAACTACTGGCAGAATTTTTAGTATTAATGCAGTGGTCGGGAACCTTTTGGCAGGCAAGTGCCACGGAGTAACAAAATTAAGTATCGGTTGGCGACATAATGTGGCAAAATGAATAAAGGCGCGTATTTGCAGAATAATAGGTAGGTACATTATATTGATGTAGGAAAATAGTATAGGTGATGTTGAAAATCCTAAAATATTTTATTTGAATTTATTTAATCTGTACGTCAACTAAGTGTATGAAATAAGGGAAAAATACATATTTACAAAACGAGAACGGTTGATTTGAGCGCCGCGGGTTGCTGACTACTGTACTAGAGGCTAATTTCTGTTTTTTTTAACCTATAAAAAATTTAAGAAGACACGAGAACAATGTCTAGAAAAGGTACCTCCGTGATATTGATAAGCAAGGAAATCAATACATTGCAACATTTATGTGGAGACCAGTAATACTGTGTACATGAGTACTGTGTTGGTTTGCTTCTGCAAATATTTACACAATAAATATTTACTGAAAACCCGCAATATTTATACGCACTCGATCTTTCCAAGAATCGATACAGTATAACATTCATTTATTTTAGTACTTAATACATTCATTTGTTTGTGGAATTACGTTTGCTTGTTTATGTGAGTGCCGCCGTGACCCAGTAATCCACGTCCGTTGGTTGTTGGTGATGTCATGCGTGCTATCAGCCATTCACTTATGCTCAGTAGGCTTTTCCCCGTTGCTTACAGACTATAATATACCTATATTTAGCTTTTTCCAGAATAACATACGATATTCTTGGTATATTTATAACTAACTTAGACCCGCGGTTTTTCCCACGTTAAGTTATCCACAGCTTTGACGACTGCTCGTCACCCATAAGGCCTAGCGTGCGTATAAACTGCTGTATTTGTATACAGGGTGATAGGTAATAATTAGTCGCATGTAAACATAATGTTTGTCATGACAACAAACAACTTTCTCAATTATTTTATATTTATGTCTACTTCAAATGTCAAAAGACTTTTTTTTTTTTTTTTTTTGGTGAGTGGGAAATCATCCAATGACTGCTCCCGTCCTGGGTGCGGCGGGAGGGTGTGTCAGACTCTTACTGACTAAAACCCACTCATGTTCCTTCGATTGCCCTTTATGTTCCAGGGTCACGGTAACTATTATAAACATTCCGCAACCCCGGCAGGCGTTGGCCCTGTTGGGCCTCCTGTGCTGACTCCTTCTCTTTGAGGCGCGCGTGGAACAAAACGCGCCGTCTACGCGGTCCTGGTCCTAGCCGGGCGGCGAGCTACCCATCGCTCGCCATCCGCAGAACTGCGCCTACGGTGGCCGGTAGTCGTCTTGCGACTCTCGACGTCTTCGCCTGGGTCTTAGTCCGGGGCGAGAGGCTCGTCATTGCCTCTCGCGCGCCGCCGCTTCCTTCACTAGCATAACTGCTTCGCAGAAGGAGGCGACGGCATCCCATTCCGTCTCGCCCCGAAGCATGGCCTGAACCAGCGCCGAGCGCGAGAGGTCACCGCCGAATGTCAAAAGACTTAATTACCTATAATGCAGTTTTTTACGGGAAAAACTAACTGGATCAATTACAATCCTCCAGACTAGAGTCAATTACGATTGGCCATCGCAATGTAGTCTGAAAAGTAATAATAATAATTGTCTATTTGTTTTTCATAATGACCACTGGTAATTTCCCCCTGTACTTTTTACCCATTGTGTCTTAAGAGAAGTACTTAGGCCTAGGTAAAAAAAAAGGTTTTTTTCTTAGAATTGCATGAGTGTATCGGAATGGTTGACTAACGGGAATGTAGGCCATCCAGCAGGAATCCAGCTGCTTTACGAATAAAGACAGATGATCTCATTAATGCATTTATAAACTTCATGTATTTATGCAAATTTTAATAAATGCCAGCTACACCCTATTACGCATACTTATACTGTCATCACTAAAAATATGTCTGCAAGAAAATAATATTTAACATTATTTAGGTTTTACTCTATAACGCGACCAAGGAAACTAAAATTAGAATCATTTTATACAAATTAGGTAGATTATTTAGGGTACAAGCATTCAGATAATTGATGATAGTTGTTTAAATACCCCTAGATTCTAATGGAAAAGAACGACCACAAACTTCTTAAACACTTTTTATTATCATTACAAAAAAAAACTGGGTTACATGATACAAGTTACATCTAACGTACAATGAACAGTGTAAAGAATAATTTAACAAGTCGTGCATAAATGAGGTCTAGAATAATAAATCTACAACATGTCCCGGAATAAACGCACACCACCAGACACCCCAATTAGAATATTATGTTATAATCATAATACATACACTGAATTTTTATTATTATGTTTAAAACACTGTTTTTTTAATAAATTATTTGTACAGATAGTGAGAGAAAATTATAGTCACATTACAAATCTACGCATGCACACAGTCGCACTTGCATAAGGGTCTAGCGTAGTAGATATTCATCCATTTTAGTTTGTTTTGACTGTACAGCGGAAGTGTGACAGCAGTTTACGTAGTTTTAATTATTTTTGGGATAAAATATTACCTATAAAAATTACAAAAATCGATTCAGTAAACGATTCTGACCAAACTATTTTCTCAAAGTGCATTAATTCAGTTACACATTGTATAAGTATATGTAATATGTATATGTCACCGGAAAATAACAAGATCCTTAAGTTTATCAATCTACGAGGAAGTTTATAAACTTTCGTAGGTTTCTAAACGGGAGATAAATTGTAATATTTTACGTCCACATTTTCGTAAATTGATAAACTTACTGAACTCACTCGTAAAATAATAAGTAAGCAGTAACCAAACGCTACGCGCGATCTGATTGGTTGACTGTCACGTGTCACTTCTCCTTCCTCGCGGCCGCCATTGTTCGCCACGGAACATAAATAAACCAGTTTGCTTGTGCGTTTTTATTAGTTTTAAATGTTGAACTGTGTTGCAACTCAAAGAAAACTCAACTTCCTACATCCGTGCCAGAGAGGAACCAGGCACTTCCAATTTATAGTTTGTCAAGTCTGATTATACCAAAGTCTTTGGACACAAATATTGCCACTATGAACATTTACCAATCAGAGAGCAGTGTGTTATTTTACGTATTTCAAAGATGCGTATATTTAAAAGAGTTTCTGTGATTGGTCGAACCATTTAAAATCTTACGAATAGATATCCGTTAGTTTATAAATTTACCATATGACGTCGGAAATTGATAAATTTACGAAAATGTGGACGTAAAATATTACAATTTATCTCCCGTTTAGTATCTTACGAAAGTTTATAAACTTCCTAGTAGATTGATAAACTTACGGATCTTGTTATTTTCCGGTGACATATACATATTATAAAAAAGTAAACTGGACAGATTGACGCACAGCACAGGTGGTTGTATAGTCGTTGCGCACAGCTCAAAGCACTGGTCATAGAGACATGACACTTGCAAGGTGTGTTCTTTGTGAATCGTAGGAATTTTCGGAAACCCTTCCTTAGTGGTTAGAAAGGATTTACGAAAGCTCTAAACCTAAAGGGGTAAAGTAGAAGATGGAAGTTTCGACATTCAGGCGGGCGAAGCCGCTGTCGAAAGCTAGTACAATATAAAACAATTCATAACAACAGCGGTCTAAGACCAAAATAATGACCAACAGCAAAGCGTGGGGTCGTGGTAGATGGGCAAGAAATACTTTGAAAAAAAAAAATGAAAAATGGTTTATTAGGCCAAAAATACAACTCTGACAGATAATAAGCACTTATTAATTCAGTTTACAGTTATTCAAGAGTTTGAGCCCTGTCTCCTAAACTAGGAAGATCCTGTATCTTAGGAGGCAGTGTTCACGCGTTACATAGGTAGCGGTCGAGCTAGTTATGAGCACATTCCTGACTGTTGAAGACAAAAATATTTACTTTATGTCGATGAGTAACATATACTTAGGCCAGTTAGTGTCTTTCGAAAACAGGCAAGAGAGGGAAATCGATCGCAGAATCACCCTTCATTAGCGTCTTCATAGACACTGGACACTGGTCTATCTGTGTCTGGTATCTGGTAGAAGGGTGATCCACTACCCAATCTCTCAGAAGCGAAAACTCATCGACATGTGTATTTTGCCCGTCCTAACTTACGGTGCTCAAATTTGGTCACTCACCGAATCGCAAAAGCCTCGCCTTGGAGTCTGCCAAAGAGCTATGGAGCGCAGCATTCATGGTGTAAAACGCCAGGACAGAATCCGGAAAAAAAACAACAGCCAAGGTAGCAGATGACCCGTCAGATGACGCTCGTTCACGACCATAGAATAGAATTGAATAATAGAATAGAATATCATTTATTTGCGTGAAATATGGTAGACAAAAGATGTTATAAAATATAAAAGATATTATAATAGTTCAGCTATAAAAGAACGACGAAAGAAATCGAACGACCCTTCATTTATATGCGCTATCATTAGCGACACATTTAGTCCTGGTTGTTGTAGAAAAAAACACACCTAGTAAATGGTAGCTTTAAACTAAATAACTTCTTGCTGCGATTACGTTCACGTGAAAGTCGAAAAAAGTGGCCCTGGACCTTCTCTGTGTATTCCTGTCCAATCTGTCTCTGATATCATTTCTCCTCATTTCGCAATGAGCAGATCATTGCGAAATGAGGAGAGACTTTTGTCGTACAAGTTCATAGGTACAGATAATAATGATTAAGGTATAATACCTACCTGCTTCAATAATAAAGTTAATACATTTAGGTATGTACACCAGAGACACTTAAAATTTCCTTTTACTTACCTTATTTATTTTTAATGTTAAATTTTGTATACTTAAATAAATATCATTTAAGTATTTATTTTGAAAGTATGTATTTTATTGAACACTTGGATACATACAGCGATCTGCATACAATGTCGGGCGAAGAGTGAAATGAAAACCATAAAATTATTTACATAGTTTCTTAAAAATATGTTTGAATGTCGTAATAAAGCGGGCGCTTACCTCAAATAAGGGGTTGTGGACTCGATTCCGGGCAAGTGCCAATGTGACTTTTTCAATTCATGTAATAATTTACTTTCTAAAGTTTATTTTAGACAGCACAGACATCGGTGTAGGAAAATACCGTGAAGAATGTAACTGGGCTTGTAATGAATATAAGTCCGAAAACGTCAATCCACATTGAGCAAACGTGGAGAAATTGCTCGTACCTTCCCTGTTGTGGGACAGTAACAGGTTGATAATAATCTAAAAAATATCCAGGGACGGATTTAGGGGGTGCGATCTGGGTACATAAAGTGGCGGAAACAAGGTGCCAACGCTACAGTTTGTGCAAGTTGTGCAACCAATTAATTTGAATACCCGCCGCCAAAACGATGACTTCTTCTCATACAGAGAAGGACGTTGAACACTGATCATCACGACGATTCAAGATACAAGTTTTTACCCGTGACTTTATCCGCAAATAATGTGGCTTTATAATAGAACATTTTTTGCAATAAAACCAAAACTTCCAGTCTTCCAGAGATTACCTCCTACAAGCAAAATAAAACAGCCTTCACCACTTTATAATATTTGTGTAGATAACTTTCAGGTTTGGTCACGATTTTTTACAATTCTTTTTTATATATTGAATTACTAGCTTTTGCCCGCGGCTTCGCTCGCGTCAGAAAGAGACAAAAAGTAGCCTATGTTACTCTCCATCCCTTCAACTATCTCCACTTAAAAAAATCGATACAAATCTTTTATGAATAAAGGTGATATGGTTTAAATAAATTTTGTTTACATTAATAGGTAAGTGATACGAAGTTCACCGGGTCATAGAATGTATATAATAGTAAACTCACTGCCTGATATCAACGTGTTTGTTAATATATAACAATAACTAACTAAATACATTAAACTTGGAGGGTTTATTCAGATTTTTTTTATCCTAATATTATTTTTGTACGTTGGAAATAAGAAAAGCTGTTACAGTATTATTTTTTACAGCATATTACACGCCTTTTTGTTATTTCAAACCGTATTAAATGGCTTTTATTTGCATGATTTGGATTTATGAAAATGATTCCATTCGTATTTTGAAAACAATTAAACATTACTTATTTGTGTCAGGTTTGACGGGTTGTAACCTCTATGGTTGTAACTGTTTTGACACTTGATTTGCCGGTTACTATGACAACGACATCCAACAGAACATGGACAACTTTTATATGGGAAAATGGAATTGTTGTTTTACTCTATCTTTCTCGCAATTTTAGAAACAAAAAGTAGCCTATGTTACTCTCCATCCCTTCAACTATCTCCATTTAAAAAATCACGTCAATCCGTCGCTCCGTTTTGCCGTGAAAGAAAGACAAACAGACAGACAGACAGACACACTTTCCCATTTATAATATTAGTATGGATAAATTACAATAGGCACCACGCTGTTATCTTTAGTATCCATCATCATTATGCACTTGTATCATATCGTACGGAACAATTACTTCATCATCATCTCCACAAAGTGTGCATAACTATAATTACGGCAGCGATTAAAGGTCAGATAATTTATAATCATTATTATTAATAACTTTACATTAGGTATACTACAATGGACGTACATAAAGATGCGAGGATGTAAACGGTTGTTATATATGGTAAGGTTTTACTTTTTTTCTGTCAGAATCAATGATATAAGTTAAGATAATGGAAAACCAAAACCTTGTTTCTTTATAGACTTCTCAAAAAAAAAATTTGGCCAGAAGTTTGTGGAACACGTGGGAAGTTAGAATATTTTTGAGTTTTTGCCTACTATCTACTTACTCATGCATTTTTTGTCACTCTTTCTCACTGGACGGTGACGTGCGTGTTGGATCATTTGGTTCCCTTCAAATTGGTTGAGCTATTTGGTGCCAATTTGGTGGTCATCTCTTAACTGCCACAGATATTTTAAAATTGTTTTGTCAGTTTCTTTTATTTAAAATACCGTTTTAAAGACTTAACATGCACGACTTGTTACGTTGTTCTCACATAGTACCTTAGATTCAATAATGAATGTTGTAATCAAATTTTTGTAATCTATTGGTTTTAAAAGATTGTTCATGGAGTTTCTTGCTCTTTCTTCTCCAGACCTTCTTTCCCTTATTTCACGCAATTATTTGAAGTACAGATAATTTAAAAAATAACATTTTTAGATTTTCAATATTACTCTACAGCGAAAGTTACTGTTATTCAACTATTACGCGCCTGTACTAATTTTGTTACTCCGTGGGTGCCAAAAGGTTGCCGACCGCTGAATTAAACTAATAATATTCTGCTAATATTTCGACGGCTCCTGCATGGGCCTTGGGCTACTTGAACTACGCTACTGAATTATTATACACTTAAATTGTCTAATATAATAAATCACACAATAAATATCCATACTAGTCTATTATACTAATATTATAAATGCGAAAGTATAGTAACTCTGTCGGTCTGTCTGTCTCTCTCTCACGCCCAAACCACTGAACCGATTTGAATGAAAGGTCAAAACCAAACTCCTTTCACACTTGGTCCTGACTGTTACAGGGCTGGAATTTGGCCTAAAACTAGAACATATAGGAAGGTTTCTCGAGCCCAAGTTCCACGGTTCTCTGTGGCCAAATTCGTAAAATACCTAAGGCTAATAATAATAATGTGCTGTACATCTAAACTCGGAATATGGTTTTAATTTTTTCTTGCGGAACCTAAAATGGTTCTAAAAGGGTCTCTAAAAAAAAACTTCTTTTCTTCGTATTCAAAGCTTACGAATTTAAAAAGTCACATTACCGGCGTCCCAGCTTTGAACTGGATCAGGGTCTATCTATTTATATTGTTTCTAATGTTTCTACCAACTGAGGTTTAGGTAGCCTCCTAATCTCTCGTATGCAACTTTGCAGTCGGCCCATTCGTGGGATCATTCGGCTCCCTTCAATATATTTGTGCTGAACAACGCTAATCCATCCGAACGTGCGTAGTCTAGTAGTCACTGCGGAACGTAGTCTCTTCGGTTATGGGCCTACCACACGCGCAAACTTCACCACAATCTTACCCGCGCAAATAGGCTTGCGCAGGTAAGACGGAGCGTGGGGTTGGTTGGTAAAACTGACCAGTTTAACTAAGTAAGGGGTATTGTGTTACCCAGTAACTGTGTTGCGTAAGTCCGATACTCTAACTAATAGGCAGCTGCTTTACGTATAACTTGGTATCCAGCCGGATCCGCTTAGGCTGGAAGCCGACCCCAATATAGTTGGGAAGAGGCTAGAGAGATGATGATGAGCTCAAAACTTATTTATTCTGTGTACCGTGAGACGTGCGGGCAGACTTTACAGCCGGCACCGTACTGTGAAATTAGAAAAAAGAATACCTACTTGGTGATGATAACTAAGCCCCTTCTGTAATTGAAATTATAATATGGTAGTTTCCACCATTATCAATTGACGTACTTTTTATGAGCTGTCAAAACGCCATTCTCCTATAGATTTGGTATGGCAATGGCGATTTAAGACGTCACTAAAATAACAACTCAGTTGACTATCTATTTATTGATTTCAAAACAACTAAAAATCAAATTTTATAGCAAATTGAAAATGAACCGAATTTATTAGGCTGAAATTAATAGAGGTTTTATAGGAATTGTGTCTAACATTTATTGGTTAATGGTGGAAACTACCCAATTCTACTGAGTGTAAACAATTCCTATGTAGATAATAAATTGTTATTCAGTTTCAAGTCCCGGAACCGACACATACTTGACAGTTAGCCAGGTCACATATTTTTTTTTAGTTTTAGCTCGTCAAGAAATCAAGTGATAAATAAAACTAATTCAATTAATAGGTATTAAGTAAAGCCCATGCGTAGAATTACCTACAGTAGGTTTAATTTCCTTTCAATTAATTTCTTAATTATTACATAGGTTTCAATATCGCGTACTTAGTTTACATGGCGTATGTTTTTCAAGTAATTTCCCGAAGGCAATCTCCACGTTTTATCGTAATTGAGTTTTAATAGTCCGTTCTATTGTATTGAGTGTAATTGTTGACTGTTACTTTAACCTGTAAAGCCTCTAAACTGCGATAGGTTTTCTTTATTTAATAGTACAACTGCTGTATTTTTTTATCTCCTAAAGTAACCATTTAGCTGGCAGGTAGTGGGAGACACTTCAACTCTAATCCATTTTTCACTTTAAAAAATTGCCATCTCTTGAATTGTCGATGTTTGCTAAGCATTGTTTGAAATAAAAACCCGAGGTAACAGGAAGATAGTGATTTTTATTACCCCCCGTTTTGGCATATCAGGAAATCATTAATAACAAGTACCGCTCTTAAACCCCGTGGCATACCCAAGGGTATGTCCCGGGCAAAGACGGGCTCTCAGAAATACGTGTGTGTTTTACAAAATATCTAACAGAATAATCCACATGAGAATTGCAAAAAATTGCTAAAATCAAAGCTTGCAATGTTAGAGTCTGTTGAATAGAAAAAACATAAGCAATTATCATTTATTGGGTAATGCGTTTTGGCCCTCGGCCAAAGTTAGCTAGCTAGATATACACACACCAAAACTTAAGATTTTGCCTCCTTCAAAACTGAGCGTCTGGTACTTCAACTGGTACCCGAGCATAGTAATTAGAATTAGGATTCTGAAACGATTCACCCACAGTCGATTGTTCCATGAACGGTTAGGCAACAGAATCTTTTAACCATTAACTTTTCACCCAAAGAACGTTTGGCCCATGAACTGTTCGCCAACAGAACGATACGTCAGTGAATGTTTAGCCAACAGAATCTTTTGACAGAGAACGTTTCGCCCATGAACTTTTTGCTAACATGCTAAGAGTAAACGCGTAGCTCTTAACTGAGGAGGTTATGCATGGCCGAGGGTGGACGGGGTCGACGGAGCCCTACTTCTGGGTGGTTTATAAAGAAACTAGCTTTTGCCCGCGGCTTCGCTCGCGTTAGAAAGTGACAAAAAGTAGCCTATGTTACTCTCCATCGCTTCAACTATCTCCACTTAAAAAATCACTTCAATTCGTCGCTCCGTTTTGACGTGAAAGAAAGACAAACATACAGACAGACAGACACACTTTCCCATTTATAATATTAGTATGGATAACCAGTTTATAAAGAAGTAACCAATAACCAGTTCTAACCTAACCTATCCGAGTCGGGGTGCCCTAAAGTCCAGATTGCAACCAGTTTCACCCGGTAACAATAGTTGAGGGTGGCAGCTGTATAGGAAAAAGTTGATGGGCGAAACGTTCTCTGTCAAAAGATTCTGTTGGCTAAACATTCACTGACGAATCGTTCTGTTGGCGAACAGTTCATGGGCCAAACGTTCTTTGGGTGAAAAGTTAATGGTTAAAAGATTCTGTTGCCTAACCGTTCATGGAACAATCGACTGTGGGTGAATCGTTTCAGAATCAGTAATTAGATTATGCTTGCAATGTAACCAATTAAAAAGCTAGAAAAGACTATGAGTTGATGCATTTATACTCCAGATAAATTAGGATATGGGCTAGAAGACGACGATATTAAACAAAGGCTATAAACAACCTGAAGTTTGAATGACAGATCTCTCACTGTGGCAATGCTAGGGAAGCGTTGCTCTGCATGGCATGCGTATAATTAGCAGCCCGCATCGCCTACGCAATCGTTACGTCAGATATACTAGGAAATTTTGCATATTTCGACGACGTTAATATGATGGTTCCTGTCACTCAAAGAGTTAATCCGAAGTCCCATGGTGCCTGGTGAACAGAAGATAAATCTTTGCAGAAATCCTACTTTTTTAAAGCGTTTTTGCTTGAAATCGTGTTATTGAAGAACGGGAGTATTAAAGGAGAAGGGAGTCTCTTCGTTCCGTCTTTTTGTGTGATGTCTGCACCATATGAACCTCGACTGAGCAAGTGACTGTATAGTATAGACGACGTCTACATATTCAAAGAGCTGTGTTGGAGAAGATAATTATGCGTTCCATGGACAGCAAGAAGAACAAAGGCGTCAAAAATTTAAAAACTTACGATGACTAGAACTTTGACTGTCATTCATGTGCCTTTGGTTTTTGGTCATAAAGCGCAGAAGAATTATGACCTCGAGAAGTTTGTCATCATTGACTAGAACGAAGCAAACATACCACGATACAGTATCTCCATACACTTGTCTGATCAAATTGGCACGGCACACAGCATACACACCCCTAGGCGGGGTAAATTCGTCAAAAATTTAAACACACATTCATCAATGAATGAACTCAAGTTCATGATTCTCAAAGGTGGGCCTAGATCATCCACTCCAATATATCTCAGCTTTGTAACAACCAGCAGACCAGCTTACTAGTTGACTAGTTCAGCTTTTTGGGAGAGTAGTCCTGATCGAAGTTCTCTTGGTGCTAAATTATCACGGTGATAACTGATAACCCGCGTCAAGTTGTTTGATCTAGTGTGAAATCAATTGATGACAAAATAATGTAGCTTCGTCTACCAAAGCTCACAAATACTTAAGATTCCTCACAAACAAAGATGGCGGAGTCTTACTTATAATCCTACGAAAAAAACCAGACAAAATGACAATACAATTTGCCCAAGGATATTCATAACAGAGCGGCGATTATGACGCAAAGCTGAGCAGAATAAAAATCACGAATAGGTACAACAAAGACAACGAGAATAAGTCGATAGAATCGATATTATTCAAGTGTCGTTATACGGAGTAGGTAGTTCGATAGCAGGTGCCTCTTCCAGCATTTAACGATAATGTCACCTGTTTATTGCACTTGACGGATTATCAAAAGGAAACGGACCGATAATACTGGTTCCTTAACAATTAGTACCTATTACGTAGGTATATAAAATACACCGGAGCCCTGCAAGCGATAGTGCGTTGGCCGACAACAAGTGCAACAGTTTACAATACAGTTAATTGATTAATAATGGATTATAAACTCGGTAAGGAAACTATTGATTACCACACTTTTATAGTTTTGTGTACTTTCCGCCCGGTTTTTTTTTATGTGACACTTTGCAAAGCTATAAACATTATTTTAATTATATAATTATTTCACAACGTTGTGTGGGGTTTTTTAATATTAGAATTTATGTCTATTACACTTTTTTTAATGAAAAAATTATGTTTTAATAGAATTTACTTACATTATACATAAACAAAAATATTAATATTAGTAAATTTCTTTTTTTAGGTATTTTTTTCCTTTTTGGCCGCGAATTCAATTATTCGGGAATATTATAATAAATTCCGGAATAATTTAACTTTTTATTAAATATCAGTGAAAAACATTTAGAATTGATTATAAATCTCAGACATAAGCCCCAAAAATATTTCTTTTATTCTTTTATTTTTGTGTAGATGTAAAGTACAATCCAAAAATAGCTATATAATATTATAAAATAAATAAGCAGAGTTAAGAAGACGACACTAGTTCCTGCTACGGTTAAATTGTTAGATAGATACATACGGCGTTCCCACGCTCGTTGTTCGTCGACTTGTACAGTCAGTAACAAATTCGATTAGCACAGCTTCTTCTACGTATTACGTAAATAAACACGAAATAATACATAGCATTGTTTATCAACATTTCAGATAATATTTGCCTAGCTTTGAGATTCCGTTTATTTACCTGCTCTCTTTTATTTCCAGTTCCCAGTAATTTTATTATGACAAAAAATCGAAGTGTTAAACGACTTTTGTTACTGACCGTACCTTGCAATGTTCTTAGACCGTACACTACCTACCTAGCCTACCTATACAAAATAATAATTTTCTTAATAAAATGCCCTAAAATATCCTGAAAACAAATTTTCTATCCCCAGTTTTTTTCGTCGCATTGATGTTGACGTCAGCGATGTGTTCGCCTCGAGGTCCATTATGTCCCTGCCCAAAAATATACCAGCCTCTGTGTGCCATGGTGTCCAATCAAAAGACAACATACAATAGCATGTGTGAATATGAATGCCAGCACGAATACATAAAGCATAATGGAGGAAGTGCAGAAATATTATTCACTGGATCGCGATGTTTCTAAAGCTCAACGAAAACCTCTTTGTCTTTAGTATAAGAACCTCTTTTTAATTTTCTATTATTATATTTTTTATAATGACAACACTGGTGTTTTTTTTAACATAGAAATAGTTCGTACGTATTTGTAGGCTAGCTTATGTACAACACTCGTTTTTAGTTGTGGTATTTGTATATGTGTTTATCCGTCTATGCGCTTACCTACAACAAGAAATAGTTAATCAACTAAAAAATCTATATTAATTTGCTTAAAGCTAAGTTGCTCGATGACCAAAGCAGTCAATTAAATTACCTGCATAGATGACCGTAATCGTGGCCAATTTAACGTTTTTAAGAGGAAATCTATATAGGTATAATTACTGAGAATCACGAACAACACGGAATTCTTATCATAGTGACTGCAAACATAAATTATATGATTATATATTTTTAAAACGCACAGGAATTGCAAACTGTTTTTTTGAAAAGCACTGAACGCACCAGCACCCGGCACGACAGTAAAGTATTTAATTGGTAAGTACCACTCAACACTCAACACCTCCATCAACAATAATGAAAATTACTCTGTCTGCCTGTCTTGCTTTCACGACAAAACTACTGAACCGATTTAAATGAAATTTGGTACAAAGATACTCCATAGAAAGCCTGAGAAAGGACATAGGTTTGTTTTATAATTCTATTAAAAAAAAAATGTTGCAACTAGATTTTGAAAGTTTTTAACAATAAAGGCTATCAAATCAATATGCACGATTCATATTCATTTTAAACTTATTTCTAACATTATTGTTTCAGTAATCCTTTTTGTTCTGCTATATTTTCTAACGTTGGCAGAAGCATGGAGCGAGGTGGACTGTTACTGCACAATAGAGTACAACCCTGTCTGTGCCTCAGACATGAAGAGATACTCTAATCATTGCTATTTTAAATGTAGGACACGCTACTTGAAGGATAACAATCTTAATATGATAGACAAAGTACCGTGCTCTGAATTGCCACCTCTGATGGGGCAGTAATCAGTCTAGTACTTAGCATGAACCTTCGAACACACGTGACAAGACGCAATAGAAAGATAGCAGCACGATAGCCGGTTGTTGCTTGGTCTTGGAAAGGTTTAACAAATCATAGCAGATGTACTACTTATTATATTTAATAAATGTAATTAAAATAAAGCCGGGTTTTTTTCCTCAAGTGTTCTTCAAGTTCAAACTACAATTATCTTAATCAAAGTTCCCATTTTTATGATGACGATTGTCTCTGGCTGCATTATTTTCCGTAATTTCAGTTTCAAGTCCACATAAAACCGGCTTTACTTACTTTTTACCCGACTACGGCAAAGCCAAAGGAGGGTTATGTTTTTGACAGGCTATGTATGTATGTATGTATGTTTGTATGTATGTATGTTTTTTCTGAATCATATTAGTTTGCTACAAGCGTGACCCCGACTTTTCCCAAGTAAAAACATAATGTCAATTGACGCAAACGTAATCGCGGATTAATAAAAGCCGGATGTTATTGGGCCACGCATTGTACAGTTCTTTCAGTGCAAAAGCGTCCAATTAGCTGGATATCTATGTACCTATAATTACTGCCTAATATTTCGCGAATAAATTCGATAATGTTTTCACACATCCACATTTTTTTAAGAATGATCTAACCCCTTTAGTAAAAACTGTTGGCAAGATTAACTGTTGAATTACAGCTTTCTAAAAAAAGCAGTTTCAGCTTTGTTAAATCTTTAGCTTGCAGTCGGACATCCAAATCAGACAGCAGACAGATAAACATGGCGAAACTGTAGGGCCATAATTTTATCAATTTTCATTACGATGGGTTCAGTGGTCTTGTTGTGATGAGCAGCAGAGTAACAGACAGAATATTATGGCACGTATGTTGTGCGCCTGATGGAAATAATTGGCAAAGCACGCGTATTCGATTGATTCGAATTGTTTGTATGCACCACCTATTTGAATTATTATGTAAGTACTAGCTTCTGCCCGCGGCTTCGCTCGCGTTAGAAAGAGACAAAAAGTAGCCTATGTTACTCTCCATCCCTTCAACTATCTCCACTTAAAAAATTACGTCAATCCGCCGCTCCGTTTTGCCGTGAAAGAAAGACAAACAGACAGACAGACAGACAGACACACTTTCCCATTTATAATATTAGTATGGATACATTTTATTATTAATGTCAGTAAAGTGTTAAAGCCTTGTGCGTTAACACGAAGTATTTCCCATTTCGTCCATTTTCCCAAAACTACTCATCATCTCCCTAGCCTTTTCCCAATCGTGTTGGAGTCGGCTGCCAGGCTAACCGGATTCAGCTGGATACTGGTGTTTTACGTGGAGCGACTGCCTACCTGACCTCCACAACCCAGTAACTGGGCGACACAATACCTCTTGGTTAGACTGGTCATAGTTTCTGGCTAACCAGTAACGACTGTTAAAGTTCTACGAATGACAACCGGGACCAACGGCTTTACGTGCTTTCCGAGGCACGGGATGTCAGTGATGTCTAAGATAAACTTTAGAAAGTACATATGAATTGAAAAAGTCACATTGGTACTTGCCCGGATTCGAACCCACAACCTCTTACACGAGAGGCGGGCGCCTTATCCACTGGGCCATCACGACACTTTTTTCCCAAAACTACTTACTACAATTTAAAAATTCCCCAAAAATCCACTTTCTATAATAAAATGATTAATTAAAAGTGAATCTACCATACAAGTACTATTAGTACTTACAATGCTAATAAGTACGTATTTTTGTACAGGGCCGTAGCTGTAGCTAGTGATTTCGGGCCCCTGACATCTCTTTCTTTCTTGCCCAATTGCTCGTTATTAGATTGAATTTGAAAGAAGGTAGGTACTAAGTACACTAGCTAAATGATTTTTTTTTTACTTAAGCCTACTTTAACCTCCATTATCTTCACCAAACAAATTTTGCATAATGAGCAGATACAAAGGCTGTTACGCCACTGCATCATACTCCTTACATGAATGCAATACTCATATGGAAGGGCTACAGCGCTGACAATAACAGCACTATTTATAATTATTTTCCTTGAACTTATTTCTCACAATATTGTTTCAGTATTGATTGTAGTTCTGCTATCAGCTTTTCCATCCACGTTGGGACAAGAGCCGCTGGCCTGGACCGAAGCGGACTGTTTCTGCACTAAGCAATACGACCCTGTCTGTGCTTCAGACAACAAGAGATACTCCAATGAATGCTGTTATAAATGTAGGACAGATTTTTTGGAGAACAATTATCTCCCCATGATAGACAAGGTGCCGTGTTATGAACTGCCACGACGGGGTCACTTTACGAAATCGCTCTAGATGTACCTAAAAATTGTAATATTTATTAACTGTAAGAAACCACAGGTTGTTTAGATTACATATTTTGAAAGTTAGCACTTTTATGACTATAAAAGCTTACATCTTAATCTACTTACTTACTTCTAGGTCTACTAGGTGTTTTCTATCGTCAATCGTGAATCAAAAAAGAAATAAAAGGATAAATGTTTAATTTGTAATACGTTCCTTTTATTCAGCAGCAGTGATGGGGATGTTTATTTCGTACAATTCAAATTCTCTTTTATGAAAACTAGGCACGTATCTATCATTAGGCAAAAAGCAATACAAAAACTGATGTGTGATGATAGCCGTTTGGCCCCAAAGCATGTGTTTGCCTCCACTGAACACTGGCATGACCACGTTGTCATATTTACAGCAGCCATGATTGTTCGAGTCACAAAACACTTTCATGGGAATTGTGAATACTTCTGCTACGTCTATATTTGGTTCCAGTTTATCTCTGTCAAAGCCCAGTATCTCGCCAACAACTGGTGTAGTCACTATATTTGTATTTCGAGTGAATACCTGACCCATTTTGGTCCAAATTCTGATATCCTTTGGCTGAATACCCAGTTGTTCTTCAGTTTCACGGAGGGCTACGTTAAACTCGTTATGCTTGTGGACTGAACCCCCAGGAAATGTGACCTGGCAGGCGTTGGGACCCAAATATTTGGACTTCAAGGTGTATAACAGACACACTCGATAACTATCCACGCACAACGGCACTAGAACAGTTTCCCAGCTTAACTTCGATTTTCCACCTTTTATATTGACCGAAGATAAATTATTTATATTCGCGATACATTTTTCTCGGGAAACATTTGATAGAAGCTGGCAAGGGGAGAGCCCCAATACTTTAGAACCTGTAGGAGCGAAACGGGACCACGCCATGGTAAGGTACCTATCTTGTCAAAATCTTACATGTGTTATTTTATATTGTTTGCTGAGTTAAGTTCAACAAACGTTTAGAACACACCCATGGCCATATCATGGTTTTAATAGTTATATTTACAATTTAATGTTCACATGCTAATTTTTTTAAGTAAATAAATTAATGTCAAACGAAATCGGACGTCAACTTAAATTACAAGATCTCAGATTTATGGTACAAAAGATTTTTTTAAAGAGGATACGTACATAATCTTAAATCTATGGATGCGGCTGACTACGATTTCGGCAATAATTTTCATCATTCATCTGATACATACTTTTTCTTCATAAACTTACAAAGAAGAGGTGGTACAGTCAGCATCAAAAGTCGATGACCACATTTAAAATTTCAAAACCGCTGTACACCATATAATACCTAAATTGCTTAACATGACAAGCACCAGAAATTAATGATCATCATAAAAGAGCATAAGTAGGTGACCACCACTTTTCAAAAGTCGCTAAACAAAGTTATGGCAAAAAAAGCATGACATTCTTCGTCTCTAAAGTCACTAAACAAATTTTTGACAAAAATAGCATACCATCGTTCATCTCAAAAGTCCCTGAACAGCATCAATTGTTTTTTGGGTTTAATATGTGTGTGTACTCGTATTTTTGTGAAGAGACATTAATATAACATTCCTTTCCGAAGTTTGACAACAAAACATCTGGGGGCACGGTAGTACCTCCGCCAAGATGAAAAATTATTCTGATTAGTAAAACCGTTTATAATCTACCCTGGGTACTTGTCGCAGATATTTATCAGATTTTTTTTGTATTAAATTTTTTACATCAGTGTAGACTGTCAACAAAGTTATAATAAAGTGGAAATATTCTTTTTATATTTAAGGATAAATATTTTTTTAAATACCCCCAACTATGTTTCCTAAACAATTTATTTAAAAGGGAAACTGCGTGAATTTTGAAAATGAGCTATTGGTTTACAAATAAGGCTATATACTTTGAAAATGTGCTTGTTGCTTGATCACCCACTTCGACTATTCTCATTGGCTCTAAGAAATAAAAATAATATAATTTGGAAAGTTAAATTCAAAATTTAGATCCATTAAATATTTTTACATGATTTAGTTTTGATAGGACAATATTGGATTTGTAACTCTGAAGATAGAAACAAGCACTTTTTAGTTTGGAGTTCAGTATACGAAACAAAGTAATGTTCAGCAACTTTTGGTAGTTATGCTGTTAAGTTATTTTTGGACGTTGCCATGATTACACTAGATACCAAAAAAACCATTTTATATTGTTCAGTGACTTTTGCAAAACCAATTGTTGTGTTATTTTTGGATGTTATAACGATCAGCAATTTTTGACAAAATGGTGTTCAGTTAATTTTGAACTTTAATGGTGTTCATTCAATACTGGCGCCTATCTTGTTGAGCGATTTATGGATGATATAGTGTTCAGCGGTTTTGAAAATCTGAATGTGGTTAGCGACTTTTGATGCTGACTGTACCAGTAAATCTCATCATCATGACTAGTGATGGGCGACTCGGAAAGTTTCTATCATTCCACCCGGAATATTCCTGGGAATATTCCCAAAATGGGTATTTACCCGGGAAAGTTTCCAAATGGCGGGTAAATTAATTTCTATGATTATAAACAAATAAAATCAACTCTTAAATCGTTTAGAATTAGAAATACAAGGATATGGGTAACAAAAGAAATGGTCAGCACGTCAACTTTCAATACTCTTCTATGGTTACATTTTTATCGAGACTAATTTAGTCACTGCCTAAGCCACTGTTATCGAAGAATGCTTTTGTTATATCGCCAAACTCTATTTGTCTTGTATTTCTTCCAGAAGCTGATGGTTGAGGTTCAATATTTCTCATGGTTGATGGGCTTATCATAAAAGAACTTGAAATGGGTTCCTCATAGTCTTCGTCAATGTTATATATACAAACTTCTTTTGATTACTTTTTAATATTTTCTAAAATGTCAAAAATGTAATTGTCAGTCAATTCAATATAAAATACCATGAAAACTGGCAGAATTGTGGTGTCTTTTCCACAAAGGCCATTCATTAAGAGTTGAAGTTGAAGTTGAAAACCTACAATGTATTTTAATATATATTAATTGGCGACGAGGGGTGACATAGAATATAAAATAAGAAAAATTAAACTACTGATGCGAAGGACACCCTCGACATGTGGGAAAAGCCCATACGAATTAATGTTCGGACGGGAGGTCCGAACTAATTTACATGTGACGTTTGGATTATCTGCCCACCAGCCTACATCAACTAGCCTAAATGACCGTGCAGTGAGGCAGTTCCAGGTCGGGCAAAGGGTACAAGCTCGTGATTATTCCGGCAGACAACGCTGGCAGTTTGGGACGGTGGTCCAACGTCTCGGTAAACTGCATTACCTAATCGAGACCGACTCCGGAGGGAAATGGAAACGGCACATTGACCAGCTGCTGGCTTCATCAGTTTACAAGGGACCATAGAAATTGGGGGGGAGACCTGTTATATATACAAACTTCTTTTGATTACTTTTTAATATTTTCTAAAATGTCAAAAATGTAATTGTCAGTCAATTCAATATAAAATACCATGAAAACCTACAATGTATTTTAATATATATTAGTCAACATTTTCGTCTTTCTGATTATGTAATAAATTCCAGTTATAGGATAAATAAAATAAAGGAAAGAGCTTTGCAGCACTTTCTGTTGTTAACCTGTTCCGTTTAAGGCTGTGGATTTTGCCATGAATGCTGAAGGTTCGTTCTGTTGCAGCCGATGTACAGGGAGCAGTAAAAGACTAGCTACAACTTTGCTTACAACCTTGTTTTTGCAAATTCCTTTCCACCAAATTAAAGATTTTATGTTCTGGAGGCTGGTCCAAACAAAAGATTTTGCCCAAAAGCCTTCTCTTGCTGTATAATTGGCTTAATCTTTACTTCCAAATTTTACTACCTTCCTTTCTCATGAATGAAATCCATGGCAATGATTTCTTCATCCTCGTTTAGTTTGATGCCTTGACATTTTGGACCTAACATATAGGCTGCTAGATGAATAGGCTTTGTGCAGTTCTCTCTGCGTTTATCAACTGTATTCAAAATCCTTGTCCTTGATATTATTGTCAACCAAAGAAGAAAAACCAGGTAGCAGAATAGCCAGACGTGATTTAATATCTTTGAATGCCATGTACAATCGACCCAATGGAATCATGACCCACCATAAGCTTATTTTCCTACAGACATTCAAATACAATTAGGCTGAAAATCGCGTAAACATGTATTAAAAATGTCACACGTCTAGTCTTATTGTTTTGACAGCTTCATACGATTTGTCGTCGAAATGGGTCATGATTCAATTTTCTCGATAGTACACACGGCTACACATCAAGCTATACAAAACCAGTTTTAGCTGACCTCGCATTGTGTATGTTTTTCGTACAATCTGAAGTCAGCTTATACTGGATTTGTATAGCTTGATGTGTAGTGGCCCACCATATACGTAATTAACCTACGATTTGTTTTTTTCTAGTTTAAATATGTAATCTGTTATTGGCTCTAAAAGTAAATTTGCTTTAATATCAGCTGGGATAATTATTGCATCTTCATGTACTGCCAAGCATTGCAGAGCTGCTTTGCTATTTTGCAAACTATGCCCATAATGAAAGTAACTGCCCCAACGTCTTGTTGGGGCAATTTTGGTTGCTCGCAAGAATCTTTTTCTGTAATTTATCTGTTTGAGTAACGCGCGCAGTATATGACATTTTTTTACAAACGGCAACTGAAATGAAGGCTTGTATAGCATCTTCTTTCATTCATGACACAATAATTAAATGTGTGTGCTACGCAATTAAGTATGATTGCGTTCGGATGTTGTTAATCAAAAGCTTTTTATAGGTTTTTTTGATGTGATATGATTAATGTCACAAACTTACGTTCCGTAAGTTCTTATGACTTTTCTCAAAAACGGGTCCAGGTTTTGCAATAACAAACATAATAATACTCTCGTTTCGGCACAAAAGATATAAATTCATAATTTTTTTTTATTCATTTTATTTCATTGTAAAACCTTTCTAAATGTGTTGTGGACACAGCTTTTCGTGTTAGCAGTTCGAACAGTGGCTGTAGTTCTTTAAAAAACTCTCTCCACAGAAGATATTTTACCATAGACAGAGGCGCGCCAATAACATAAATTGCCTTTGAAAACAACTTTGTAAGCCGGCGCTGTTTTAAAATATATTTTGATAAAAAATTGTTCTTTGATCATGAAAATATAAATACCCAAATAAATTCCCATCGGGTGGGTTCAATGGGAATATTTCCGGGAATTTTCCCATTTTGGGAATTTACCCGGGTAGAATCCCATCACTACATGACCCTTGCCTTTTTCCCCAACTATGTTAGGGTCGGCTTCTAGCCTAACCAGATTCAGCTGGGATACCAGTGTTTAACGTGAAGCGACTGCGTATCAGACCTCCACAACCCAGTAACTGGGCGACACGATACCCTTGTTAGACTGGCCGGGCATTCTGGCTTCTGACTACTCGTAACTGCTGTCAAAGTTCTACGAATGACAACCGGGACCAACGGCTTTAAATACGTGCTACGTTCCGAGGCACGGGATGTCAGTGATGTCTAAGATAAACTTTAGAAAGTACACATGAATTGAAAAGGTCACATTGGTACTTGCCCGGATTCGAACCCACAACCTCTTACATACACGAGACGCTGGCGCCTTATCCACAGGGCCATCACGACATTTGGTACCAGGAAATCTATATCTTATAACATGGTAAAATGACTGATTATTGTTATATCAACGTTCAGCCGAAACCGCTGGTCCTAGAGACATGAAACTTGCAGTGTTTTATGTAAAGAATAGTTAGCCACTAAGGAAGGATTATTGAAAATTCGACCCCAAGAGGAGTAAAATGGTGGATAGAAGTTCGACACCCACGCGGGCGAAAGCTAGTTCGCTTATATGGACAAGCGCCTTACTAATAAACGCTGCATAAAGTTATGACAGGTTTATACGTCAAAAAATATATGGTTACATTATTCATTGCATAAACTTTACACAGTGATTATTAGTAAGCATAAGAGTATATAAAAATAAGGCCGATGTCTGTGTAAAAAGGTCTGTGAGTCTTGATTTTGAACTGATACATTTTACAGACACCTGTATGGGGAAGTTATGATTACGAAAGATTATTTTGTTAATATTTATATCCCCTTCCCCTTGTCAGCAGAAGTAAGCAAAGTCCTTAACCTGCTACGTCACGTAAACTACATAATTGTTACCATAAGGGCAGAGACACACCGGAATGGCAGCGGCCGGCAGCGACCTATAGCAGCGACGCGGCGAGCACTTTCAGTGTTAAATAATTTTAAACTTTAACTACATACTTCAAAGACCAGTATCGCTTGAAAAGGTCGCGAGGCCGCTCGCGGCACCGCGGGCCGGTAAACTCGTCAGAAAGATACTAGGCGCGCGGGGTCGGGAGGTCAGGAGGTCGCGCGAGGCCGCCTGCCGCCGCCATTTCGGTGTGACTCGGCTCTTAATGTTTCAATGTCTTATTTGTAGAAAATCCGAATAAGTATTAAAATATTGCTGACGTAATCATCACACCACCATCGTCCTTCCACATGTCATAATGTCCAGCTACATTGAGACAAAACAAAAGAATATAATAATTTATTAAAAATAAAAGTAAACATAAAATTAATCTAGTAAGTCATGCATCACCAAAACAGGGCTCACATCCAGGTAAATACAATCCACAATTTTTGTAGAAAATAAATATATTTACAAATTAACTACAAACATATTGTTCATATTGTTTATTAGATTACTATAAATATTTGAATACACTGGGTGTACTTATATCAGGGGGTGCGAATTGGCATATTTGGCCAATGTTTGCGTTTCTTGGGTAATACAAACTATAATCTAGACCATTACAATAAGGTTTATATTATGTTGCATCGAACACACAAATAGTTTCCCAAATACGCCAAGTAAAGTCGCACCAATTTAGATAAGTCTATACATTATCATATCACTGTAGAGATAGGTATGATACTGTACAGTTTTACATAATTTTATCACAGAGTCATCACCAGAACGGTATCTGTAGATGGATATTATTTATCTATGTTACCCAATAGGCAAAGTCTAGTACATTATAATATATGCTGGAAACTGTCAGATGGGGAGTAAGATAAACTTTAACCCTTATAACACAACAATGAAGACTACCCATATTTTATATAAAATTTTGATCCTAATTAAAATATTAAAAAATATGTACATATGTATGAATGAACAATAGTGTACACAAAAACACTTTTAAAGCCAATTGATTCAGTGAAACTTTTTGGACATACCCAGGTTGGAGTACTAAAATTGGCAACTTACAAAATAAATATCCCATACATTTTGTAATTCTATTTCCAAAACTGATCATAATTTTCTATCAGACCAACCATTTTTGGAGTGTTTATGAAAAAGTCAAGTCGCTACAATATTTTTCCATACTTATTTTAAGAAGTCTTTTATTCTTTTTTAATTTATGAAATATTCAAAATATGTACGTCTTTTATTAACTTTTGTATTTCAGTTGCACAATTATTTTATTAAGATCTTCAATGGTTTCCCATGAAATGTATGAAGAGTTTTTGTAAGTCCTGACTTTTTGTGCTTCAATATTGGTTGGTTCCACAATACTTTTGATTAGTATTAGAAACAGGATTTATTACTAATTTTGTGTGTATTTTCATACAAAATGTATGATAAAAGATTTTTTTGCGATTTTTTACTTTTACTACTCCAACAGGATGGTAATTTTCCTGCTATCTGTACATTTATTTGAAAATAAGGATCAATATCTTAAAAAAATATATACAGATATTTCTAATATTTATATATATTTCTAGGTACTCTTACTGTCATGTGGCAAGTTTCCAACCTGGAGCTCTAGTCTGCTATTACAATCGTGTCTCAATGACCAGTCATCGGCCGGATATTTGACAACTTTGACAGTTTTTGTATGGGAAATGTGTCAAAAGTTTGATGTTACACATTACACATCAAAAATTGATCATTGAACTACCATTGCAATAGCAGACTTGAGCCCCTGTATAGGCTTTTAAAATGACAACAGTAGTTCTTTAATCTTCATTCTTAAACCTACATTTTTATTTAGCATTCTTTATTTCAAAAAACAGAAACTAGAATTGATTGAATAATAGACCTTAAGCCTCATCTAAAGTAACTGTCAACATGTTTTTTATAACACAAAATTACATTGAACATAAGTTTAAGTACCATCATAAAATGCAGTAACCATAGTTATGTTCTATGTCCTGCATATCAATATTATAATGCTTTGTATAGGTATAGATCAACAGGCCTAGCTTTTAACATTTGAGCAAGACACATTATCCTAATCACCATAAACATCTGCATCCCAATTACACACTTACATTTTAAAGAATTCTGAAGACCAATAAATATAATCCATTTGCTCACACATTCCAGAAATAAAATAACTCTACATCATATACAATTAATCAATTAAATAGCTGTGTTCCCAATGTGAGTTTTGGTCTATGCCCCATAAACCTATGAAAGAAATAAATGAATTAAGAAAGATTTAACAAATTATTCAAAAACAATAAATAGGCAATAAAAATAACTAGGTATAAATTATAAAGGTAAATATGGCTTTGCCATAATTGGGTAAATTTGCTACAAAGTCAAGTATAAATTGGTTTCAAGTTAATTTTTAACTTGAGTATTATCTAGATATGTACCTACAATGTTGTACTTTATGAATAACTTTGGTATGGTCAGCAAAGTAGTCAAGTATCCAGGGCTGCTTAATATATTTTTTTTTTAAAACCAATGGACAGTTTTCTAATTTACATTTCAATTAAAGTAGAAAATAATTAATTATTTAACCCGTCAAGCGTCGAAGTTTGCACACGGGTGCAAAGTTTAATTGTTTAAACTATTGTTATATTTTTGAATCGGTCAACGAGTTAATTCATTTGAATACATCCATTTGGGGTTTAAGAAAACATCCGCTTTGCTGACATTCCACATTCCTGTTACAATCCATAATACTAAAATACAAGCATTATTATTTCCTTTGTTCTAATTTCAAAATAGTTTATAATTTTGCAGGCATTAGTTCATTTAAATTATATTCTTTTTTTGTAAAGTCTGGACAGTAAAGAGAACTAGGTAAAAAGGATTGTAGGAAAATATGTGTGATCATTCCTGTGATACCCCACACTGTGTGCTTACCACCTGTAAACACTGGTATACCTATAGTTTTATACTTATAGCAGCCGTGATTGGCTGGATCACATAACACTTGCATAGGAATAGTGAAAATCTCTGCTACTTCTGCCTCATTTGGCACCAACTTATTAAAGTCAAAGTTCTTTATCACGCCAACAACGGGTGTAATCACTACACTTGAGTTTCGTCCTTGGACTTTACTCATTTTGGTCCAAATGTCAATATCTTCGGCAGGAACGCCTATCTCTTCTTTCGTTTCACGAAGAGCTGCTTCATACTCGGTTTCGTTCTTATCTATTTTACCGCCAGGAAAAGAAACCTGACCACTGTGTGAGCTCAGTTGGGCCGACCTCAATGTATATAAAAGGGAGACTTCTCCTTTATCCAAACAAAGAGGTACTAATACTGCAGCAGTGTTTTTCATAGTTCCACCTTGTAAAAACGATGGCAATTCACTTAAGTTCGCTATACACCTTTCTTTAGCCGCAGCAGACAGAAGAGATCCAGGACTGAGACACATGATTACTTTGCAAAGTTTATGAAGGGGCTTCATTCACTAATTTTGCTAAATATACTGAGGGTAAAGTTCAACCAAACAATCAAAACCTTGAACCCCTCTTGTTTTGATAAAACCAGTATTCCGCAATAATTCTAAAGTTCACTTTTCTGGGTTTGTGAACAAAATATGTGACAGTGACAGCAGAAGAAACGACGGTTTGACATAATCTTTCATAATCAATCAGCTGAGTGCACAGAATATATATACCCTAACGGGCTGAGTGAATGCATGGAATCATTACTACAATCTAGTCTAATACAAGAAAGCGCGGTAATTTAAAAAAATCTCAGTAAAATCTCTAGATTAAATTCTAACAAGTTAAAATTATATTGTTTTATGTGCCAATGATATTAAATCTCGTATTCCTAGAATCACCTTCATTATATTATTATTTGTATAAATACTGTGTGTAGAGACAGAGTTTAAACTTTTAATGGGCCGAAGAAAAGTACCTCTTTTAGCCAGTAAACATTTGAATATACGTGAATCGAGACACAATAGAAAGACAATAGCTGCCCGACAGCCGGTAGTCGCTTGGTTGTCGAAAAAACCTCTTCCAAATAATGTTAGCTACCTCTTTTAAAATATAATATTTATAGAAAAAAATAATGTTTCTGGAAACTGTCAAGTCAAAAAAGATAATGTGACTCAATTTCATCATTTAGGTTTTAAAAATTTATAAAAAGCAAAAAAAATCTTAAAAATCGTTTGTTATTTCGGAAGAATCACAAAATTACATTTAATAATTAGATCATAAGTATTATGTTCCATGGCTTCCAAAGCGACATTTGGTATACAGCAAATATTTTCGCTAGCTGCCCGTGAGCGATGCATGACAAATTTGAAAAGATTGACCACGCCAAGGTACGGCAAGACGCCATCTGATAAAGCAGCCGTATTAGTACCACTTTGTAAAGTATCAGAGAAGCCCTGTTTGTTATACACAATTCGGCGAACAAAAGGCAAGCATGCGAGCGGTGAAGTGACATTTCCTGGAGGGCCTATGACGAAAGATGATTCTCCTATAATGGCTGCCTTGAGTGAGACGTATAAAGAAATAGGATTGAGACCAGAGAGAATTGATGTATGGGGTACTGGGCCATCTCTTCCAGGCCGCAATAACCAAATAGTGGTCACTCCTGTAATCGGCACTATATCAGATTTGTCGCCAGACGACCTAAATATTAATGCGAATGAAATTTCAGAAGTATTCTCTATTCCTATTGAGTTGTTATGTGAGCCAAAGAATCAATATTATACTCAATTTAGTAACGGTTTTATCCTACCAGTCTTTGTAGTTGAAGACTATAAGATTTGGGGGATAACTGCATTTATAACTCATTCATTTTTAAGTTCTGTCTTGACCAATGATGTTTATAAAAATGAATGGATGAAGAAAAAGATTGTTATAGAGAAAGAGAAGATGCAGAAAAACAAAACTTAAATAGCCGAAACTTTTTTTTTAACCGTGACTTTTTCATATATTTTGTTGGCACAAATGGTAACTTGATTTTATAATTTTGAAATAAATAAACTCTTTTATTACAAATGTTTATTGTATAAAAGCGAATTATCACATAGAGGTACACATATAGCTAATAGTTAGCAACACTGCTAAAAGCAAGGCACAATAGCATGATTATATTGGTTTTGGCTATATTTAAGCGCAAGTTTAAAGACAATAAATAGAAACAAAAAAAAAAGACAGACACCAACGAAAGATGAAAATAAGGGAACTCATAAAAAACAAATAAAACAAAATAAAAAAATATTATTATCCAGGTTTATTCCTTAACATTTACATTAAAATCTAGTAATTATTATTTTACATTGTCCAATCGACATGCTGGTCGTCTCGCCCTGTTCTTCATGTGTGTGTATGTGTGTGTACTATGTCTATACTTACATTCGGAATCTTAGATCATTATCAAATACGAAACCACAATCTCAATGTCACACAGCAATAATTTATTTCAGAATACCATACAAACAGTCATTCAAAAATAAACTTAGAACAAATAATATTAGTTGATAATTAAGTGGCACCTGAATGTAAACGATCTAAAATTCCGAATTAAAATATAGTTAATTACGTGTTGAATTCACAAAATTTAAACAAACATCTTACGTTTACAATTATCCCTCGACACTGAGAAGCCATATGTCTATTATTTAAATAGGTGGTCCAACTTAAAGCCTCACGTCTAACATTCTATTGAAGGATAAACATAAACATGAAACAAAGAAACTTATTAGGTAAACAAAAAGTATAAGTACATTCTTAAGAAACAAATAATACCTTTCCCACAAGGTAAGTTAAGGCAAGAGGGCTCACTAAGCGATGTGTGGCAATCAGCTCAAGATATTTAAAACGAATGAAACAAAAAGGCAGAGGCATTAAAATCAAAATGGCTGTAAACTGATCTCATTAAAAACTAATAATTAATCTACATGGGTCCATGAACAAACAAATAGAATTGAATACTGTAAAGCAACCTTACACCTATCGCGAATATAATACAACAACACATCCTGGGCATTTATTCGTTGTGTTTGAACACTGAAACTATGCTAAAACTATAAAAAAAAACTTGTAAAATTATTATTTTCATATACAGACAAAGGTACACTGCAATTTGTAAAGGTTGATGCAACATGGTTTAAAACTCCACATTATAAATTTGTTCTTCTCCTCTGCCGAATACACTAACATCAATAAAATAAAATGCACATTTAATATGTTGTTTAGACCACTCAAAGTTATTTTATGCAAAATACTAATGGCCACAATAACATCTAACAATTTGCGAACAATAAAAATAAAATAAACTGATCTGCCGAAGATGTCACAAGGTAAACTTGGTATTTATTGCAAAATAATGTCCAAAAATATATAATAAATAGTCCACAATTTCCTAAGCTTTCCTCAACAAACTGTATTCAAAACTTAATTTCGATTGCACCAAATCAAACATACAATCCCATAGATTTTAAATCTATTGATAGAGCAACATTCAAAATGAATTTAATACAAAAATATAATTTCCTTATGTTTTTCAGCACCACTTATGGCATTAATGTCTTTCTCTCTAATCTAAAAAGTTATAAAAAAATGATAGCACTCCATTTGACGTATTCATCCGAACATTTGCTTTACAAAATATACACTACTCCAACAGAAATAAAGTTGATTTTGTATTTGCGAATATTAGCGCAAATATGCCAAGTGAAGTGTTAATACAAAGTCAATTAATGCCACGAGGCGCTTTGTCGCTGTACCTTAATGACGTGGAATAGGCAGGAGTCGGGATCTGGATGGAAAGGATCAGTATCTCACTCCATCACGCATTAACATCGCTTACGAATAGATGTCCACACAAGTTGAGGCGAAATTATAAGTAGCACTTGTCTACGTTATAATAGAGTCGAAATTTGATAAATTTATCAATCAAGGTTTTGTGTGGTCACCTATAAGTGCGGTATAGAATTTTGGCAACATTATTTTGATGCAAAGATAATCATCTTGCAGTCAGGCGATGGTGTTGTTATGTAGAAAAGGTTTACCGCCTACTATTGTACCAAGGCATGTGCGCGGGGCGAGCTACTCGGCATTACTGTTCTCACTCACGTCGATCGGGATTGACGTCGTGAACGTCGGCGTCTCGAGTTCTTCGTGTTTCTTCATTTTCAGCGCCTGTAATGATATGAGGAGGTTTTTATTTTGTTCAATCAGTACAAACTGTCTTGTTGACTCATAGCACCACTATCGAATTAGTATGCAGCATAAACTAGATAAGAAATAGTTACTGAATGGTTGTAAATAAAATTTTAAACAAAAAAATTTAGACTGTCTAAATTATATTTAGTTTTATTGCAAACACCAGCACAGCAAAAGATTAAACAAGTTACTTTTTACGACACTATTTACTTTGTTACATACAGCATATAAAATAAAATATGTTTTAAGTAATAT
>CM066224.1:3855193-3880193 GCA_033675125.1 Athetis lepigone
TGAGGGTTTCTGATTTAAACCCCGAGCGTTGTCATGTCGCTCTGACGACATCCGTACTTATATACATATATATTAATCTATCTATACATATAATAAAATCGTAGGAAAATCAAAACTGTACATTGAATATTTTTTTAAAAGAATACTTGAGGCGTGATCTACAATCGATACCGAAGCCAAAAATATAGTTTTTAGAATTTTTGTCTGTTTGTCTGTATGTATGTCCGGGATAAACTCAAAAAGTACTGCATGGATTTAGTTCAAATTTTGCAGGGATATTACTTAGAGGTCGGGTCAAAACATAGGCTACAAATTATCACGCTATCACCTACGGGGGAGGAGCAGCTGGAGCCTTCACGCTGACGACGTCGCGGGCAGCAGCTATCTTCGGAATTACTCAACGGATTTCAATGATTTTTTTTGTTGTATAGCTATTAAGTCTGGGCGACATATAGACTATAACTTATCCAAGAAACTTGAACCCCTGGTGCAGGACCGCAACAGACCAGCTGAACTATAAGAGATACAAAAATGGTATCATAGCAAAAATTGCTTCACGTGATAAGCAGTTTCTGTCGAAAGAATAAATATGAAGATCTGGAACACCTGAGGTGGAACTCCATGAGCCCAGCTAAACTATAACATATATAAGTATGACGTCTTAGCAGGAGTTGTTCAGCTTGATGAGCACTTTCTGTTGACGTATAAAAATTGAAGATCTGGAACACCTGTTGTGGACTTCCATAAGCCCAGCTACGTTCACTATACCGAACATATATAAGAATGACGTCTTAGCAAGAGTTGTTCACCCTGATGAGCACTCTCTGTTGATGCATAATATTGAAGACCTAGAACCAACACCTAATGTGGAACTCCAAGCACCCAACTACACCATAACACATTAAATAAGAATGACGTCTTAGCAAAAGTTGATCGGTCTGATAGGCATTTTCTGGTTTATAAGATCGAAAGTTAGAAAGATCTGATGTGGCAATCAAAGCTATCACTGATTTCAATGTATAAAATAACTTAAGCAGGGAGTACCTCCACACGATGAAGGCGGAGAAACATGCATACAAACAGGTCGAACAGAGAATCTACTTTTTTGGAAGTCGGTTTAATTCATTAGTCTTATATTCCCCAGAGGGTAACGAACACTTTACTGAAAATCGCATCAAAATCGGCTCAGCCAAACACCCATACAAACAGGTAGAACAGAGAACCTACTTTTTTTAAAGTCGGTTCGATGATGATTATCATTTCTTCATCAATTTCATGTTTTAGTACTGAATAAACATTGACTGTTAATACTTTTGTTCGTTATTTATCTGTGTGATTATTGCTTTGTAAGTAATATGTTCATGTTGTTGTATGATGACAGTCCCAGCTGCATGCATCATCTGTTTGCCGTCATCTTGGTGTTTTGTGGAGTTGCGAACCCGGTAGCTTTGTGGGAGAAGTACCGCCATCTTCTGTCCGAGGACTTTTTACGAGCTTTGAGGCGTGCTTCTGAAGGTGAAATCGAAGCAACTGATAAACCTGTCTCAGTTCACTTCAAGATGTGGTCATTTCAATCGGCGGTAAACCACTGGTAGAGTACGGGTTGCGAGCTCTCAGATCATTACCACATCAAGACCGTGGAAATCGGGAGTACACCGCCGAAACTAATTACGATTCCGGTTTAATGACCACTATATCCGAAATAACCACGTCAGGTTCATCTCAGAGCTAAAACAAATATATGACACTGTTCTGGAAAGCATTGGGCTCGACCAGGGTAAAAGGTTTTTCCTGGATGCTCCTGATGGAACAGGGAAAACATCATTATCACTGGTACCCTTGCAGAGGTTAGGAAGCAAGGCAAAATTGCCATTGCTGTAGCATCGTCAGGAATCGCTGCTTTCCGGTGGCAAAACAGCGCATGCTATGTTCAAAATACCCATAGATTTAGAAAGCGCCGAAATGCCTGTTTGTGGGTTATCCCGTAACAGTGACAAGGGACATAATGTGCTCAGGGATTGCTCTCTGATCGTATGGGATGAGTGCACGATGGCTAATAGGAAAGCAGTGAAGGCCGTGAACAGAAAGAACTCTGCAGGACAACCGCAGGAATGAACACTTGATGGGTGGTGTTACAGTTCTGTTCAGTGGCGATTTCCGGCAAACACTGCCTGTGGTGACGCGGGGGTCTAGGGCTGAAGAGGCGAACGCTTCGTTGAAACGATCTTCGTTGTGGTCACAAATTCATAGGCTGTGCTTGACCATCAATATGCGAGCTCAGCTCGGTGGCAATCCACGTGCTCAAGAATTCTCAGAAGTCCTTCTAAGTCTCGGCGAAGGCAGTCCACCACTCTAGGAAAGAGGTGAACAGGTGGTGCTCCCAGAGTCTCTCGGTAGAGTGGTGGCCTCCTTAGAAGTACTCATTTGTTGTGTGTATGGGGACATCACTCGAATACCAAACCAACAGAATTCTTGGGTATGACAGCGAGCCATTTTAACACCCAAAAATGATCAAGCTGCAGCCATCAACGAACGCATTCTCTCGGAAATTGAGGGAAACGAAGTAGTTTATACGTCCATAAACACTGTAGTCGATCAAGATGACGCCACACATTATGCCGTAGAATTCCTAAACTCCCTTCCATTTCAAGCGCGTGCAGTTCCCTGTGAGTGAATGAGTTCGCCATGACTATCAACAAGTCGCAGGGGCAGACGCTGAAGGCTGTGGGTGTCGACCTCAAGACGAGCTGCTTCTCTCACGGGCAGCTGTACGTCGCTTGCTCTCGCGTCACGAGTCTTGATTCTCTGTATATTTTGGCTGCAGAGAGCAAAACTACAAACGTAGTTTACAGAGAAGTTTTGTAACAATTCACAATCGTTAATATTTTTTTATATCGTGGAATGTCGAAAAAATTGGTCAAGCGCGTGTCAGGCCACGCATAGACTAGGGTTCCATAACGAAACTGATCGCATTAACAATTTAACAACGATTTCATCTGAGCCGTTATAGCTTTCTTTTAAGGTACAATCCAATGACTACCATCATATTTTTTTTTCGAACTAGCCGTTTAAATTTGAGAGAGGAGGGAGACTATTTGACAAAAAAAAACGCTTGAACGTTAAATGTCTTTTGTTGTTTGTTTGTCTGTATGTATGTCCGGGCTAATCTCTAAGAGGACTGCATGGATTTACATAAAATTTGCATGAATATTATTAAAAGGTCAGGTCAACATAATTATAAGCTACATATTATCACGCTATCACCTACGGCGGCGGAGCTGAAGCCTTCACGCAGACGACGTCGCGGGCAGCAGCTAGTATTATATATATTAACATTATAAATGCGAAAGTAACTCTGTCTGTCTGTCCGTCTGTCTGTCTCTTCTTCACGCCTAAACCACTGAACCGATTTGGATGAAATTTGGTACAGATATAGTCTGGGATCCGAGAAAGGACATAGGGTAGTTTTCATCCCGGAAATCCCCCGGGAACGGGAACTATTATTCCACGCGAACGAAGTCGCGGGCAAAAGCTAGTAATGAATAAACCTCTCCTGCTGAGTTATCGAGGGGGTTGCAACTCCATCTAATTCTTAGTACGAAGCGTCGCCGCTCCACGTCGTGTGGCTTAGTATGATTATTTTTGTATTGACAGTTGCAGAGGGAACTACGTCTAAAGTTGGAATATGGATTTATTTTTTCCCTTGTCTCTCAAAAAAGAATTTCGTACGATGCAGCAGCCCGTTTGCAAAGCATTCGAGTTTAAAAAGTCGCATTAGTACCCCTTTTTTGAACCCACAACCTCAAACAAAAGAGTCTTAACCTCAACCACTGAAAGAAAGAAAGAAAGAAAAAATATTTATTTGGCACACAGACACACACAGTGCAGAAAACCACATATGAAACAAAAAAATAAAACAATAATAAACAAAAAAAAAACACTGCGTGTCTCGCGGCTGCGCCAAATAGGCACCACCACGACATTCTTTAAAGGTCAAAGATCAGGCGTTACTATGCAGAGGGTACTATTTTGGTAACTTTTCATCACACCATCAAGAGAATAAAAACATATTATGTATATTTTTGTCTATTGGTTATTGACAGAGGTGTGACCGTTGAGTTTAGTGAGCACACAATATATTAACACATTGTATATTTGCTCAGTAAGTAATAACTATCAGGGTCTATTTATATTGTTCCTAACGTTTCTGCCAACAGGCCGGTACAGCAAGCCTTCGTTTCCTTACTTCACAGCCTAAAATACACCGTGTTAGTAAAGATGTCGGACGTATTGAAGGAGGCTATTCAGAATTTGGTTTGCAGCCTGAATTTGCTAAGGCTGGAAGCCGACTCCAAAATAGATGGGAAGAGGCTAGAGAGATGATGATGAGCTCAAGACTTATTTATTCTGTGTTCCGTGAGACGTGCGGGCAGACTTTACAGCCGGCGCCGTACTGTTCTAAGTACTAGAAAAAAAATACCTACTTGGTGATGATAACTAAGCCCCTTCTGATATTAAAATTATAAGACTACTGAGTGTAAACGTATGTAGGTAACTCTAATTCAGTTTTATATTCCGGAACCGACACACCCTTGACAGGTAGCCAAATATCTTTTTTTTTTATTTAGCTAGTCAAAAAATCAAGTAGTAAATAAAACTCCATGATCTCCCTACCCCCAACCGTGTTGGGGTCGGCTGCCAGCCTAACCGGATTCAGCTGGATACCAGTGTTTTACGTGAAGCGGCTGCCTATCAGACCTCCACAACCCAGTAACTGGGCGACCCGATACCTCTTGGTTAGACTGGTCAGAGATTCTGGCTAACCAGTGACGACTGTCAAAGTTCTACGAATGACAACCGCCAACGGCTTTACGTGCTTTCCGAGGCACGGGATGTCAGTGATGTCCAAGATAAACTTTAGAAAGTACATAATTATATGAATTGAAAAAGTCACATTGGTACTTGCCCGGATTAGAACCCACAACCTCTTACACGAGGCGGGCGCCTTATCCACTGGGCCATCACGACTTAGTAAATAAAACTAATTCAATGAAATACGGATTAGGTAAAGCTCATGCGTATAATTGTAACCTACAGTGGGTTTAATTTTCTTTCAATTAATTTCTTAATTATTACATAGTTTTCAATATCGCGTTTGTAATTGCAATTTATAATGTTATGGAAATAATACTTAGTTTTGATTTATTGATTACACTAATATTGTTGTAGCTACTAACGAGTTTGTTTGTTTCAAGTACTTGCTTATTTTTGTTCGAATTCGAAACCTCTATTCTCCAGATACTTCTGGTCGAAGACTGAACAAAGTAGCGGGTGGACAGTGGACTCTAGTCTCTTTCTAGTCTATACTTCTATACTAATACGAATTCCTAATAAAGAGATTTGATCGTTTCTTACTTACTAAATCAATTTAAAGAAATCTTATTGTATTGAATTGTCTATTTATCTAAAAGGCTAACATCACGTTATCACCAATAGAAGCGAAGCTTCAAGAAAACATATTGTAAAAATGATGTGTTTCGGAATAGTTCCTTTTTAAACGATCTTAAAAAAAGTCCGCGACAGCATATGTGTACTAATCTAATCTAACTTTAAAGATTAGCTCCAATGATGTTATAAGTAAGTAACTTATAACATCATTGATTAGCTCAGTATTTTAATCATGTTGCGGAATGTTTATAATAGTTACCGTGACCCTGGAACATAAAGGGCAATCGAAGGAACATGAGTGGGTTTTAGTCAGTAAGAGTCTGACACGCCCTCCCGCCGCACCCAGGACGGGAGCAGTCATTGAATGATTTCAAACTCAGCAAAAAAAAAAGTATTTTAATCATTTCTATGGCAATAAAATTTGTTCTAAAATAATTTCGAAAGTGTTTAAAAATTTAGAAATTAATCCCAATCGAAATAAATATCGTAATTGAGCACCTGTCTTCTCCTTCTTCTTCCTGCCCCTATCCCATTTTACTTGGGATCGGCGGATCATGTTTTTTTACTTACACCAACCTGTCATCCGTCATTCTATCACTAATTTTTTTCTACTTCATATCCTTTCATATCATTCTTCACACAAGCCATCCATTTTTTCTTCGGTCTTCCTTTTCCCTTCCACCCCACTACATTCATACTCATAATTGTCCTCACTATAATGTGTCTCACTCATCCCTCCTTTTCACATGGATATACCTGATACCACAAAAAACGATTTTATTTCAACTTATCTGTGACTTGTGCTACTTTCAAACTTCCTCTCATGTAATTATTCGTTACTTATTTTATCCGCACTGAACACATCCATCTCAACATTCTCATCTCTCCTTCAGTTTTTTTTCATCCATCTTCTTCAAGGCCCAACATTCCGATCTATATAGGACAGGAAAAATATACAAGTTCGTGATAAGACGACAGGTCTTATCACGGACTTGTATATTATATTTTCCCTTTAGCTCGAGGGGCATCTGTGGGTCACATGTTATTCCAGTGGCCTGTCTCTATTTCATCCATCCAGTCCGTTATTCGACACAAGTATTGAACAAAATTGCCATTACATAATTTAATTTCAACGAATATCTTATATGAGGATATCACTGTTTAAAAATAACGCTAAAGAATGATAACGTGTATAGTAAAGTAACGAGTCCGGCTGATGGCTTTGCGAGGTATTCGTAACTTAGAGACATCAGAATAATCGAGAATAAATGAAAAGGAACCCTAAATGAAAGGCAAAGAATGGCGATTTTATGAGAAAGACTGCTCTTTAATCGTATTCCACGTGTCGAATACTGTAGCAACTGCTACTGTCGACAAAAGCAAGCAACAAGGACTGAATAGTTTGATCTGTCGACAGCTGAAGTTGGCTCTGTTGACCGCAGTGCAAGTGCTGCTCGTCTGTTTGATTCCTTAGATGACCGAGACCTAGATGATTTAGCCGTGTTCAGTAGTGCTGAAATTTGGCCTGAATCTAATTTAAAAAGAGGTATTACTTACTATTTACCTATTAAAAAAAAGAAAAAGGTATCCTCAAAGCACCTCTCCTCAGTAACATGTCCCAGATTCTGGATCTCATAAAGAGCAGTCGTTCTGATAACACTGGGTTACTAATGACTCTAAAAGTTGCATTGGAATGTGAATTAATGAATAATATGCATTCTTCTTCCTGCCCTTATCCCATTTTACTTGTGGTCGGCGCAACACGTCTTTCTCCTCCATACCAACCTGTCACCCGTCATGCTATCACTTACCCCTTTCTCCTTCATATCATTCTTTACACATTCCATCCATTTTTTCTTCGGTCTTCTTCTCCTCTTCCAACCTTCTACATTCATACTCATAACTGTCTTAACTATATGCGTCTCATCCCTCCTCTTAACATGCCCATACCATGACAAATCATCTTCCTTTCAACTTATCAGCGACCGGTGCTACTTTCAAGCTTCCTCTAATATATTCATTTCTCACTCTATCCATTCTAGTAACTCCACACATTCATCTCAACATTCTCATCTCTGCTACATGCAGTCTTCTTTCATCCATCTTCTTCAAGGCCCAACATTCCGATCCATACAGGACGACAGGTCTTATCACAGACTTATATATTTTCCCCTTTAGCTTGAGAGGCATCCGTGATAATGAATAATACGCATGTGCGATCGAAATTATTCCAATTGAGTAACCTACTGACTATTATCAATGTTGTGCGGGAGCAATTAATTACCACCACCACGGTAATAAATGATTTCGCCATTTAGATACAAAATGATATGTTAGTACAGTGTACTTACACCAAAAATAGTTAGGTAGTTATAATAAGAGTTATTTGGGCTCGACATGGTCTCTGCTCCTGCGCCGTTGGTTAGTGCAGCTGTGATGAAAATACAGAGACGATACCTAATCAATATTTAAATTTCTACTTTTCATTAAAGTGTCTGCCACATATTTACACAACTGCACAAGTGCAGTGTTTGTTTAATGAATTTGTAAGTACCTACCAAAACAAATGCTCCGAAAACAACAACTCAGGATGAGTCGGCTAGAAAAGAACAGGGAATTTTGAAGAACAAATTCTGAAGAAACTGAACTAATTGGAATTTCATAAGATAATAACACAATACACTAAATCGTCAACAAACGGTATTAAAATAAACGGCAAAACTCTAAGAACTGAAACCAAACAAACATGGCGATAATTTATTTCCGAAAATAACCGCGTTAAACAAAGTGTGACTTCCTCAAGACGTTCCTATGTAGTGTTGTGAGTGGCCGACGCGCCGTCTATGTCAATACGATTAGCAAGAACTCGCCGGCAATAGTACAAGTCTGACGCACTCAGTTCGCTCTGGGGATTTACAAATTACGACGCGAAAAGAACCTTGTTTTTCGCGTCTCGGAAAACACTATGTTCATATATAAACGCTTGTCTTTGCCACAGATCATCATTACATTCAACGCTCACAGCGAGCTAAGTAAACCGACCACACTTTTATTGGCACAGCTTTTTAAATAAAGCTATTATATTTTGTGAATATTCATCACATTTTTAAACGCAACTTTAAAATATGGATTTCAAGTTCGGTAAGCATATTTTTTTTTTTAATTTTTGGGGTAGAATTTGGGCAGCTCTTTCTCAGTAGCGGGACTTTAACTGCCAAAAAAAAAATTTACTTTTGGCGCTAAAGCGAAAAGTAAAGTGGAGGCAAAGGTTTACGGCGCCAGATTTTCTGATCGTTAAGATCTTGAAGGTACGGACAACTTACAACAGTTTTCCCTTTTGCATATTGTCACTCTCTTTTGTGGCATATACACCATTGAACCTGTCGTGCCGTTCCTTCATTGGTACTCAAGAAAATTTTCCCAGGCACGATGACAAGCTCAGATCAGACTCATTTGACATTGTTCTAACTTTATACCTGCTTAGCTAATTTAATTACGGCGAGTCGGTCCTATAAAGTATTATTGTGTTGTTCGAAGGTTATAAGACATACCCTGAGAGGTAAGCAGGAAATAGAGACAATTGGGAATTCACGTTTCATAATTTATAACACCATTATCTCTGGTTTTCCGGGTGTCAGCTACACTATTACGAAACTACTGGAACTTTCAACCCATCTATTAAATCCGGCTTGTATCAATATAGCAACCTATCTACGTTAAATACAAACTTGAAAACATAAAAAACGATTACGTACCAAACAACTTTGTTTGATTTATTTTTCGAGTTTATCAATATAATGTCAAGGTGAAATATTTGTTGTTACCAAGCGTTCGTCTTTATCTCGTTATTGTATGATAATATATATGTCACAATTGTGGCACAATCAAATCTAATAATGAGTACCTACCTACTGCGAGGGTCAGTGGTTCAATGACTTACACGTGTTACTATAATGGTTCTTTATTATAGTAATTCAATGGAAAACGATCTTAGACCTTTCTCAAATATCCGTAATTCTAAATATCGCCACACCGAACGAGCGTGCTTCTCGCATATAGCATGTAATCGCGACTTACGCCTATTTTAAGAAACAGCAGAATTAGCATCATCTAACCATGTATGTATGTTGTAACAGGAGTACTGCTGGTCATCAGCGCCTACATCTGCAGCTCCCAGGCGCTCCCGCCCTGCACATGCACCAGGAACTACCTGCCCATCTGCGGCTCCGACGGAGTCACATATCCCAACCAGTGTATGCTGGACTGCGAGAGATCCAACACTCAGAGAGACATCACCGCCGCTAAGGAAGGACCGTGCGAGGCTCCAGAAATCTGTATTTGTACCTTCAACTACCTTCCCGTGTGTGGCTCTGATGGCGCCACCTACCCTAACGAGTGCAGCCTTAACTGCCAGAAGCAACGCAACGCAGCGCTCACTGTAGCCCATATGGGAGAATGTACGCAGCAAGTCCCTGAAGAATTTACTTGTAACTGCCCGAGGGTGAAGAAGCCCGTATGTGGCAGCGACGGCAACACTTACGACAACGACTGCCTGCTCAACTGCGCCACCGCCAAAAACAGCATGCTGAGCATCAAGAACTATGGACCCTGTGAAGACAAAGTGAAGGTCGTCGACAACATCAGCGTCTAAGTCTGAAAACGTTAGCTGCTAAGAGTTAGAACTGTTAGAAGAGCTGCCATTTGCCTTTGAGTTGTTTAATAGTCATCACTTGTCACCTGAATAGACTCGGACTCTCATATGGCTTAGGATAGTTTTTTATGTACTATTACGATCTGATGCATTTTATTTACATTCTTTTAAACATTGTTGTGTTTATTGTCGTTTTTAGTGAATATGTTTTTTGCTATTTATTAAATCGACTCAAAATCTAATATACCGTTTTATTGTTTCATTTTTGTTATGTTGTTGCTACTGTTATTAACATATTATCGGTAACCAGACTACTTGAGAGTCACTAATGATGATCATCACTAAAAAAAAAAAAAAATCATGAGGCACATCATTTTCAGGGTTCCGTGCTAAAATGGTACAAATGGAACCCTTAAAGATTCGTCATGATTTCTCTGGCATATTTTTTTAGCAACGCAGTCTGCGGCATCTGGTTTTACAAATTTCCGAAACATGTGGTGGAACGTCAGTTTGTTTGCCATTTAGAAGGCAAGAAAGGCCGTCTAAAGTAAATAATGACCATATGACGTTAAAAAAATAAACAAAATAAACACACAAACATCATCGCGGCATTAGCTAAGTTAAAAATAAAAAGTCTTCTAACCTTAATTACTTTATTAACGCATTACATAGAACAAACTTATTCTAACATTGTTGCATTTAGGTAATTATGAGCAGTTATATATTAATAATAAGCATTGCCATTCTATACAAATTGGTTATTATTATACCAGAAATCGTTGGGAACGATGAAGTGTATTTTTGGTAAGTATTATTAAAACGAAAGGGCTTGAATTTATTTAAAAGTTGCATACAACGCGAAATACCTGAGGATTTTTATATACGTTATAATTTTTATTTAACACATTGGAATTTTATCTGAATTACTTCGATTTCTACGAAATGGCTATCTCTATAGAGATAATAGAACTGTTTGTTTTCCAAGTGTTCTCCCAAGTGAAAATATATCCTAAACGCAAAGGGACCCGGGTCCCTTTAGAAGTGAGCCTTGTGGAACACCATTTTATATAATGTAAGCCCCCCCTATAAAATAAGGACCTGTAAGAATGTTTTGCATAAGTATCCAAACGTAAAAGTATCCAAACTTAGAAGTTATTTTTCCGTTTTTAGTTTTTGAAGACCGTTATTTAAAAAACCTATTTATTTATTAGTTCCATTTTTATTATAGTTAAACAGAACTTCAACGATAAATCAATTTTTATGAAGAACCCCAGCAATTTTCTATTTTTAGTAATAATAACTTCCTGAACGCCTCCTTCCGCTCTTGAACGAATTAATTTAACATGTATTTATTATAACAGGCATATTATTGCTCATGAGCGCCCATGTGATCGCCATTTTGGCCCAAAATAGCGAAGAAGTAATCGTTACAAATAAAGAAGCGTATGGAGAACTGTTAGAACGTGTAGAGGATGAGGAAGAAAGTGAAGAAGTTAGAAAAGGCAAATTTCACAAATACCCGTACTGTGTATGTCCACTTGTCTACCATCTATATTACATACACATACCATAACACATATTACATACCATAATTTGTGGTAACGACGGCAAAACATACCCGAATAGATGTTCGTTCGAATGCGCTAAGGCTCGTACCCCTTGGTTAAGAATCAGGTCCTTTCGTCCTTGTCATTGGCGTGGTCTTTAGCTAACCTTAAGACCAACACAAATTCAGTTGGAACGACGGTAAAATCACTGTTAATGTATGCTTGTTTCAACAGTTGCGAAAAAAAACCTTGAATGATTTAAATAAATTCGTTCTGATGTTCACAGACAGTTGTGATTGTTAAACCTTTTCTATGCCACTCCTGTCATTGCAGAAAAGATTGATAAATGTATGAGGATGTCGAACTACTCAGCGTAAGCTTATGTCAATCCCGTACATTAAAATCTATTCTATTCTACAATGCCACTTGCCTAAGTCTTCATCCCTTCTATCCTTGGTGACTTCTCAAAATTACACACGGCAATCTGATCCCAAACGAACGTCTTGAATCGTCTCGCACATCCCGTTGCTTTCCTGTCACCGGGCCTTTGAATTCGACATCATACGTTTCATCAGATCTTCGGTTTTGACGACCCAGTTGTCGCTGGCATAATCAACAGGATCCGCGTACGTAGTTGCGGGCAGAAGCTTGTCGTCAATAATTATGTCTAGGGGCAATCAAATTGTCTTAACCAGGCAAGTGTCACAAAAGTTAGCAGGTAGGTACCCTAAATTTAATATGACGAGCAGCAGCGACGGCCATTCCCACTAGTAAATGTGCGCCGATTTCAGTTTAGTGCATTTTTTTCCATTTCATTAAAAAAGAATAGAAGATAAAATATTACGTAGTCCTGTTAACTTAGTTAGCGCCTGACTAGGTTCTCAAAATAAAATGAAAAAGTAACACATTTCTAATACTGCTAACAATCAATTTCTGTTAGAATTTGTCATGAATTGAAACGCTAATCCGAAATAATTAATCCCGTGAAAGTTACAAACATTTCCAATAGATTATTTATCGCAAAAAATGCGATATTTAATTGTGTTATACTGTTTAGTTACCTAAAGAATGTATTGACCAGAAATGTATTTAAGATTAGGTAAGTATTTTATTACCTATCACTTCATAGTATCTTGCCTACAATTAAAATAACTTTGCCGGTGTACTAATTTAGTTAGCAGTTATAAAGACCATCTGTAAAATAGTGAAAACTATTTTACAGATTGTCTTTATAACTGCTAACTAATTATTTTTTTTATTGGAAGTAATGGCCCTACTGAGCTAAACTAAAAACTTATTAACTTTGCTAAACCTCATGCTCCTACACCATCAACACAATGTTCCCTCTACACGTTTTCATAACAGATTTATCGCAGGCATAGTGATCTGTGCGAAAACCAAAGACAAGACCAATCTCAGCATAGTTCATGAAGGAAGTTGCACTAAGGACTCTCTATGCGCCTGTGACGCGCATTACGCGCCAAAATGCGGCAGCAATAGGCGAGACGACGAAAAAAAGTAATTAGTCCGTCAAAGAGATTATTAAAAAATTTTGGACACGTATTTTTTCTTATTTCTCGTAAACGAAGAATGACAACGATACAGTGCGTTGAAGTTGCGCGTGACGTCACGATCAGATACAACTCCAGAACTTTGTTGCTCAAAAAATACGTGTCCCGTATTTTTGGCCGATCTACAAGACGGACTAGGACTAAACAGAATGCCATTTTTTATGCTGTTGTCATCCCTATTGCGTCACTTACTCAAACCAGTGCGTTTTGGAACGATTCATGAAGTATAGGAGTATTCAGTTCCAATACGACGGAGAGTGCTCTAAACAACGGTAATGGTAGCAGTGTGATGTGTATCTGTGATTTTTATAATCTGTATTTTGTAAAAAAAAATGAAGGCCGCCTAAAGTAAACAATATCATAATGTCGTTAGAAAAATAAACACACAAACATCAACGTGGTATTAACTATGTTAAAAATGACAACTCTTCTAACCTTAATTACCTTATTAACGCATTACATAGAACAAACTTATTCTAACATTGGTGCCGATTCTCTTGTGCAGAAGCTAACGTAAATTTAAGTTAGGTGCATCTTTCTCTTTCCTTTTAATTAAGAAAAGGACAGAAGATCAAATATTAGTTAAGTCCTGTCAAATTTAGACACTCCATAGATAATTTAGACGCAATTTAAAAACATGGCGTCTAAATATACGTCGATTTTCATCAGGCGCTGTCTAATTTAACAGGATTAAACTAAAATGTATCTTCTGTCCTTTTCTTTAAGAAATGGAAAGAGAAAGATGCACTTAACCTAAATTTACGTTAGTTTGTGCACAAGAGAATCGGCACCAGTGTTGCATTTAATTATGAGCTGATAAGCATTGCCATTCTATACAAATCGGTTATTATTATACCAGAAATCGTTTGGAACGATGAAGTGTATTTTTGGTAAGTATATTGAAACGAAAGGTGTTGAATATTTATTTTAAAGTTGCATACAACGCGAAATTTCGTTTTTTTTTATATACGTCTTAACATGGAATTTTAACTGAAATACTTCGATTTCTACGAAGTGGCTATCTCTACTCTATAGATATTATAGAATTGTTTTTTTTCCACTTTTTCCCAAGTGAAAATATATCCTAAACGCAAAGGGACCCGGGTCCTGGAGGCTAGAAGTGAGCCTTGTGGAACACCATTTTATATACCTAATGCCCCTATAAAATAAGGAACTGTAAGAATGTTTTGCATAAGTATCCAAACTTAAAAGTTATTTTTCCGTTTTTAGTTTTTAACCTATTTATTTGTTAGTTCCATTTTTATTATAGCTAAACAGAACTTCAACGGTGAATCAATTTTTATGAAGAACCCCAGAATTTTCTATTTTTAGTAATAATAACGTCCTGTCGCTCTTGAACGAATTAATTTAACATGTATTTATTATAACAGGCATATTATTGCTCATGAGCGCCCATGTGATCGCAATTTTGGCCCAAAATAGCGAAGAAGTAATCGTTACAAATAAAGCAGCGTATGGAGAACTGGTAGAACGTGTAGAGGATGAGGAAGAAAGTGACGAAACTAGAGAAGACAATTTTTACAAATACACGTGTGTATGTCCAGCTCTCTACCGTCCAATTTGTGCTAACAACGGCAAAACATATATGAATAAATGTAGATACGATTGCGCTAAGGCTCGTGCCCCGTGGTTGAGAATCAGGTTTTTAGGTTCTTGTTTTTACAAGAACCAAGAAATCTGATTCTTCCATGCCTACAGCTAACCTTAAGACTAACACAAATTCAGTTGGAACGACGGTAAATTACTGTTAATGTATGATTGCTTCAACAGTGGCGAATAAAACCTAAAATGATTTTAATAAATTCGTTCACAGACAGTTGTTTTTGTTCCCTTTTCTGTGCCGCTCCTGTCATTGCAGAAAAGATTGTTAAATGTATGGGGATGTCAAACTACTCACTCAGCGACCAGCGTAAGCTCATGTCAATCCCGTACATTAAAATCTATTCTATTTTACAATGCCACTTGTGTAGGGGGGTGGGCTCCATCCCTTGTATCTTTGGTGACTTCTTACTCCTAATCATCACTTTGATCTATTGGAATAATAACAATATATCTTACGTTACATGAACAAAGCTACTTTGGGTATACCACTAATAATTGCCAAATAATTGGCAAATGTCCATCGTACGGATGAAATGGAACCGCATGCTACTAACAGAATAAAAATAAATATACATATATCTTGGGTCAACTTACACGCGGCCATCTGATCCTAAGCAAGGCCGAGCCTGTGTCATGGTAACCATTGTACCTACTTACACAAGGTGCTTTTTTGAATCTGCAAAACCTGGGTATTTTTATTATTATTTTTAGCACCGATCTAAATAGAGCGTTTATCAGTCAAAAGAAGTGTCTGAGATCTATCTATGGACTTCAGCCGTATGATACTTGTCGGCCAATATTTAAAAAGCTTGGTTTGTTACCGCTTCCATCCCTCTATATTTACGAAACATGAATGTTTGTCGCCAAGAATAAACAATTGTTCAAGACAGCCAGTGATGTATGTCCGCGAAGCAGACGTGATCCGTATAAACTTGTGTTAAATGACTTACCAAAGCTGACCAAGTATAATAAAAGTTGTCTGGCAATGAGTGTGCGCATTTATAATAAAATACCAAACAATCTCAAACTAATTAATGAAAGATTATTTAAAAATAAATTGTACCAATGGCTAAATGAATATAGTTTTTATAGTTTGAAAGAATTTATGGATAAAAAACATTGACATTATATTCAATAATTAATTTAATTATACAAAACTTAATTATCATTTATCTGTAACATGAAATTTTTGCATGCTATGTTTAATCTTAACTGAACATGTCTTGTGCCATTCTGACCTATGTACATAACACCACTGTATACCATGTTTTACGCAAATAAATTATTTCATTCATTCATTTATTCGATTAGTCTTAACCTGGCGAGTGTAATAAATATAAATAAATAAATATCTTGGGACAAGTCACACACGGTCATCTGATCTCAAGCTAAGCTGAACTTGTGTTATGGTAACCAGATAACTGATATACATACTTATATACTTGATAAATACATACATAAATTACACCCAGACACAGAACAAACAATCATGCTCATCACACAAAGTTTGTTCTGGGTGGAAATCGAACCCACGACCTTCGGCTGAGCAGTCAGGGTGTGCCACTAGACCAACAGGCCCGTCAATAATTAAACTTAGTAGATGTTCTAAGTTTAATATGGAGAGTACCAGTGATGGCCACACTAAACCATTTTTTTATTCCTGTCAAATTGGTAAGCGCCTGACTACTCAGGCTAAATGCAAAAAGAAAAGCAACACATTTCTAATATTGCTAATAATCAATTTCTGTTAGAATTTGCCATGAATTGAAACGCTAATCCGAAATAATTAATCCCGTGAAAGTTACAATTATTTTCAATAGATTATTTATCGCAAAAAAGTCGACATTTTACTGTTTAGTTACATGACGAATGTATTGACCAGAAATGTATTTAAGATTAGGTAAGTATTTTAATATCAATTCATCTATACTAATAGCTATACTTCTATACTAATATTATAAAGAGGTAACATTTATAACATAGATATATTAAAGAAGGAGATATGCCCTGTAGACGAAAATGTACCGGATACCTGTGTCTCCTGTTATCCCTACCACACGGCAACTACTACACGCGCAGTTCAGTAAAAGCAATAGATACGCAGCCGCGCACACACCCGCATTTCTTGGACTAGAACGTACAACACAATCAATTATGAACCTTAAAACACCTACACAGCGTGTATTTACCATGCACCGTAAAACTTACTCACACATTAACATTGATGGCTATCGTTGTGCTGTGCAAATGCAATTTATTTTACATTTACGCTAGTGATTGACTAAATCGGAAAATTATCGAAACTTCTATTTATTATCGAACAAATCCTTTTTGGGTTCTCGGAAGTAAAACTAAATAAAAAGATGGCGTAAATAGATAAATTTGGGTTTGTATAACTTAAAAGCATTTTTGAATTTTATAAATATGAATACGATGCAGTTATTTATTTATTTATTAATTTTTTACGATGGTATAATACTGATACAAAATGGACACGATGGTCCAGATGCCACGCGACATGCACTTGAACCGTGTTAGGTAAGCCGGGGGAAATATTTAAGGACGCTGTAATATTTGGTCACATATGACTAATAATAATAAAACAAAATTAAAACAGGGTAAATATTAGTATTTACTTTGATATTCCACACGGGTTAAAACGGTGGACAAATTAAAAAAAATAACTCCCAAACAATATTTTATTCGTCAGGCGACTTTGTTGTCGATAACCTACGCTAAAGGATTTGCACATGGACATCATTAGCTCACGGCAAGAACCAGCGGCCGCGTCACGCGATTCTTGCGTTTAGTTAAATATCGTTTTGTGATTTTTACATTGCTTGTCTTGTCACTAAGTGACGAACTTGCGTAGTTGTGAAGGAGCAATGTATTTTAACAGAAACAATGCCGTCGCTGTGATGCTTAGAAACGAAATAACAGAAAATATTTTTCGATTTGTTATTTTTTATGATTTTAAAGACATATATAGGAAATAATATATGAAATGTGATTCCATTGTTGACATAGTTTTGGTATCTGCTTCACTTTTTGCAAGAAATCGCTGAACAATACGGTATTTTAATTTGTTGACACGATGGCGTTCGAAAGCACACTAGTTCGCGGACACGGCCACTTACGTACGACCTGTAGCACGATTGCATGTTGCGCGGACAGCGACACGCCCACTTGCCACTTCTCCTGTTATTTATATTTCTATGATTTATAAGTTTGTAGGTTTGTAAGTTTGTATGTAGGGGGTAATCTCTGGAACTACTGGTCCGATTTGAAAAATTCTTTCAGTGTTAGATAGCCCATTTATCGAGGAATGCTATATACTACACGGTACGACCCACGGGAGCGGAGCCAGTAACGAAAAATGCGGGTGAAACCGCAGGGGACAGCTAGTAGTATTATAAAACAAAGTCGCTTTCTGTCTGTCCGTCCCTATGTATCCTTACATCTTTTAAAAGTACGCAATGTATTTTGATGCGGTTTAGAGTTATTCAAGAGGTAGCTACAGAATACGTGTAAGTATGTTGTTTAGTAGTAGATAAAATCTGGGATTTCCGAACGTTTGTAACACTGGTACGAAGCTGGGGCGGGTACGAAGCTGTGGCGGGCCGCTAGTTTAATAATTCCTCCTCGAGAACTGCAAAAAGGTAAGAGTTGTCCCGTGCTCAGAAAACAGAGGCCAATGTATGTAGCCGCGGGCTTTAGAATTATCCTAAGTAGTTGTTTTATCTATGTCGTAGGATAATTTGATACTTCGAATCTTCGCGGAAATCCTAGGGGTTTTGCGAAAACGCGGATAATTAGGCATAGGCGAAAAATTATCAAATCTTACTGGACAAAGTCAGGATTTTTGCGAAAATACTCGTTACTATAGTAAGATTTGATGTGTTCAACACTGATTGGCTACAATTTTGCTGGCTGACTTCTAATTGGTTCCTAGTTTGCCGATGATTAACTTCAAGTATTGTATGATAGAGTTATGAAGGTTTAGAATAGGTGAGAAAGGAAAATCACTAAATTTAGATTTTTATAAACTTTTTATTGAAAATTTTAGCTCCTATTCACACCGTTTCTTAGTTCAAGTTCAATTTTATAGTCCACTTGTAACACAATGACAAACAAAACACCGCTAAACCAATCTCGAAAGCATTGTTGTTGTTGAGTGGTTGACTAAGACTTTTATGATATATGACACTATGTACATCCGTGTAGCACTTTTATTTACCACTTTATTAAAGTCCAAGTAGGTACACTATTTACGATAAAAAATAAAACACTTCTGCAATTTAACTCAGACACAAACGTAAACAAATAACGTGCGGCAACAAATGATTGACATAGACGTCAACCAATCAGAGACGATCTCTTATTGAACGCGCTGACCGACCAATCACCGTTCTTATTTCATAACAGCCAGCGTTTCGTTTCGCAATATTGCTATAATAACGAGTATTTTCGCAAAAATCCTGACTTTGTCCAGTAAGATTTGATAATTTTTCGCCTATGTCTAATTATCCGCGTTTTCGCAAAACCCCTAGGATTTTCGCGAAGATTCGAAGTATCAAATTATCCTACGACATCTATACAACTAGGATAATTTAATCATTTGCACATTTACTACTTTAGTAAATACCCAAACTTAAACTATCTTGTCCACAATAAAATTATTTTGATTTTGCTTGTCTAATAGTTTAGAAAGACCATTTGTGGAAACTATATTTTGGCGAAAGCTTATTTAACATTATTAACTTTGCTAAACCACATGCTCCTACATTATCAACACAATGTTCCCTCTACACGTTTTCATAAGAGATTTATCGCAGGCATAGTGATCGGTGCATCAGTGTTGCTAGTGACCGTGAGACCAGACCCCAATAGTCCAGCTTGCACAAGATTTATAGACTTATCCACTCCATGTGGGTGCATACAGTCGCACATTATGTCTGGGTCCGAAGAACCCGTCTGCGGCTCCGACGGGTACACCTACCTGAGTGCCTGCTTCTTGGAGTGCAAGAAAACCATAGACAAGACCAATCTCAGCATAGTTCATAAAGGAAGTTGCACTAAGGACTCTCTATGCGCCTGTGACGCGCGTTACGCGCCAAAATGCGGCAGCAATGGCGTCACTTACTCAAATCAGTGCGTTTTGGAATGTTTTATGAAGAAGGATAGGGGTATTCAGTTCCTATACGACGGAGAGTGTTCTAAACAACGGTAATGGTAGCAGTGTGATGTGTATCTGTAATTTTCATAATCTGTATTTTGTGCAATTACCAAGCGAGACCCGCAGAATAACTAACCCGTTCAACATGCAGGTTGTCTAACTACGACCCCCGGATATGCCGTTGTTCCTCCAATGAAGACAGTTATTACTCTCGGTATGGCGACAACAGGGGAAACACGCGATCCAGATGTAGCTGTATATCGAAGCAGAAATTACAAAGAACTATAAATAATCAGTATCACGGGCTACAGGCGCAGTCCATGCGTTCATGGTATTTATATTTGCTCCTCAAATCTTTACTGATAGTCTGATATTATAAATGCAAACACAAAAGTGCTGTGCTCTAGACGAATATAAAACGTTAGATTCTATCTCCCAAATACTCAAACGTGACTTAATTTTAAGACACTCTCAAATCTGTCGCTGTCCTTATTGACGTGACAACGTCTTATAAATTGGTTTGCCGGGTGACACTTCAAGAAACTGCGTTACGCTCCGCTCACGTTATGCGCTCACAATGAGAGCGAGTGAGAGGCACGCGTCCCTTCCACTCGGGCATGGTTAGCCCGCCTAAGAGCGAGAGAGACAGACATAAAAAGTGAAAGGTACGCGTCCCTTCCACTCGAGCACAGTTAGCCCGCCTAAGAGCGAGAGAGACAGAGCGAGAGAGAGAGAGTGAGAGAGATAGGCATACACACCGGTTCATGTCTTGCATTTCATCCTTCTTCCTACTATACGAATGAATATTCACATTAAAATTATTTTACCACTCAAAGTCGTTGTCACGTAAAACTTTCGCCCGTATACCGACTTTACAGGCAACCAATTTTTTTTATCCCTTAAGAGTGACAAAGACAAAAATATATTTGAGAGCGTCTTAAAATTAAGCGACGTTTGAGTATTTAAATGCCAGATTCTAGAACTGTAGGAAAGGAAATCATTATATTGCAATCCAGCATTCATAGAATCGAACTTTTATAAGTAGAATCTGGCGTTTTAAACTCGTCTGACAAAAGAATCTGGCAATTGTAGACTAAACCCCAAAAAATATTCGCAGCCCAGAAGACAGCAACGAGCCTCAAGTGACCGTGCTATCTGACAAGTGCGTGTGCGCCGCGCACCACGCGCCCGTGTGCGCCACCAATTACAAAACGTACGCTAATTTCTGCGTGTTCTACTGCGCTGCCAGAAGATACCCGTGTGTCAGGCTGAAGCACTGGGGGGAATGTAAGGATACTGACTAGAGGTCAGCAACCTGTGACCAGTGAAGCCGTTTGTCCACCCTTACTTAATACACCGATTAAGTTAGTCTATATTAAAAAGTACGTCAACTGAATACATGAAGTAAGGATAAAATAATAACCAACTTGACGTCTGTCAAAACCGTGGGCCGCGATGAGATGTATGTTCACCACCGCCGTCACGTCAACGAGAACGAGATGACGTCACCACGTCACAAAGTCAAACTCAAATCTCAAACGTCAAAAACAAAGAAAATGATGAGTTGTGATTTCCAAAAAGTTGATTTGTATGGAAAATAATGGGCAAAAAACTCCATACTTACTCTTTTAGCGCCTTACTAATAAACGCTGCATAAAGTTATAACAGGTTTATACGTTAAAAAATGTATGTTTACACAGGCTTTATTCATTGCATAACTTTACACAGTGATTATTAGTAAGGGCATTAATGTGTAATGTTGTTACAATAACCATACCTCGTACTAAACTCGTTCGTTCGGTGACGACGGTGGTGGACAACCATCTTATTGCGGCCCACGGTTGTGGTAGCCGTGAACTTTGTTGTTATTTTAACCTTACTGCATTGACGTACTCATTAAAAAGATTAACTCAATGACAATATTCTTTAATATTATTTTACGTACAAGAGATAGATGCCTATTATCATACAGAGTGCTGCCCGCCATATCTCAATTTGTCTCTGTGACCCTTGCCCGAAGGTTGCCGATCGCGTTTTGTATTTTGTAGCGTGACCATGAACGCACTCACTCATTATAACCTTAGATGGCAATAAAATCTTTTTAATTTGTACTATCTTATATTTTTTATGCCGCTAATTAGAAATTTTATACCTCCCAATTATCTTAGATCGTGGCTACCTGGCCACATATCTATCATAGTATGTACATACAAAGCTATATCTCTATAGATTTAAAATTTCGCATACCGATATAGTAAGTTCTATCCGATTGACTTCGATCCCAAGTGAACCCTATCTTTCTTTCCTTTCTGCCTCCTCGCCGCGCTTCCCTAAGCCGCGGCACAGCGCTCGTGGCCAAACTATACTTCTACTTTTTGGAATGGGCAACTAGATTTATTTTTCTTTGTTTTGTTGATGACGTTCTGAAGTGCCTTTTAAAACCTTCGAAAGAAATACACAATAGAAAGACAATAGCAGCGCAACAGCCGGCTAACGCTTGGTTGCGAAGTGTGAATGGTCTATCCATACTAATATTATAAATGGGAAAGTGTGTCTGTCTGTCTGTTTGTCTTTCTTTCACGGCAAAACGGAGCGACGAATTGACGTGATTTTTTAAGTGGAGATAGTTGAAGGGATGGGAGTAACATAGGCTACTTTTTGTCTCGTTTTAACGCGAGCGAAGCCGCGGGCAAAAGCTAGTTAGAAATAAATGATTTTACTTTGACAGAATCTTTCACGCTTCTGACTATCCGTAATAACTTTCAAAGATATATGAAACACTATAGGAACAGTTTATAATATATGCTTTCTGAGTTACGGAAGAAACAAAGGCAAATCTTTTAATAAAACGTCATTTTAATAAGAAAACTTTAATAAATATCACATTCACTCATTAATCAATCAATCATAAATCCAGATTGGCAAGCAGTTCATCATCTTCATCATCATCTAAGAATGATTTATCAACATCATTGCTGCTGCTACTCGATGACTGATTGTTTGTATGATTTTGATCACTTGTAGTAGCTTTAATAGAATCTTTCCTTATGTTAGTACCCGGTATGTAGTCGTTTTTATTCTTCTGTATTGTACATGGTGTTAGGTATTGGGATATGTTGTTTTTACTTTCCTGAAAAATAATATGGGTTTAGCAATAATATATATATTTTTACGTACACTTAAATAGGCACAAATACACATTTCTTAATACAAAATACTCCTTTATAATAACAGTACCTATATTTTAAATGTGTTAAAATATTTACCTGGTGTTTCATTGTAGTATCTTCAAATGTATCTCTGCTTAATCCTACGTTATTTAACACCTGAAACAAAATATACAATGAAAGTACCACAGTCAAATGAGTCATTTATTTGTCAATAAAATTAATTGTGTAATTAACTCATAAATAACTGTTATGGGTGATATTTAATTTAAAATAAAGCATAATAAAAAATGAAAATTTATAAAAATAATAAAAAGTATAGTCACCTACAGAACTGAATGACAATGATTAACTTGCAATCACTGCTGCATTTGTGTCATCAGCATAAATATTTAGTTTTGTGTCTTAATGGTTTTAAATTTGAATCTAATATAAAGATAATAAATACCCAATCAAGTCATACAAAAATATTAAAAAGAAAAATGGATCTAGAACAGTACCCTGAGGGACACCACTGCCTACAGTGACAAAATTAGATATATATAGGTTTTTTTCACTGTCTACCACCGATTACATCTCTCTATACTGACGTTTGTTAAGCAAATAAGAGCTGAAAAGCTTTAATACATTCTCAGTTAAACCATAATGTTCCAGTTTGGCCAAAAGAATGTCATGGTCAACTGTATTGAAGGCAGGACTAAGGTCAAGAAAAATAATGCACACGACTCTTTGATCTGTAAGTGAATATTATGTGACATAAATGCGTATACAATATAACAACGCGTTCAGGGTATTGTTGCGTCTGCCACGCTTCTGTAGTGCGTCGACAATGTTTGCCGACGCACGCACTGATAGTTTTGATGCGTTGTGGCGTAAGAAATCTGCCTCGCTACTCCACAGACTGCGCGGCAGTCCCAACACTATCCTGCAAGCGATAGCCGCACGGGCAGATAGCCCACTAGTGTGGGCGCTCATTAACCGCACTCGATCTGTTTTAGATATTAAGTACTAATATAGGTTAAGTTATTTTGTTACTAACACAGTGGACCCTGTTGTAGTCTGTATTAAGTAAATAAATTATTATTATTATTATATAAATGATATTATAAGTAAATAGGTGTAGTCAGCAAGTGGCACTTTAAAAGTAGTTATTTCACCCCATTGATTGCAGTCGCAAATTATACTTCTCTTTTTCACTCGCAATACTTGAATCATGTTATCCTACTTTTACGTTTAATCTTACTTTTAATGGTGCTTTAGTTGTTTTTGTATGCGTTATTGTGCCGTTTTTGAAGACGGAATGTCTAACGTAACATATCTACACCCTTCTACTTATAATATAATACAATACGGTATTTTACACCATCATCAATTGACGTACTTTTTATGAGCTGTCAAAACGATACTCTCCCATAGATTTTGTACGGCAAAACACCTTGTGACGTCACTAAGTAAACAACTCAATTGTCTTACTATTTATTGATTACAAAGCATCTAAAAATCAAGTTTTATGGTTGGTAAATTGAATATGAACCAGATTTTAATCGCTTAAAGTAGGAGTTTTTTTATCCATATAATATTATAAATGCGAAAGTAACTCTGTCTGTCTGTCTGTTACGCTTTCCCGCTTAAACTGCTGAACCGATTTAAATGAAATAGGATTGGGCAAAAATGTATGGAGCTTGGTCCAAATTTCCACCACCAATAATAACTATGTCATATGATGGAACACTGTGTACTGAATCATCATAAGAAGACCGCAACCAAAAATATTTACTCAGTAAAAAGTTATGACCCCATGAAAACTTGGAATTTAA